>CM042898.1:4380000-4555000 GCA_023653625.1 Triadica sebifera
CAATATGAACCTATCTCTGAGGGATCTGTGTATAGTTCCAATGATCATGCCTTAAATATTATCAGTATTAGAACTATTAAGTTAAAGTTCCATGATAACACAATACGCACTATTCAACAAGTGCGACATGTAGAAGACCTAAAAAAGAACCTGTTGTCATTAGGTCAACTATATGACTTAGGCTATAAAATTGAAGCCGAAAACGGAATAGTGAAAGTGAATCGGGGTGCACGTGTACTAATGAAAGGAGAAAAGGTGACTGCTAATTTGAACATGTTGAAGGGAGAAGATTTGCTAGAAGGATAATCATCAATTGCTTCAAGTAGTTCAAGTGAAAAAATATGTAATGGTGTGGTATCAGAAATTTGGGCATATGTCTGAGCAAGGAATGAAAATTCTTATAGAGCAAAATCCACTTTTGAGTCTCACTAAGGTGTCTTTATCTTTTTTATGAGCACTGTGTTACAAGTAAACAACACATATTGAAGTTTAACATATCGAATTCTAGAAGTAAAAAAATTTTAGAATTATTCCACTCTAATGTATGGCATACACCGATTATGTCTCTGGGAGAAGCAAAATATTTTGTATCCTTCATAGATTATTATTTTATAAGATGTTGGGTGTATCCTATCAAGAAGAAGACAGATGTGTTTCTAGTCTTCAAAGTATTCAAAATGCGGGTTGAGCTTAATTTTGGAAAGAATATCAAGTATCTGATAACCGATAATGGAAGAGAATATATCAGCCAAGAGTTTTGCTGAATTTTGTAATAAAAAATGCATCAAAAGATAGTTCACTGCAACATACACTCCTCAATAAAATGGAGTAGCAGAGTGGATGAATAAAATCTTGTTAGAAAGAACAAGAGCAATATTAGAAGCTGCAGGTTTGGAAAATCTTTTTGGACAGAAGCAGTAAATACTGCATGTTATGTGATAAATCGGGTCCCATCACAGCAATTGAGTTGAATACATAGATGGAGATATGGACTGGAAAAAAGATTGATGATTCAAACCTCCATATATTTGGAAGTCCTATGTGCGTGATGTACAATGCTCAAGAAACTACAAAACTGGATCCAAAATCCAGAAAATGTCTATTCTTAGGGTATGCTGATGGAGTAAAGGAGTATCGCCTGTGAAATCCCACTGCCCACAAGATTGTAATCAATAAGGATGTTATCTTTTTATAACATAAATAACAAAGAGAATAAATAAATGATTGTACAGTGAAAGAAAATTCAGAGACTACAGCAGTATACGTGAAAAATAAAATTAAGCAAAAGAATTCTTTTGAAGCAGAACTAGAGCACAAAGAACAAGAACTAATTGTTTCTGAGGTACTAGAATCTCAACAGTCATTGTTCTAGAAAACAACCAAGTTGACACTCAGAGTATGTTATTGAGAGCAATATTGCATACTACCTTATAACAGAGGATGAAAAGCCATCAACTCTCCAAGAAGCACTAAACAATTCAGATGCATATCAATGGATGACAGTAATCCAAGAGAAAATGGAAGCTTTTCATAAAAATAAAACTTGAAAACTTGTTCCATTACCATAAGGAAAAAAATTCTATTGGAAATAAATAGGTGTGTAAGATCAAGTGTAATGACAAAGATCAAGTGGAGTAGTATCGTGCAAGATTGGTGGTAAAATGATATGCTTGAAAAGAAGACACTGACTTCAATAAGATATTTGTTCCCAGTAGTACGACTAACTATAATTATAATAGTCCTAACAATGTGTGTTATATTTAACTTACATTTAGAGCAGTTAGATGTCAAAACTGCTTTTCTTCATGAAGATTTTGAAGAAGAAATTTACATGCTCTAACCAGAATAATTTGAAGAAAAAAGAAAAGAGAACTTGGTTTGTAAGTTAAACAAATTTTTGTATGGTCTCAAACAAACACCAAAATGTTGGTACAAAAGATTTGATTCTTTTATCATGAGCCTTAAATACAGTAGATTTAATGCAAACCCTTATGCATATTTCAAGAGATTTTATGGAAATGATTTTATCATTTTGCTACTGTATGTAGACGACATGTTGGTAATAGACCCCAACAAAGATTGTATTGTAGAATTAAAGGCACAATTGACTAGGGAGTTTGAAATGAAAGACATGAGTCTGTCAAACAAGATTATAGGGATGCAAATTCATTAAGATAGAAATAATAAGAAGATTTAGCTTTCTCAAAAGAATTATTTGAAAAAAATCTTGTGACGCTTCAATATGCAATATTGTAAGTCAATTTCTATCACACTTTCTGTTAATTTTAAGTTATCATCTAATATGAGTCATGACACAGAAGCAGGGAGGATGAAGATGTCTCAAGTACCGTATACATCAGCAGTGGAAAATTTAATATTCGTTATGATTTGTACAATACCAGACATTACATAAGCAGTGAAAGTGATTAGTCGATACATGACAAATCCTGGTAAATAGCATTGGAATGCAGTGAAAAAAAGTCCTAAGATACACTAAGAGGACCACAAATATTGCATTATATTATGGGGGATCAAACTTTATTATTAGAGGATATGTTAATTCAGATTATGCAGGTGATCTTGATAATAGTAAATATACTATCGAATATGTGTTTATACTTATTAGCAGAGCTGTAAGTTAGATTTAAAAACTGTAGTCAGTTGTAGCTATGTCAATAATAGGTTGTTGCTATGTCAATAACAAAAACATAATATGTAGCAACTACTCAAGGTAGTAAAAAATAATTTAGTTGAAAATGATATTGGAGGAACTCGGGCAAGAACAAGAGAAATTTTTTTTTATTTTATGACAGTTAGAATCCAGCTTTTCATTCAAGGACAAAACATATTTGAGTGCAGTATCATTTCGTTCGTGATAAAATGGAGGAAGGAACAGTGGATATGTAGAAAATTCATACAAAAAAGAATCTTATAGATTTCTTAACAAATTTATTTGGTGTCGATTCTCTAGCGGCCTAACAGAACTATAAACGACATAGAATGACAAAAAAGAAAGAATAGTATGAAGATCTGATTGACACAATCAAATTTTCAAATAAGAGATTTGTTGAAAATATGAATTAAAAAAAAGTCAAAATTATTTTGCCTACCACCACCTTCCTTTTACCAAACCTACACCAATATTTTACCAACTTTTGAAAAATTTCATCGTCACACCAAATTTTTATTAAACTTTGAATTTGATGTAAATGTTATGGCTATAAAGACATAAATGATTGATGATTTATTGTATAACAAGTGAGAGCAAAGTAAGAGAAAAGAAATATTATAATTTTTTTTTTATTTTTCTAATTTTTATAAGAGATTATATTTGTTTTATTGTATAACTAATTTTTGTATAATCTCCAATTTCTTTCATAGTGAAATTTTTCTATTTTTATCTGTGATTTTTATCTTGATTTATTTGGAGATTTTACACATAAAATATATGTATTCCGTTTTATTTTTAATTTTCTCTAATCATTAATTGTAATTCTGTTTTATCAGGTCCTTACTTTTCTAATATTCTTTCTCTTTCGAAATCATCTTAAAACTCATATCTTTTTGGAAATAAATTTCTCCTAACATATTTATTACCCTTCAACTATTTATCATTATAACAAGAAATTTTCTTGAAAATTTACTTTTTTTTGACAATTTAAAATCACGAATAATATCCATCAACATTATACCAAAAATATCCATAACAATTAATATACATGGACTCAGAGCAGCCAATCAATACCTGGAAAAAGGTTGACACCGATTATAGTCAAATTACTCATCGTTATTTTGGTCGGCATTTTGTAGATCCATCCCTAGCATAAAGAGCCTTGTTTACACTTCAAGATATCACTTTCTTATTAGAAATCACTACCAAAGAAAATTTTTCTTTAAGATTCGGAGTTGTCGACATTGTGGATTGAAGAAATCAAGTTGCATAGTTGTCTCAGGGATACTCAGGTGCCAAGTGGTGTCATTGGACGGAGTGGAGTTGGTGAATTGAGGCTTGAACAACAAAAAGGAGAGAAATATGGAGGATGACGTGAGGTAGAGGTGGGGAGGGCTGAAGATAAGGGAGAAGACCACGGTATTTTGAACAAAAAATGGTTTGCTGTTTTGAATTTTTTTTTTTTTTGGTCAAAATGGTTGCTTGAATTATTTTTTTCATTTTATGATACATCAAATCAGCTCAGTATTTATTAATATCGTTATGATTAAATATTTAAATTTATTAATGGTGTAAAATATAAGGAAAATGCAAATGGAAAAAATATTTTTTACACTTTCCCCTAACTAATTTTTAAATTGATTTTTAAAATGTAATAAGTTCCATTAACAGTTTACTTTGTTAGCTAGTGGGTTACAAGTTGGATAAGACCTTTGTCAATTTTCCCCACAATAGTTTAATTGAAAAGAATAATTACATAACTTGCTTAGTTTATTAATGTTGGAATATGTGCAGCCTATCATATGTTTGAGATTATTGTGGGGTAAAATTTTTTAAATTTATTTCAGAAAAAATATTTATTTATTATTTTTTCTCTAAAAATAATCTTTAATACTTATAAAAAATTTTAAAAAAAAATATTTTTTTCAAATTTTATACCTATTAAAAGATCAATAAAAAGAAGAAATTATTGTGGGATATTTTTCTCACCAGTAACTTAAAAAAAAGGCAGAAACTTATTAATGTAAATTTATAAAATACAGAAAGTAGAGAGAAACATAGGGCAGAAAGAGAGAATTCTTTTTTTTTTTTTTTATTTCCTGTGAGAATCGTGTAAAAGTTTTGCCTTGGTTTAATTAAGAGTGTAATTATTGTAGATAATTTACAAAGTTCCACAAAAGGAATCAAATGGGAGATAATTTTATATTCGACAATTAGAATAAATACATAGCAACTATAACTAATTTCATAGATTTTTGTTATGTAGATCAAGCACAAAACCTGTTTTTTCTAGTACCTCTCAGTAATTAAATAAACATGGGATTGTTTTCAACAATTTGATAATTGAATGAAAGTTTCTGTTGGAAAAAAAAAGGGCAGTAATGAAAGTTGAGGATTTTTTACACGTTTGATTAGCAATATAAGAGATTATATACTAGCGAGAATCAAGCTTTTTGGTAAGTGCTTGGGGGAAACAGTTTTTATTATTTAATATTAACAAATCATATTATAAGCTCCTGAATTTAGATTTTATCACATATTTCAATCATTGAACAATTAACATTTTTTTAATTACAAAACATTTACTAATGAAAACAAACTCATTGCTTAATAATAAATAAAATTTCTCACAAACCTATAAAATGAAATCATAATTTTTTTTTTCCAATGTTCCAAAATAATAGACATGAGAATAGACCTGTTGATTTGATTGGGTCCGACAATCTAAATCGAATTATTTTAAATTTAGATTAATTTTCAAGTTATTTGGTTAGTCATTTAGTTATTTCAACTTTTTAAAATTAAATTAAAATTTCAAATAATTGATTCAGATCGATTCATTTAACTTCATCTTATTTCAAATTAGATTTGCTTTCAAAATAAATTAAAATTTAGATCAATTCTTTTGGATCAAATCAAAAAGTACCAAATATATCTAAAAAGGATACACATCTTTTTTGTTTCAATATTTTAATTTTTCCACTTTCCGCCTTCCTCTTTTCAAAGTGTTTCCTTTTCCTTTTCTTTTAATTCCTATATATATATACATAAAAGAGCGTATCTAATAGATTTTTTTTCTTTTAATTATATTATTTCAAAAAATGTCTTCAATTAACTTGTTATTTTTAAAATTTAGAATATATAGTGAGTTTTATTCTCTACATATAAAAAATCAAATTTCACTCTCTATCCTAATTATAATTAATGTATGCATTCACTTTCGTATTATCTTTTTATTTGTGTGTTTATTTAAAAATATATTTTTTTCTTTACAGTAAAATTCAGTTATTTTTTTTATAAATATTAATTTGTATGAGATAAAATAAAATGAAGAGTAAAAATATAAAGAGTCTATTAGACTTATAAGAAAATATTTACTCTATATATTTAGAGATACTCTAAGATGTTCTTAATTCATTATATCAATATATGTTCGTTAAATTAAAGAATATTATTGAAGATATTATGAGACATAAGAGTCACTTACAATCATAGCCCTTGATTGAATCCATGGAAAAGTTCTCTAATAATAATAATAATAATAATTAGGGTGTGTAAAACCGAACGGAAACCAAAGATCGAACTGAACCAAATATAAAATGGTCTATTTGGTTTGGTTTATTTTGTTCAGTTCTATATAAAAACTTTAGTTGATTTGGTTCAATTCAATTGAAAATATTGAAAAAACTATTAAACCGAACCAACCAAAGTTTTTTATACATATATATCTTATATAAATATATGGTAATTAATTTTGATTTATGATAATTGAGAAAATTATGAACTCTGACAATTAATTCTAATTTATGTTAACTAATTTTAGTTTATAGTAATTAATAAAGTTATGATAATTGATTTTAATTTAGGTTAATTTACAAAATTGTGAAAATTGATTATAGTTTATGCTAATTTATAAAGTTACGGTAATTAATTTTAATTTATGATGATTATGGTAGTTAATAAAATCATAAGTTATGACAATTTACCATAATTTATATTATTTTTTTAATTTCTGGTAATTGATGTATTTAGTTATATTAATTGATTATAATTTATATATAATAATTGATAAAGTTATGTTAATTAATTTTAATTTGTGCTAATTAATTATGATGATTGATTTTAATTTATTATAATTGATAAAATATTGTAAGAGTTAAAATTTATGGTAATCAATTAATTAATCCATAAAATTGATTAAACTAAACAGAATCAAACCGTACTATTTTAACCTCCATGTACAAGTGATATACAAGATTTTGGATTATGCCCAAAAAATAGCCGTACAGAACTGAATCGCTATAAATCGGTTCAGTTAGTTAGGTTCCAATGGTAAAATAGATCGGTTCAATGTCTCTCAATATTTATTTGATTAATTCAGTTTAGTCTGATTTGGTTCTGTTTTAAACCAAATCAACCGAAAGTTCATCCCAAATAATAATAATTTGAAAAGTAGCAGTCTCTCTCCCTTATAAATGTAGCTTCCAATGCAAAGGAAGAGAAACAAGCATAAATATAGCAAGCAAGAGACTGAGAAGGAGAAAGAGCAAATTGAGATAGTGTTTCTTGATTTTTCTTGTTATCTCTCTTGTATAGATCGTTTCAATCTAGTGTTGATTTATTAAATTTCTTTGAAAAGAACTTGATTTTGATGATGATGTTAATGGCAAAGATAGCAAAGAATTGTAAATTGGCGGATGGATTGAAACCAGTGTTGGTTATGGTGATAGTTCAGGTGGGATATGCTGGTCTTAATGTGCTGTACAAATTAGCAGCCAGTAATGGAATGAGTGTGAGGATCATTATTGCTTACAGATTCATCTTTGCTACAGCTTTTATGGCCCCTCTTGCTCTCTTCTTCGAGAGGTGAAACAATTTCTTAGCTCTTTCTTTCCCTATTCAATTTTCTTTAATATTTCTTTTAGTTGATAAATTTTTTCTTCATAAACTAAGTGGGTAATTTTTCTTTTACCTATAATATGAAAATACTTGCCTAAATTGGGAATATGTAGCTAGGTTAAGCTAACGAGTCAATGTTATATAAACAAAATAATTTATACGACATTATTTCATTAGTTATAAACTGAGTCTAACCAAAAAAACTTATAATACATTCTATAAATTGTTCTTTCTTCCTATATAAAAAGATAGTTTCCATCAGCTAGAAATAAATTAACAGTTGAAATAGGCAAAATAAAATAAATAAATGAAAACAGCTAAACAACTTTGAAATATAATTAAGAAAGTGGAGGCTTCATATTGGTTTCTTATTGAATATAATTAAGAAGTAGAGGTTCATATTGTTAATAATAATTGTTTGTGAATTGGATTGGCAGAAATATCAGGCCTAAATTTACATGGATAGTACTCTTTCAAGCATTTCTTTGTGGTTTATTTGGGTAAGTTTCTCCATTACTTTTGTAATCTAGAAAAGTTAATTATTCATTTTTTTTATTATACTTTTATATAACTTGTTAGCAAGCCATTGTTTTTATGAATTTATTACATGTGAAATACATTATTAGCAACAAATGTAAAATTTTAATTATATTAACTATATAACAATAAATTAGCAATAATTTTAAAATTTTTTTCATATGGCAATAACTTATGAGAGTGGAATTAGATATAGCAGTTGTCAATCCATTATCGTAAACTCATAATACCAACAACTTTGATGCATATTATAATAATTTTGTCTTCATATCATGTTTTTGTGGTAGTGATTATTCATTAACTCAATTTTTTTTAAACCAATAAACATAATAATAATAAAAGTAATAATAACAAGTATACTTACTATTTGTATCCTTAAGATATCCTTTAAGTTTTTTATGTATGTAATTGATTGCAGGGGAGCATTGGCTCAAAACATGTTCCTGGAAAGTGTAGTGTTAACATCGGTAACATTCGCAGCTGCCATGTTTAATCTTGTACCAGCAGTTACCTTCATCCTTGCCATCTCATTTGGGTACTAAAAATCATTTCTAATTTCCTTAATGACATGCATGATGTTTTTCAATTTCTAATTTTGTATGACAATTAAATATCTTGTAAACTAATTTCAGGCTAGAGAAGGTAGGGTTAAGAACCCAAGCAGGGAAGGCAAAGATAGTGGGAACATTAACAGGGATTACTGGGGCCATGCTTCTCACTTTTTATAAAGGAGTAGAAATTAAAATATGTAATTCACATTTTAATCTTTTGAAGCATTATCATTCCCATAATGTCCATTTGGGCTCATCCCATCATGCCAATCAAAGTCATATCTTGGGCTCTTTTTTAGCTGTGGCCAATTGCCTTTCTTATGCTTTGTGGCTAATCATTCAGGTAACTATTTGCAAATTAATGTTATATTACTTCTTCCTCGTGTTTTGTGTGGTTAAAGTTCAATAATAATTAATAATTTATATATATATATATATATATATATAAAATATTTGGTGGGTTAATAATATAAATGAAACAAAACTTTATTAATTGGTATCAAATTTTTGAAAAGGGTTGCAATGTAATAACAAAGTCTAATTTATGATATCAATATGATGATATAACAATCGAAAAATAAATTACATGATATGCTGACTGTATTTTTCGGTTTCACATCATTATTTTTTTATTAAAAATTGGACTTTAATACTATATTGCAACCTTCAATTTTAAAAACCAATTTGCAATAATTAAAAGATTTATTTAATACCAATTTTGATATTTATGTTATTAACCCAATAGTTGGCATTTTGTAATTGTCCAATTAATGATTGTCATTTTTTTTTTCTTTTTCGTTTTTGCTCTCAGGCAAAAATGAGTGCAAGATATCCATGTCCCTACTCAAGCACAGCTTTGATGTCCTTAATGGCATCAACACAAACAACTATTTTTGCACTTTGTATGGAGAAAAATTGGAGTCAATGGAAATTAGGTTGGAATATAAGGCTGCTTACAGTAGCTTATGCGGTATGCATATCAAATTATCATTTCATTGATATATAACTTCATTTTTGCATTACAATAGAATTCTTTTAGAATTCTCAAGATCAATGTGATAATTAAATTAGTCAACTAAAATTAACGGGTGATGGATGACATTAATTGTAGGGAGTAATAGTTGCTGGGGTGTCGGTAACTATGGTAACATGGTGTGTGCGGGTCAAAGGTCCTCTCTTTGTTTCCAGTTTTAACCCTTTAGGGCTTGTGTGTACTGCTTTTGCTGGATTTATACTCCTTGATGAGAAGCTCTACATTGGAAGGTATTTATCTTATTTTTTTTCATTATATATGATTAAAAAAATTAAGAATTAATATGTATATATATATATATATATAGGGGTGTGGGAAACCAAACCAAAATCAATTTATTTGATATTGTTTGTTTGGTTTTCGGTTTAATCAGTTTGGTTATCTATTGAAAATTCAGTTTGTTTGGTTTGGAATGTTAAAAAACCAATTCAACCAAACCGGCCGAATATATATATATATATATATATATATATATATATATATATATATATATATATATATATATATATATATATATATTATTTTTTTAATGATTTATTCTAATGTTTAGATAAAAAGCATTATACTTTATAATAATTTATTTTGATTTATAGTAGCAAAAATTCATGAATTATGAAAATTTATTCTAATTTATATTAACGAGTTGTGATCATTGATTTTAATTTATGATAATTTATAAAATTATGGTAATAAAATTTAATTTATGATAATTATGGTAGTTGATGAAGTAATTATTATATCAATTTACCATAATTTATACTATTGTATCTTAATTTATAGTAATTTATAAATTTATAGTGTTATAATTGATAAAATATAATTATAATTATAATTAATTAAAAAACTGATTAAACTGAACCGAAATATTTCGGTTTAGTGAGATTTAGTTTTAAATATTGTTCGGTTCGGTTTTCATAAATAATCATCAGTTTGATTTTTATAAATTTAGTTTGATTCTGAATCGAACTGGTCGAATGCGCACTATATATATATATATATATATGGATGATTATGCTTTCTTTATTTGTATAGTAATTGATAGAAACTGTCTTGTTACAAAGATAATAAATGTTTATTCTGTTAAATTTTATTCCATATCTTTATATTGCTTGATGTGTCATAAAGTTTAAAAGGCAGCCATAGCAGTAGCGCAAACAATTAATTATATAATTTGCCATATGAGATAAGAGTTTGTTAAATTCATTAGCATTTTCGTCACTAATTTTTTTTATTAAATTCATTTGTTTTTTCCTGTCGCTAATTAATGATGAATGCGCTAAATTCCCTAACTACTTACACATTTTTCTTGCAGTGCTGGGAGATAAATTTTCATTATAAAATATGCATATTTTCTACTGAGTACTTTAGCATGTCAATTGCATGATTTTGTTAAGTAATTTTTAAAGCTCTTGAGTTTTGATGTTTGTATATAATTTAATGTGCTGCTTTTGTTAAATTGCAGCATATTTGGAGCAATATTGATAGTGTGCGGATTATACATTATGTTATGGGGTCAAAACAAAGAAATGAAGAAAATTACCCAACTTGTTCCTGTAACAATTTCTAAGACACCTGAATCGCTCCAAATGGTTATTTCACCATCTTCTATAAGTGATATGCCCAACAATGATTCTGATGTTGAAAATTGCAATAGAAGCTTGGAGGTTAGTGAATTATTGGAAAAATAAATTTGAAAAGAGGAATTTTGTTTTTTTTTAAATAGTAATAAAAATTAATATATTTATCATTTGTTGCATCCTCACCTTTGTTCTTTTTATTTATTTTTTGCACAATTTAAAAAGAAGAAATAAAGGTGTGAATGTGAAAAAAAAAAGAATAAATATGTTAAACTTTGAGAATAAATTTTAAAAGATATTTATAAATAAATTCTGTTAACTTGTTATCTCTGGCATGAATATGCTTATGCATATATATATATATATATATGACTAAGAGCAACTTCATATTCAGAAAAGGCCAAATAAAAACAAGGAGGACACAAATAAAATTGGAAAATTGCAAGACGAAGACTACACTTAATGTAGTTTTTAATTGAACAAATAAGAAACAACCTCTAGAAAGATATTGTACTGCTCCAACTAGGATGGCCACGATTATTAACCGACGGTTTAATAAATTTATTTAAAAAATCAATTTATAAACTAAAGTTTCACTAACAAAAATAAATTCAAAAAAATAAGTTTATATTAAATGGACTTTATATATATATATATATATATATATATATATATATATATATATATATATATATATATATATAAACGCCTGTTTAGAACTAAAATCATCACTTATGGTTTTAAGAAATGGAAAATTAGTCTGAAACCAACTCTACAATAGTTACAAACCGATTCAAGCTTAGAACTAGTGTTGACCGGTTCTGGCCCGAGTTTGATCGGACAGATTTTAGTTCATTTAATGGATTGAACCGTTCTGTAGCAGCGCTAGCTCCAACTTTTATTTCTTTTATTTAAATTTTAATATCAGCAGATAAATAATAATAATAAACCATTTTAATGCAAGTAAGGATCACCTAATTACCCCAAGTCCTCAATTATGGGGGAAATAATTAAGCAAAAGTCATAAGGTAAGCTCCTAATTCTAACAAAAAAATGGATTTATGGATGTAACACTTGGCTGCAAGCAACGGTTAAAAGAACATTCTTTGTACAAATGCCAAATGGACCAACATTTCATTAAAATTCTCATTAGAGAACTCTTCATGATCGGATTTCTGCATTAGCAACTCTGAATCAAAAGTATACCTCAACAAATTTAAAAACATTATTCATGTTCAACTATGACTTGAAAGAATCATACATCTATAGAGCAAATCAAGCAACTCTTCCACCAAAAGGAATAGGATGAATTTTGAAAATAATTATTTACAAATTCTATAATTTTCTAATGTGTGTATGATATGTAATATTAAGAATAAATTAAGGCGATATTGAGTTTAAAAAAACACTTTTTTTTAAAGAAATATTTTAATTTTTTTTTAGTTTTAAAAATTGTTTTTGAGAAAAACAAGTAAATAAACGTTTTTTCTATGAGCATGTTTAAAAAAATAGTTTATAAAAAAATTAAAAAACCAATTAGTTAAATAAAAAATTATAAATTTTTTTTAACATTCAATAACAATCCTAAATACCTATTAATATACTTAGTTTTGAGTCGTGCATGAATATTATATGAATTAAGTGTGTAAAAGTCATCTATATATATTGATTGAGAAGTAATATTAAGCATGAACAAATTACAATTTACCTCTGAAATTTTAATAAATTATAACTAGAAATAAATTTTTAAAAAATTAACAATTGATCATCTGTCATTTGATAAAATATTCATTCATTAGATATTATATGAATTTTAAATATTGTAATGTATTATATCACATAATTGTTTTTATATTTGAGATTTTGTGTGTGAATTCTTTAGATTTTTATGTGTAATCTAATGACTTTTTATAATAATTTAGAGTTTTCACTTGTTACTAATGACTGTAACTGCATAGTAACTGGTATATTTAAATATCAGTCTTCCGAATTGTTATATCAAACAACATTTTTATCAAAAAAACAGTGAAGTAAATTGTTAATTTTTTAAAATTTATTTATGATTGTAATTTATTAAATTTTAGAGGGATAAACTGTAATTTATTTATTAAGCACAAATTCATATAAATATGAATTCATATTGACTTTCAGATATATCTATATATATATATATGCATGTGGGGTCTAATAGTCCACATAAATTCATGTCGAATAACAATGTTTATATGTATTTATATATACAAATTTTAATGGCACTTTCTCTATTTTTTTGAGAAAATTACTATTTACCAATTAATATTTGGTCTATTATATTAATATTGTATGAGGTTTAAAAATTATATTATCGACCTCCTTTATTTTAGCTACGTTAAACAATATAGTTATTTTGTTTGATTTTAAGATATTTTCTGTTAATCAAAAATAATATTCTTTTTTATTGGGGAGGCATTAGTACAATTTGTAAAAACTTAAAGAATAAATAATAATTTTTTTTGTTATTTCAAGATAATCTAATATTTTTTTAAATAAAAAATTAAATATAATAATATATTAATAAAATATAATAAAATAAAATAAATCGCTCATATAATTTTTAAAGATTAGAAGATATCAAATCTCAAATTTTTCATGCAAATAATTTGAACGCATAATTGAACTTTTAGGGCCTTGCTGGTGGCTCTGTTAATTTCAGCTTAAATGTGGCCCAACCCACCATGTTTGCACCACTGACAGAAAACCCTAATCAGATAGCGTACTACGAAGATGCCTATTGGAAATAGGAAAAAATCTTTTTATCTCCAACTAATCAAGCACGCCCACCGTTACTGGAAGAAGAAAAATCACTAGGGAAAATAGCAAACTTTGGCCATCGAAATAATTAACCGTATCCTTTTAGCGCCAAATACGCGAACACGCACAGCATCAGTATTGCGCGCGTAAATCCACGAAACGGCAATCAAACTGATCCCACCTGTTCATGTTTCTTGTTCCGAATAAATTAAAAAGGGAATAATTTAATATTTCAATCACTTTTCGTTCTCTTTCCTCTCTTGTCTTTCGCCTCCAATTCATTTCTTTAATTAATGTTTGCTTAATTTTCCGTTTTATGATTATTTAAATTTATCAAGAAACGAAGGAAAAGATTACCTCTGACTAAATCCCATTTCGTGCTTTAATCAGACAATTTTTTAAAGTATTTTTTTGCGTGTTCAAGTTTGCTGGAGTTCAATCGATTTTGACCATTTGCAGGATTTGTATCCGCTGACTACAAATTCTTCAATATGTCGGCGTGTCTTTTTGTTTTGCTTGGTTTATAATCAAAGATTTTTAGAGTGATTTAAAGATCGTTTCGTTTACTAAACATAATTACAGTAAATAAATAAATAAAGTATTCTTGATTCAAGTGTTTGCCTGCTGTAGAGAAATCTGCTAATGAATAATCACTAGAAAAAGAGGACGGTTCCCATCTTGACTTGATGATCTATTGAAGAAGGTTAGCATTTTTTTTTTCATTTCTCTTTTTTGGTTTAATGAATTTCTGGGCTTCTTTTGGTTTTGAATGATTTCTAGGGATTTGATTTTTGCGTGCGCTTTTGTTAAAGTGGGTAATTGTTTTTTGTTCTGTGGTGGAATTTAACAGTAATTTTCTGTTAAGTGGGATCAGAATCATAGATTGCTATTATTGTTGTTTGTTGGTATCATTATTCATATTATAGCAGTTCGATGATGGTTTTCTGTTTTTGATGTCATTCGGTTGAAAATTGTTGTGTCCATTTAGTAGTAATAATAACCAAACTTACTTACACTTGTTTCTATGTTGTTCTATTTATTGCTCACCAGAAGAACTTCTTTTAATGATTGTGTTTCTGCATGTTGGAATTCCTGCAACTTTTGTATTGGGGTTCAATTATTATATTGGGTTTTTAGGAAATGCCTTTTGGCTTCAGGTTTGAACACATAAATCTGTCAGTTAGATTCACCTTGCAGTTCCTTTTTTTTTTTCCTTTATTGTTTCTTTCTTTTTCCCCTTTTCTTTATTTTGTTCAAAGTTAATAGATATGGTCTAGGATGCCCTTTTATTTACCCATTGTGGGAGGCTTTTTCAAAAGCAAAATACAGACTTTTGTTTCTACTGTGTTTAGACATATTAGTTGAATGGAAAAATAGAAAGGGATGATTGGGTTATGTTTAGATTTCAGATTTATGTGTTTTTTCCCACTCTTTATGTTTAGGTTATGATGTTTCTGTTATTAGGTTTTTTCCAAAATTAAATCTTACTTTTCTTTACCTGACTTTCATGATAATGTTTAAGAGTTCAAACTAGGGTTTTATTTGCTAGTTTTTTTGTCTTCAATTTTTTCCCATATAGGTAGGTGCTTTGTAATTCACTGAAATATCATAGAATCCCTAGCTTGGAAATTGTCCAAATTTGACGTATAAATAAATTGTTTGCTATAGAAGTATCAATTAGTAAGGTTCAATAAGTAGCTCATTATCATCTAGCTTTGTGGAGTTTTTGCTGCCTAGTTTTGCATAAATAGAAAATACTTAAAGATGGACAAAATAAAAAGTAAAGGCATTGAGGAGTTGAGATTTATGGATTATATTTATTTAATTATTTTCTTTCTTCAAATAGCATTTCCCTCTGGTTTGATGCAGGTAAAACATTGTATTTTCTAGGGAGTGCTTGAGGTTTCGGAGTGCTTAGAGCATTCTTTGAAATGTCAATAAAAAGGGAATCTACACAGCCTATACCAAGCGTTATGGCTAAATTAATGGGACTGGATGAGATTCCCAACCAGCAGCCTCTTTCAAAGAAACCGAGAGTGCTCTCTGAAAATTATCTACGCAGAGTTTCTTCCATTGGTGTCAGAGAGAAATGTTCTGCGCAACAACCATTGAAGTTTAATATGGAAGAGAAGGATGAATATAAGAATGTCTTGCAAATATTAGAATCACTGTGGAGAAAAAAGCTCTGCCACAAGCCAGTTGCAAATGACGAAGTGCATTTGGGTTCTTCAGATGTCAAAAGAAGGTTTGTGATGCAGAAAGTAAAGGAGGAAAAACATGTGTCAGGAGATGGGAAACGTCAAATTTCACAGGACTCTCAGGATGATTATATTCTACAATCCCTTCAGAAACCAGATTCCTGGTGTACCATGAAACTCAATGAGCCAACTAATGTCCTTTCTAATTTGCAGCTGGGCCATGTTGCCGTCTTAAATTTATCACTTGCTTCTGATTGCCGAGGCATTAGCAAGTGCATGAAATTTAGGAGGAATAGTGAATTTGTGTATCTTAACGCACCAAAGAAAGTTCGGAATAGTCTTGGAGTATATTCTTCCAGAGGATTTCGCATCAATGGTATGAGTGAGCTTTGGAGATCTATCCCGACTTCCAGGATTGCTGTTACAAAACCAAACCAGGAGAAGGCAGATATTGCTGCAAGATCTCAATCTGATAGTGTATCTAATTCAGGTGATGGCAAGAAAAATGATATTCCAATTCCTGCCAATAAGAATTTATATGCTGACAGGAAAGAAAGAAGAAGTATGTCTAGTGGTATAGGACCTGTTAGGCCAAGGTTTAGATTTTTGAAGGAAAGGATCAAAAAAGTTGAACATGGTATAAGTAGCATGCCCATTAAGGAAACAAGGTCTGAACTTCGTGACAGTGACCAATTTTCAAAAGAATCCGAGTTGACAATGCCACTTTCTCCTACTTTGTCTGATAGGAAGAGGCAAATTAACTCTTCAGGTGGATCATACATGACCAAGGAAACCAAGAAGCAAATATCTGAAAGATGGAAGACAACTAAAAGGTTTCAACAAGTTGAACTACCTGGTAGGGGTGACACTCTGGGTGAAATGCATGCAATTCCTAACAAGCCTGGGATGCGTAGTGGGAGCAAACAAGGTGTTCCTGACATTGGAAATGTGAGCTGTGGTTCTCCTTTGGGCATGAACAGTTGGGATAGTTGGAAGCATGAGTTTGTTGAAGACTTACCAATATCCAGGTCCCTTCTGTCATACTTTAATGCAGTTGGGAGTCCTAATTCCAAGACGAGACTGGAATCTCTTCAAAATGGTGGATGTATGAGAGACCCTGATTCTATTAACGCGATGCAGAATGAATCGAGAGAGCAAGAGTCTAACCAGAAAGATGGTTTGGAATGTAGAACAGACTCCACCAGTAAGAAGTCTCAAGCTACTGCTTATATGGTGCCAGAAAACAATCTCTCTGTAAGAGATTACACGGGTCAGGATGAACTGGAAAACAAACTCGAGAAGGGTTCCACTGACAAAATTTCTGCAGGTTCTCAGTCCTCTGAACAAAACAATCAGACCTTGCAAGACATGTGGATTAAGCAGAAGGGGCACAAGAATGAAGTCAGGGAAGATGACCGGACAGAAAATAATTTCACAGTTCCTAATTCAATGAAAAGTTCTCTTTCTATTGGTATGATGGTTGATGCCGAGACTCAGGCTGTGAAGAAGTCCCCTTCAAATTATGAGAAGCATCAATTAGAATCAAGTAGCTGCATCTTGTTGGAAAAAAAGGAAGATTGTTCTTCTCATATCCAAGATGCTTCGCGTATTCAGGTTTGTTGCATATTATATGAAATAAATTCAGTACCCTCAAATGATTTTCTTTGTTAGAACATGTGCAAAGAACTTTGCTCTCTTCTAAATGCTACATGTTTTAGACAACATAATTTCAGTTATTAGCGACAGAAGCTTCTGGGTCAGATACTGTATAAGCATGCATGATAACATGTACTGTAGTTGTTGGATTAATTTGTATGTGGCCATGTTCAGCCAACACACTGACAAAGGCTTGGCGTGTGATTTTTCCTGGCTCAAACTAGATGAAATATAGCCCAAGCTATTGAAAGATGATTAATCTGGTATAGGAAGATTGTATGGGATCCTATCTAAAAATTTGTCTTTAGCCAAAACCACACTTACAGATATTCGCCGCAATTTTACAGTGTTTCTTAAGAAAATTCAATGGTGATTACACTGTTTGCTATTGCAACTCTGCCTTTTTTATTGAATGCATCTTTTTATGTTACTTCAGATACATCTTTTAAAAATGAGGTACTTATAGCATGTTACACATGCACATGCTGAATTTTTATATTTGTTTATCAATTTTTCTGAAGGAACACTAACAAAATTATAATGTTGCTTTATGAAAAATTTAAGAAGGCATTTGCAGACTTAAAAGTGAACAATATTAGTGGAATCCAGGATTCAGTGCCATTTGTTGATGAGTTCTATACAAAAGAAAGAGAACGAATTTCCATACTTCTTTGTTCTATGTGGTGAAGGTATATGAGTTTGTTATCAAACATGAAATTTGTAGCTAGCCTATGTATATATATTTACCCATTTGTTGGAGTTTCAACTGATAACATGATCTCACTATAGACAATGTTAGACTGTTTTGGGTTGAAAAGCCATAGTATCCAAACGACTTGTGGCCACTAGGATAAAAAATGTGAGGGCATATGTTAATCATATAAATACCTGCTTTATTGTGAGAGAAGGATACAGTTTATACAATGGTATAACCCAACAAACTTCTTGATTTGTGTTTCTAAAGTTAAAAGGTTTTCCTAAAACTAGAAGTTTTGGAATTCTCTGTTGGTTATTATTGTAGTCTTGCGTATAATGATGCCATAGCATCTTTGTTATAAAGACATTAAATGAGGTTCAGAAAACTGCAACATGATCTTGATATGTGACTGCCTGGATGTAGAGGAATAGCAGTGTTTTTATTAGCATTGTACAGTGGGCATGTTATCAAATGTTGCTTTTGTCTCTCTCCTTGACTTTCTACTTTTCTGTGAGCTGCATTGCTTATGAAAATATTACAAAATAATGTGCAAAAATAAGCACTAATCAAGTTTTCTACCAGAGTAGATAGCAGTATGCTTTTTCAATGTTTAAACTAAAATTTGAATGTTTTTCACTATTTTTTTGGGGTGCTAGCTATGTCTATAACTTGTTTGCTGTGTGATAATTCTTTGTTGTGTGATCTGTACAGTGGTGGAGCTTTGGGTTTGGTTTTCAGGGGGGGCAAACTAAAGGGAAAGTTTAGCACTCCTTATGGGGCCCTAATGATGAAAACTCCAAATAAATATTTGTTAACTGTTAAGTTCATTGTATATTAATGGATTTTGAACATTTTGGAAATAATGAAAACTATATAATTTGTGAGATATTCTTCAAAGTCTCCAACCCTGGGTCTGTGATGAAAAGTTCCTTTTTTTTTTTTCCTTTTCGGAATGATTTTGTAATTTCAATTGCTCCTCAGAAAGTTCTTTAGTATTTTTGCTTATGTTGATTTCTTTCACAATCTGCAGGAAATGTCCAGCGGAACCTTTGAAGAAGAATCTGTTTCTTCACAGTGCTCCTGTACAGACCTAGAATCTCTGATCAACTGTGAGGAGGCTTATCAACCTAGTCCAAATTCAGTACTGGAAAGATCATGCAAGAAAGAGAATAGCTCTGACTGTTTTAAGAGTGTGAATGCTTCTTTACATGGTCAGTGAACTAGTGCTGCTTCAGAGTTTGCACATACTCATTTCCTTCAAGGTTTTCCCTTTTTCTTATGGATTTTTGACATTATTTATTTTGTTAGGGTTATATATGCAACTTGAACTTCTGAAGGAAGAGACATCAGAAGCATACTCGGAAGGTTCCAGCATGGTGGTGTCAAGTGATGATGATAATGGGGAAGGATCCGTAAATGATTTTGAAGAAAACAAAGGGTTAATAATTCCATTCAGAGTTGAAGAGAGCAAGGATTTTTCCTATCTGGTTGATGTATTAACTGAGGCAGGTTTTCAAGATAGAAACTTGCTTTCAGGCTTAGACACTTTGCACTCTCAGGAATTCCCAATCAGTTATTCTGTCTTTGAGACCTTGGAGAAGAAGTATGGCGAGCAGCTATCTTGGAAGAGGACAGAAAGGAGGCTTCTATTTGATCGCATAAATTCTGGTCACGCGGATATGTTACAGCCATTCATGGGAGCCCTGACATGGACAAAACCTGTGGCAAGGAGGCTTGTTTTGGGTCGGGGGGGTGAAATGATAGAGGAGGAACTGTGGATGTTACTGATTAATCAGCAAAAGGAGGTAAGCAAGGAATCTGAGAAAATCCTGGGAAAAGATGATGGGTGGATGGAGTTAGGAGATGAAATTCAGGTTATTGGTAGAGAAATAGAGAATTTTTTGATTGATGAGCTAGTAGCAGATGTTAGCATGCAGAGTTTTTGCTAGATGAAGTTTTTGCTTTTGGTATATTTTTAGAACTACACTTGATAGGGAGATTTTTTTCTGTTGAACAACAAAAGAGTAAAGGAATACACAGGTTGTTCTTCTCATGTCTGTCTGTCTGTCCTTTTTTTTCTGGAAGCACAAGAGAGACAATACTATAGGAAAAATTTTGATCTGAGTGAGGTTGGAGATTGGCAAGTTGATATTCATGTAATTCAGATATTTGTTTGGAAAATAGAAATCAATGCATAAATGTTATTGTTGCTATTAAAGCTCTGTTTCTGAAATATTGCATTTTTTCACTATGTTGAAGAATAAATGTGTTCCAGGCAATTTCTGCTGCCTCTGTGTTCTCTGGTATTATGTTTTATGTCATAGCTCTTTTGTTGGGCTTAAGTAATTTAATGATAATAGCTTTACTGCCAGAGAAAAGGGTTATTAAATTTATATCTTGATGGTTTGAGCAGTGTTTCAAGTTTTTACTTTGTAACTGGAGATCTGTTTGATTCTATGCGGAATCTGAGTAGGTGCTTGGAGCATTTGAGTGGTCTGGCAATAATCCCATTCTCACTGAGTTATGGCTTCTTCCATATATTCTCCCCTTCCATCAGGTTCTTGTCCATTTACATGTCCTTTTAGTAATGGTTTTATTGATATATTTTTTTCACAATACGTAGCTACATTTGGATGTGCATCAAATTAGCTGATCAAAGGGAATATGCAAGTTTAAGAGCACATGCTACATTATGCCATCATGTAACATCAGAGTTCAGATGTACTGTAACGTTGGCAATTCTAATAGCAAGTAATTAGTGACATGGCCATCCTAATGAGATAACATGCTGTGTCATCTTAGGGTTTGGTGATGAAAATTCAAATCTTAAGGACTGTGCCAACAAGCATCAAGAAGGAAGTTGCAGCAAATTGAAAAAAAATTGTAATTTTTGTCTGGATAGTTGTTGCAGGTATAACCAGTTCCTCAAAGAATTCAAATTCAACAAATTAATGATAAACTAGTTTCAGATTTTTATTTTTATTTTGTGTGTCAAAACATTGAAAAACTTGAAATTCTGGTGGAGCCATTCAAGTAAAACAGAATAAACAAAAAATAAAATTCAAGAGAGATAGAGATTGACTGCAACTTTCAGGAAAGCTTAAGAACCATTAAAAGGTGATCTAAAATGTATTGTATCTGAGGATTCAGGTAAGTAGTATCCCCGATTGATTGGTTTTCACCACTGGAGGGCGTAGTCAAGCTCTAGTTTAAAGCTTCATTCTGCTTGAAAGGTGCAACAGTTATGTCCTTAACATGTGATTCTACTCAAATGTTGTTGTAGGAAGTTGGGCGAGCAACCTGAGGAAATTGACATCCTTGTTACAAAAGCAGAACCAATTTTCTGAGGAAAAAGTTAGTATATAATATAAATGAAATTGTGGAGAAAAGAGCTATTTACTATCTTCTTCTTCTTTTTATTTTTTTTTTATTTTTTTATCAAGCTATTTACTATTCCATATGATGAAATTGACAGGAATCAGGTAGGGAACACAATGTGCTAAGGTTTGTAATTTAGTATCTTAATCCTATTAAAGCCCAAGTCCACCATGAACTTGAATATCTTTATACCATGTATAGACCATGGCTGTTTAGATGGCTTACATATTATCATTGTGTGAGTGAAATGCTCCACTTTCTATTTTTTTAGAACTTCTTTTTCTCTCTCAAATGCTATTTTCTTTGACAATGGAAAATCAGGGAGAACAAAATTAGCGTTAAACTCTTGGACTATCGTGTGACAATTATCAAAGAAATCTAATCAAATTACAGTGACCTTAACCAAATTTCTTTTTGCAATTTCTATCATAACTCTTTTTGTGGGCTTAAATTATTTAATGATAATAGCTCTACTGCCAGAGAAAAGGGTTTTATATACATTGTTTAGGTGAGCTAAACTTGCAATCCACTTTTTTTTTTTTAATTCCTAACTAAAACACTAAAATTTAGAAGTATACCAACTCCATCTCTTCTACTCCTATTGCAGAACTGAAAAAGTATATATACACATAATGGCATACCTCCACTGCATCACCAAAATACCAAAGAAATCTAATCTTTATTCTACTCTTTAGCTTTATTTTCCCCCTTAAAATATCTAAAATGAAAATCAATGCCATAGCCTATTTTCTGTTCCTCACCCTCACCATTTCTTTAACCTCCTCAGCTCGGATGCTCGATGAGGAACCAGAGCCGGAGGCCCCGGTTCTTCCTCCTCAACCATTTCCCACACCATCAGGAGCCATACCAGCTAATCCTAGTGGGGCCGTACCCACTAGTACCACAACAGCCAACCCTGACCATACATTAACCTTCTTTATGCATGACATTCTTGGAGGGTCAAACCCCACGGCTAGAGCTGTGACCGGCATCATCAGCAATCCAGCCATCAACGGTCAAGTCCCATTCGCTAAACCCAACGGTGCAGTCCTACCAGTGAGCAATGGGGTGCCCCAAAACAACAACAACAATGGTCTTATCAACAACAATAACTTACCTTTCCTCACAGGACTTAGTGGCACCACACCAAATGTTGTAGCGCAAAACAACGGCAATAACATCAATGGGATTAATTTCCCAGTAGTTAATGGTGATCAGCTTCCATCCGCACCTCAACAGCTCATGTTTGGAACCATGACTGTGATCGATGATGAATTAACAGAAGGGCATGATTTAAGGTCACCATTTATAGGCAGGGCACAGGGGTTCTATGTGGCTAGTTCTGTTGATGGTACAAGTCAAGTTATGGCATTTACTGTTATGTTTCAAGATAGTCATTATGAAGATAGTCTTAGCTTCTTTGGGGTTCACCGGACTGCCGTATCAGAGTCTCAGCTAGCTATTATGGGTGGGACTGGTAAGTATGTGAATGCTCAAGGTTATGCCATTGTTAAGACGTTTCCTGCTACTAATCAACATGAGACAGACGGTGTTGAGACCCTGCTGGAGTTTGCTGTCTATGTTACTCACTAAGTACAATGTCTATTTATGAAATTTGTTGTCTATTTTTCTTAAGGATGTTGTAATATTTATGCTTAATGGAGATATTGTGTTGTCTCTTTGAATTATGTTCAATGCAAGAAAAAAACTATTGTCAAAAATTCTCTTAAGACTCTAACTACCAAACTGTGGATCTGTTGAAATATCTAACCACCAAAAATGGTAAAAGAAAGGGGCATCTGGTCTAGTGGTATGATGGAAAATCCTTAATTTAATAACATAATCATGTATCAACTTTATAATTACTATAGATGTCAAAAGACAAGGAAATATTATATGATCATGTAGAAAATTCAATTCACAGAAGAAAACAAGAAAAGCAATTGGCAAACTCAGACATTGTTATCAGTTAAAACAACTTTACAAATTACTCATTAGATAGACAATTTGAACCCATAATCCTATGTCATATGTCCTATAAAGTTTGCAACCTAAAGGGTCAAAATCAGTATGTATACATTCATATGTGATTCTAAGAAAAGAACTTCCAATTTATGACTTCAATATCATCAAATTCTCGGGCTAAAATCTGCTGGAAAGTTGACTCTCCTTTTTAATCAATAGTAGTAGTAGTAGTAATCCTCGAAAGCTCATTCCCTGCATCAATCTTCAGTTCAGTAGTAGATGGTGCCTCAAAAAAATCTGCTGCATCGCCTAATAACTCATCAATGGTGAACCCATTTGACATAATAAATTCATCATCAGTAGTTTCCTCCTCAGCCAGTGAACAACAATCTCCCATCTTTTCTTCAACTTCAGCCTTCATGGTCTCAAACCCATGATCAATCTTGGGTCTTTTACAAATCAACAGCAGAAACCATATTCTTAACATCATCTAAATCATCCTTATATTCAACAAGTTTTCTCCTCTTATCATTCTTTTTAATCCGACAAAGAATCACAACATCACCATTCTTCTGGTTCTTGAACAGAGACTGACCAAGGCAGTATTCTTGCATCAACCAAGAATTATTAAGGCTCTTGTAGTTGTTTTCGTATCGAAATTCCTTCTGGATCACTTAATTCCACGGGCCCTGAAGCATTTTGCTGCGTCTTTACCATGCCAACTGCAGCCATTTACCCCAACCTTGCGCTCAATTCTTGAGCTTTGAGGGGCATTCTTCTTCAAGGAAGAAAATACATAGAGAAAGCCATGGTCATTACGCGAAGACCCACCAAGAAAATCCCAAATCTTCCACGGCTCCCTGTCGCCATAAACATCAAAATCCTTAACAATGCATTTTTTAGGAAGTGGGTTACCTTTAACTCTGTTTAAGAGATAATGTAGGACGAGTTCTTCATCGGTAGGCTGAAATTTGAAACCCTCAGGGATATCGGCAATGGCTCTGAGTTACTGAACTAAAAGAAAGGTGAGTCACTTGCGACTGAGTCAGAGGTTTTTTCCAAAAAAAGTACTTTTTTATACGCGAAGTAGGTCGGTGATGTAAGGGGTGTTGTACACGCTTTTGAGTCCCTCGATTCCAGGGTTCGATTATTGGGAGTTTTTTTTTTTTTGTTTTTAAAGACTGTATTACAAACGGAACGAAAGAGAGATAGAATTAGACAGATTCCCTAAATGTCTTTCATCAAAAAAGCCGAAAAGGTGTATAAGGAAATTTTGTTGCTGGTTTCTCAAAGGTTATCTGTTGCGGAAGTATTGTAGCTGAGGCCACCTAATCCAGCTCAAAAATGAGGAAACGATAAAAATGGATTTAATGTGGTTTTTTCATCCAATTGGCCCCACCAATATCATCATTAAAATTAAAAAAAAAATCAGAAAGATATCGATATTAAAGAGGCAGAAATTAAATTATTTAGTTTTGATAAAACATAATTTAGATTTTACTTTTAATTTATTTTTTTAATATGCTGATATTATTTTTAAATTTTTTACTGTATTCTATATATGGTCAAATTTAAATCGCTTTTTGTAACTGTCATTTTGTATCAATAATATTTTAGTTCGATTTATCTGTAAATAATTTTAACTATAAAATTTTAGTTTTTCAGAGATATAAAAATAAAAAATAATAAATTTTGCAAAAAAAATACTCACAATATCTTTATCTAATGCACTCCTAGGATGCATATTTTCAATTTGTTGAAAGTAATAATTCAATATTCAAACAACTTTTTCTATAGTTTGAATTTGAGATTGTACAAATCTCTTAGTGCGATACTTCTAACATTCAATTCTTGCGCTGTTATCTGCATCTTGCACAATAGACCAACATTGATTTGAAGATTGGTTTACATTCGTAATAGGATCTTAAGAAATATCTATATAAACTTGACACAATAACACATCTTCATAAACACTGTTAGAAGTAAGCCTAATAGATATTTTTGCAAAGAGTATTTGAAGTAGAATAATGGAATATAAAATATAAGTTGGGCAAATAATATGAAATCTACATATATATATATATATATATATATATATATATATATATATATATAGCATGAGATACAAATAAAGTATAGATAATAAATATCTAGTCAATAATTATTATATATTTGATGAATTTCACAATAATCTTAATCGTCGG
Source organism: Triadica sebifera (assembly GCA_023653625.1). NCBI lineage: Eukaryota > Viridiplantae > Streptophyta > Magnoliopsida > Malpighiales > Euphorbiaceae > Triadica > Triadica sebifera. The sequence continues at coordinate 4,406,157 of CM042898.1, forward strand.
ATGAATTTCAACATTATTTACATCTTATCATTGTTTATGTCATTATTTCAACCATCGGATGAATTTCATCCATATGTCAACCATTCGATAAATTTCATCATAATTTTAGCCGTTAGATTAATTTATTCATTATCTAAATCTCATCATGATTGTTGTCATAATTTTAGCCGTCAGATAGATTTTATCATAATCTTAGTCATCAGATTAATTTAATCTTTATCTAAATCTTATCAAGATTGTTGTCATAAATCCAACCGTCGGATGAATTTTATTATAATATTAGCTATTAGATTAATTTATTCATTATCTAAATTTTATCATGATTGTTGTCATAAATCCAACTATTGAATTGATTTCATCATTATCTTAACCGTCAGATAAATTTCATTATAATCTTAGTCATCAGATGAATTTTATCATAATCTTAGCCATCGGTTGGATTTATTGCTCATCTAAATTTTATCATGATTGTTATTATAAATTCAACCATCAGATAAATTACATCATTATCTTAGCCGTTAAATTACATTTTTTAACTTTATCATATTATCAATTTTTTTATATAAATAAAACTATTATTATAAAATTTATTCATACTGATTATCATTTAGATATCAAGTATTTGTATTCATATTCTCCAAATTACTCAAACGATAATATTTAAAGATGAACTTCAATATTGGAGGTCCATCAAATGTGCAATTTAAAAATTCATCTTCATTTTAAGATGACAATGAAGATATATCAGTAATAAGTAATTTTATTGCTAAAGAAGAAGCAATATGTCGTGCAATTCATAATAACAACATGATTTTTGAGTATTATATCAATCAACAAAGCAATCAGAGTGCTCATGGTGACTCTATTCCAGGTCATATTTGTGATCAATTGTGATCGTAAAGCTACAAATCGTAATTTATTTAATGATTATTTTTTTGATCGGCCATGATACAATGAAGATATGTTTCATCTCCGATATCATATGTCTCAGAGTTTATTTTTATGTATCATTGATGCAATTAAAAATCATTATAACTATTTCCACCAACGAAGAGATGAATTAGGTAGAGTTGGATTATCAAATTTACAAAAAGTAACAGCGGTATTTCGAATGTTAACATCTAGTTTACCAGCATATGCTACTGATGAATATGTTAAAATTGGTGAGTCCATTGCAATTGAAAGTTTAAAAAGATTTTATCGTACTATTGTAGAAATTTTTTCAGAGAGATATCTTAGATTACCTAACGCTAATGATATCACTAGACACTCTATATTGGTCATTAGCGTAGTTTTTCAGGAATGTTAGACAACCTTGATTGTATGTATTGGAAGTGAAAAAAATTGTCCAATAGCATGGGCTGGACAATATGCAAGTTGAAATGGATCACCAACAATTATCTTTAAAACTGTAGTGAATTATGATCTATGAATATGACATGCATATTTTGGTATGCCGGACTCAAATAATGATATTAATGTCTTAGAGTTATCATATTTATTTTCTAATCTTGCCCAAGGTATTATTTTTCCCGCTTATTATGTTATTCAAGGAAAAGAATATAATATGAGTTATTATTTAGCCGATAATATATATAAAAAATAGTCCACCATTGTGTAAACAATTCATGAGCCACGCGGTCCGAAGAAAATATATTTTGCAATGAGACAGGAGACACTAAAAAAAATGTTGAGCGTACGTTTGAAGTTCTGCAATCACGTTTTGCAATTATTGCAAGACCAACACGATTTTGGAGAAAAGAAGTGTTATACGATATAATAACTACATGTATTATCATGCACAATATGATAATTGAGGATGAGTATGATCTAAATGTACTAATTAATGAAACAATGAATGCACCCGATTCTACAGTTGAAATAACAGTGGATGAAAATTTTCGATTTCAACAATTTCTTGCTTGGTATAGACAAATCAAAAATAAAAATACCTACATTGCGCTCCGTAATGCATTAATAGAACATTTGTGAGAGTAATATACTAATTCAGATGATTGAATCAATAGTAATATTGTTTTGTTATTATAATATTGTATTATTAATTATCCAATGTCAAGTTTTTTTATTGCGTTTTACTTAATATTTTTTTAATTAACAAGTTTTTATAATATGGGATATTATAATAAATTTTTATTTTTATAATATTATTAAATAATAAAAATTTATAATATTTGATGAATATGTAAAAAATATTATTTTATAAAATAATTAAATAGTCTGAAGTAATAAAAAATAAAGTATAAATAGGAATATATATAAATTATTTTTTTGGGTGTAAAAATAGTGTAATGGATTGAAGATAAAATTATTGCAGTTACACCATTTTTGTGTAATGAGTTGGAGATGGCCTACTAGAAGTTCTTAGTTGGCTCCTGCATGAGAAAATTTCTTCCTTGTCTTAGAGTCAATTCTATCGATCAACCCAAGCTTGATCTTTCTGAGTTCGGTTCAATGGTCTGAGATTGTCTTTCTTTATTATAGGAATGACAATGAGGCGAATTCAGAGCGGAATTCCCTATCCCCAACTTCGAATTTTGCTGGGAAAAAATTTTAGTGTCTCTGTCTTCGCACCACATAGGGACGGAGATTCCAGATTCCGCACCGTTCCTCCAATTTTTATTAATTTTTTATTTTAATGTAAATTTTTTTTAATTAATCAGTTAGATATATAATTATTTAAATAAAAAAATATTTTTTAATTTAAATAAGTGTTATATTTTTATTTTATTATTTAAAAAAATATTAATTATATAAAAATATAAATAATTGTTTATATATATAAATAATAAATATATAAATCGGGTTGGAAAAAAAATATAAAAAATCGGGTTCAAAAATCAGGGTGGAACACTGCAAATCGGGTATAAATTGTCATTGTTATCTGATTGTGTGAATTTTTACAGCCAATATGATAGCTTATTGTATAGCTAGAGCTGATGTTTCCACGCTTCTCTTCTCTTTTCCTTAGACCATTCAGTTCCACATTATATATTGAATTTGGTTTAATGAATTTGCATTTCTGCCTTTAAAAAAAAATTCCCTTTGAGAAGGGCCAGTAGTATCCTAAACTGATAAATTAACCTTATTATATAACAATTAAGTTTGGCATAAATAAATTTTATAAAAATTCACGTATAAACTATTTAAACATTAATATATATATATATATATATATATATATATATATATATTTGCCTGATCCGTATCATTGGAAAATAGAGAAAAGTGTGGCTATAAAAAAATACAACTTTGAATGAAAATGTAACACCCCTTATCGTTTCAGTTACACCGTCGTACACTGGACAGATAAGTAGTGTTGCAGCTTTCAAATCCGATTTGAAAATATTTATATACAAAAATATTTTGCTTTATTTATATCGTAAGGTGAATATATATATATATATATATATATATATATATATATATATATATAGAAGAAATGAAAAGGGAATTATAAAATATAAGAAATATCTTTACAAATACATTCCCTAATCACACCCCTTTTTATATACATAAATATATATCACATCCAAAATGAGTATTTATTTTTCATTACATAAAATATATTATAATAACAAAAGCATCTTTGAAAATACCGATCCGTTTGGGGTGGCTATCACTGCTGCTCGGTTCCATTACTGTGGTTCACTATTGATGACACTATCTCTACAAACCTGCCACCTTATCTTTATTTCGGACCTGCGCGAGAGTGAAAACAAACTCTCACGCTGAATTATACAACTCAGTGGTACAGTAATTTATAATAAAAATTATTTACAGGCAATAAGATAAATATGAAAATAATATAAATTTTTCTATTAAAATCAAGTCGTATAAATCCATTTCATTTAAATTATCCTAATTCATAAAAATTTCTAGTCATGCCCCTATATTAAATCATCATAAATCAACCTAAGGGAATACAAGGGGTACATGTCTTCTCATGATCCCAGGAAATCCGCCGGATCAGAGAAAAATAACGTGAATATATATATATATATATATATATATATATATATTATATCACACGGTCCCAGAAAACCCACCGGACTAAATATATATATCACACAACCACAGGAAACCCACCGGATCGTAAAGCATAACATGTGGCCACAGGAAACTCACCAAACCATCCAACCCTATTGACATGTCAATAATTCTCTAGACTGTCGTTCATGCTAATATATGAGCTAAAATATCAATTTCTCATTAAAACAAATTTTCATATGCTTATTTAAAGCATTATATCATTAAATTATCAATATACGAAAAATTATGTTATACTAAAATTTCTGTCATAAAGATAAGGCATAACTAATATTCAAGCTTTTAAAAATAATTCCATATTATCATAAATTTCCACATTTATCACATAAATCAGTTTAAATTAAAACTCATTTAAAATCATATTTTAAAACATTAATGGCTAAAATTATAAATTACTGTACAGACCTCGACTATCGCTGGTCAGTGTTCACCAGTTCTTTTCTTTTATCCGGCACTAATGTTGGTGTTATAGATGCGCCTGACAATAAATAGGTAATTAATGTATCAGACTTATAGGAATATAATAATTCTTTCCTTATTTGAAAATATGTTGTCTTCTAATTAAAAATCTAATGTCTCTCACGTCGATGATATTTTTGTATCACTATTTAATTCTTTTCCTTATACTTATTAATTTTGCGATTTAGTTATTTCGACTTTAATTTAGAAGATTTGTAGCCATCTCTTTATTATTATTATTATTATTATTATTATTATTATTTTATTTGGTAAAATCCTTGACCCATCTCCTTCTAGCTTCGACCAAAACTAAATTATTTTAATTTAACACTAATTAGATTAAATTTTAACTTAACCAATTATATTCTTAGTTTAAACTTCATACTTACTTCATCCCCATCCAAACCAACACAAAACTCAATTCTCTTCACAACCTCACGGGTCCAACAAGCGAACTAATTTCATTTTCAAACTTTATTTAAAATAAAATAAAAGAGAACAAGGATAAAGTAAGAGAATAATTTATTTTACCTTACTTTTACATTTGAATGCACAACAAACCCTTTTCCATTTTTTTTCCCTTTCAAACTTCCTCCTCATTTGACAAAAATTTCCTTTACTCTCAACTTTTCTAGTTGAAGCCGAGCACCAAAAGCTTTCTTTTAACTTTAGTTTTTCTTTTTCCTCTTTAATATATCAAGCCTATCCCCACCCTTCCTCGTTTTCTCATGCATGAGTGATGCTTCTTTGCCTTTGGATGAGAGAGACCCGAAGCAACTAGAGAAATTTAGCAAGATATGTTTTGCTGGCCATGAAGCAGAAAATGGAAAGGAAGAAATATATCTGTGTGAAATTTTGAAGAATTCTCTCGAATAGTGAAGGAAGGACTTTCTTCACTTAATATGTGAATTAAAATATGCTTAAGAAAAAGGTAGTGGAGATGTTGGACGTGGATAGGCTTAAATGGACGGCCAATTAAATCAAATAATATGAAAATGGAGCTTTTGACTTCTTTTTTTTTTTATATATATAAAAATGAGATGTGCCCACCTTATGACATGTGCTTTATAAGAGAGAAAATGTGGCTTTTGTATATTTAAAACATGTGTGCCATGCATTGAATTATTAATATTATTAATCTAGATTAGTATTAATTATTTTAATTTAACTACATTGTATATTTTATTTTCTTCAATTTGAAGTCCTAAATAATTTAATCTTCTACAATTAATTATACCAGTATTTATGAAATAATTTACTCTACACACTGATATTTTCGGTTTTGCGTTTAGAGCACTGGAGCAAAAATTGAATTCTCTATTTTTTTTTGCGGAACCGCACTTCAAATTTTATTTCTATAATTTAGTGTTCTAAACATTTGAGTCTTGACATGAAATTATAACAACAAATTTGTCTTAATATTTTCTACATCAAGGTGTCCTCTGTTCACGATTCGTTAACAGTGCGAAAATCGTGTATTTTACGACCGGATCCAATTTTTCTCAATTTTCGTGAAAAATAATTCAATGGAATATATTAAAATTAATTTTTTCACTTGCAACAGTCTAAAATTTAAACTCCAATCAAATTGACTCTGTTTCGGTCGCAAAACATATCTATCGACCGAGACTTAAATTAGCGAACGTTACAAAAAAAATTTATAAAAAGGGTTTTTTTTTATGGTATGAAATTCATGTATACAGAATTAATATGGTGTAAAAAGCAAATCAATACTGTAGATAATTGATATAAAAACAATCAACTTTATAATAACTACAGATTTTGAACGACAAAGGAAAATTACCATATGATCGCTTAGAAAATTCAATTCTAACTGAGAAAAATCACAACAGCAATTAGCAAACTAACTTACAAGAGAAATCAGACATTATAAATTATCAGTCTAAACAATTTTAGATAATTACTTATCAGATATATAATTTGAGCCTAAAATCCATAAATTCAGATATACACATTATTCTATATGGCACATTCAAAAATGATTCCAATTTATAGCTTCAATATCATAAAATTCTCGCATAAAAACCTGTTTAAAATTAAGTTGATTACCCTATATATCCTCCAATACTCATCCTCTGTGCAAATCTGTTGCAATATATATATATATATATATATATATATATATATATATATATATATATATATATATATATATATATATATATATATATATATATATTACGAATTTATACAATTAAATTTGTTAATTGAAAATTTATTGAAATTGACTTTCTTAATTATTAATTTTAATTATTTAATGAATTTATTCTATTAACTCCTTTAACTATCAATTTTAAATTGATTTAATTTTTATTTATAAAAAAATTAAATACACAGTGTTAGGGGAGTTGATTAAATAATTTTTCATAAAATCTTTATTTATGAAACATTTAGCCTATAATCAATAATAAATAAATAAAATATCAATTGAATTACTAAATTAATTCAAAATTGATGATAATTAAGAAAAAATAAATTTTAATTTAAAAACTTAATTACATAAATTAATAAATTTTAGAAATAGATTTTTGTCCTTTTGTCGTTTTGAAATAAATTACTTAAACAACAACAACACTCATAACTCACAAGATTCTATTTTTAATTTCTTGTATATCGAGAAAGATTATATACAAAATATTGAAGAACTTACAACTCCAAAAGCATATCTTTAATTTTAGTTCTTTTTTTTTTCCCCGAAAGATACATCAAATATAACTGAAATTTCCGAACTGAAAGAAAAGGTAATAAACATAATACGGACACACGTAATTAAATACGGACACACTTAATTAATTAATTAATTACTCAGATAGATAAACAGTACAATGCATGACTGTATCTACACCATCCGTCGTATGCTGATCCACCTGAGGAAGAGTCTCCACAGTAGCATACCCTTTTGCATTCTCATATTTTCCTGTGCCACCAATCACCGCAATCTGAGATTCTGGCGATGCTGTCCGGTGTACTCCAAAGAAACTAATCGTATCTTCATTGTGGTTATCCCCACCGTGCAATAAAACAGTGAATGCCATAGTATGGCTAGTACCATCCAGAGAGCTAGCCAAGTAAAACCCTTGCGCCCTGCCCAATGCGGCGGAACCCAACTCATGCCCTTCTGTTAACTCGTCGTCTATGACGGTGATCGATCCGAACATGACTTTTTGGATCGACCCGGGTGGGAGCTGGCCGGCGGTGACGAAAGGTTGGTTATTGCCGTTGACAACGTTATTGTTGTTGCCACTGTTTTGTAGTATAGTGTTGGCTTGGCCTGGGTTTAGGCCTGTGATTAGTGGCGCTGTGTTTGGGTTTATGAGGCTGTTAATGTTGTTGAGGTTGGGGAGCGGAGTTCCTCCTTGGAGAGGAAAGAAGTTGTTATTTGGTACTGAGAATGGGATGCCGTTGATGTCGGTCCGGGCGATGATTCCGGTCACCACCCTCACTGACGGCTGAGTTCCGCCTAGTATGTCATGCATGAAGAAGGACAATGGAGGAGCGCCCGTGGAGGTAGCGCTTGTAGCTGCGGTGGAGGTTGGTCCAGTTGATGACTTGGCGGTTGGGACAGGAATTGGTGCTGCAATGGTAACGAGAGGAGTTATGGGTGCCACGTCAGCATCCGGTGCAGGTACTTCAGCTTCAGGAAGTGGTGGGTCAGCTACATCCTCGGCCACAGGAGTGGGGGCGACGCCAGTTGTAGTGGCGGGAACTTGGCCACTTGGCAACGGAATAGTAGGTGGGTCCGGAAAGATGGGAACTTGTGGTTCCACGTCATCCAGAATGCTTGCAGAATTTGCACAAGAGAGAGCGACGGCTAACAGGAATAGATAGATGATGGATTTGAGTATTGATCTGGTCATTTTGGTTATGCTAAAAAGTGCGAATAAGAAATTGAAAGTAGTACTGTGGAATATGATGAAGAAGGGAGTGGTGCGTGTGGGTATATATAACAGAGAGGTTAAGAGAAGATTAATTAAGTAGTGGAGTAGCTAATTAAATTAAATAAATTAAAAGGAGTTGTTGGAGGATAGTGTATTTGTTATTGGTTATAACCTATGATCCATAATACCAAATAGGCTAATATCCTTCTTAATGATATGAGAATGCACATGATCTTGCTGCAGTTGACCAGAAGATTTGTATTATGCTAATTAAATTAATTGTATACCCTGAATTGAACATTTGTGTTTGGAGAAAGTTTGATGCACTACAACCTAATCTTAGCATAGTCGAATTATATAATTATACGTATTTAATTATTTTATTCATATTATTTAATATAAAAATAACAATTTAATGAAATTAAAAATATATATTATTGTATGATTGAATTATTTTATAAATAATATAATAGACTGAATCAACTTAAAAATTTATAATTGGGAGTAATATTTTCACACAACCATGTAATAATTAAATGTGAACGATCACTTTGTAATTTTTTTATTTACATTTTGCTTCTTTTTCTTTTATTATGACAAAAAAAAAATCAAGACTTATAATTTATGATCATAATTAAAAACTTACGGATAAAGTTATTGAGGTAATATATGTTTTAGTGCTAAATCAAAAATACAATATTAATTACTTGTTCTTCTCATAATTCACAAATAATAATAAAGTATCTCTTGATTTCAAGATCTCAGTTCTAATTATGAAACTATAAAATCTCATTAGCACATTTGAATTGATTTTATCATTAATTATATTTCGAGAGAAAAAAAAGCAGGTGTTGTTATGCAGAATGATTTTTATAAAACTTATGCATACAGATTTTCTTTCCGTAGCAACCATATATAAAATTAATGTTCATCCCTTATTCACCTGTAAGTTTTAAGTAAAGATTCAATGTTTGAATTCGAATATCTCATTCTTGATCTCAACTTTCATGCTTAAGCATAATTAGCCAAACTGCATAACAAGTGATCAAGAAGCTTAATTTTGCACCTAAAAAAGGCCAACTTAATTTTGTAAATTATTTCATTTTCCAAATTAATGATTATTATTGTATTATAATAGAAATTTATTAATTTATATTATTATTATTATTATTATTATTATTATTATTATTATATAACTTTATAATTTTAATCATAAAAATAATAAAATAATTGTATTTAAGCTAAGCAATTAATCCACATGGAATTACGTGTCCTTGTGATTCTTGTAAAACTTGTTCACCTATATATAATGATAATTATTCTACTTGAACTTGCTCTCACTCAGTCACTCTCGTTTGGAGTCACATTACTTTCAATTCTTACTCAAAATTCCATTTTTACATAGGGATGAAATAAAATTTCCTCATTTTTTTGATGGATTCTTCCATAATAATTAATTATGTACTACGTAGACTTCCAGATGTTGTGGTTCAAAGATATAATTTAGCTGTAGCAAGTAGGAAAAAGATAGAGGTAGGCCTAGGCTCATGTGAAGCCAAATATACAGTCACTGAATATTGAGGAAGACCTAACCTTAGACAGAGATATTTAAAGACAGAAAATTCATAAAGTCTACTAAGACTTACTTCTTGTTACACTGATTAGCATTTATTCAGTAAATAAACTTCTATAATTGCGTATTGTTAAAATAACTTAAGCTAGCAGTTGATCTTTAATTTAAATTTGCTGTATGAATTTTTACTTTTTTTTTTTAATCCATGTCCAAAGCTCCATATATAATTCATGGCAAAAAGGATGAGAGGGACAATGGTAAATATATTGAAGAAAAATTGTTCCTTTCAACAATAATCTTATGATATAATTATAATGATAAATGTTTTTTTGTCTAACAAAAGCTCTTATTCTTAACTAAGATAAACATTGAATGAAAGTAGTTTCTTGGTTATATTTTCTTCAGTAAAGCTTCCATCTATAGCCTTAATTACAGCATAGCCATTAGCATCTTGAAATTTTCCAATTCCACCAATTACAGCAATATGAGATTCAGCCACATCTCTTTTATACACACCAAAGAATCTCAACCCATCCTTCAACTCATTCCTCCCAAATTTTGCAGTCATTGCCACCATATGGCTAGTTCCATTTTCTGAGCTTGCAACAAATATCCCCTGTGCTTTTCCAACTCTTAATGAATCATATATTGTTCCTTCAAATAAGTGCTCATCAATTTTTATCACACTTCCAATTTCCAATTCCTGTAGAGCAGACCTAACTGGGAAAGACGCACCCATACTTGAAAAATCAAACGTCTTCATTAATGATCCTATCGGAATATATGATTGTAATAAAGGAATACCTTTTTTTGGAGGAAAATAGCCTCGGGGTTTTGGAAATGGGATTTGAGTTGGAAATTTAGGGGTCATTGGCGTTGGTGAAGGGTGTGTCACATTGAGCATATTTTGCATTAGGAATTTGATTTTTGGATGGTTGTAGTGATTATGAGGATGGGTTGGAGTTGGGTTGCCTAGGGCTCTAGCACAACAAAATTGGTTGATTTTGCATAGCAGGAAGAGTAGGCTAATGATGGAAAAAATGAAATTCAATTTGGCCATTGTCATATGAAGGGTTCATATCATGTTTAATTAGCATATGGCAAACAACTTTGGTCATTTATAAAGTGAAAGAATGGAAGAATGAGCATTAGGTTTATTGACGTTGTTGGGTTTGTTACAGTGGTGTAGTTGGTTAGAGGTTACAGCTTTAGCTGTATGTTGAGATTTTATATGTGAAATATCACACTGCACACTCATTGGATTAATCACAATTATCACACATTAATGGAAATTATTCTTCCATCATGTTTTTATATATCTATTAGCATGTTATTCAATTATAATTTATGTGAATGGTGCATCCTATTTTTTTAATGTTTTTTTCCTTTTCCAAAAATTTAAACTAAAATCTAAATATTTCTCACTTAATATTTATATGAGAATTCCTTAATATTTTTGCTTTTGTTGATTTACTTACTAATATGGAGGAAATGTCAAATAAAGCCTTTGAAGAATTCTCAAGAATCTCAAAAATTTCCAATCCGTTAAGCGTATGAAACATTCTTCAGCAACTTGTATGTCTACATATATTTTTTCCTTTTGGAACAACAAAATAGACAATTATGTGTAGAAAAATATTTGATTTTAATTTTTATCAGATCACAGATATTCTCATACAGTCAATTTTTTACCCTTTTTTTTAATAAATGATTAATATTAAATGTTATAATTAAGGAAAAATAATTTATTTTTAAAAATAAATATTTAACATTTAATCTTTATCATTCACTAATGACTAATGGTAGATATTAGAATGTATATGATTTATCATAATGAAGAGATCAAAATGAAAGTTTAAGAATGGCCAAGTGGATGTTCATGCCATCGAGATATTTGTTTCTAAAAAAAGAAATCAACCCATGAACACTACCAAAGTTCAATAAACTTTGATAATTATCAAAAAAATAAACTTCAATAAGGCTGAAGCCCAATAAACTTTTAATGGATTTGGTCCATATTTCAGAAACAAAGAACCTGAAATTCTTCTGTTAAAAAAAAATTAGGGAAAAAAAAAATTCTCCAATTTTACACTCTCCCCTTATGTTAACCATCTGTCACAAAACCCTAATCCTTTTGAAATCCCTTCCCTCTCAAAAACCCTAATTTACTCATTTCTACTCGTTTCCCTCTCTGTTGACGATCTCAACTCCACCAAACCCCCCAAGTATGTACCTTTACAGTCTCACGCTGCAACGAGCAACCGGCATCGTCTCCGCCATCAACGGCAACTTTGCCGGCGGCAAGACCCAAGAAATAGTCGTAGCTCGCGGGAAAGTCCTCGATCTCCTCCGTCCCGACGAGAACGGTAAGCTACAGACTATTCTTTCTGTAGAAATCTTCGGTGCCATTCGATCTCTAGCTCAGTTTAGACTAACCGGATCTCAAAAGGACTATATAGTTGTCGGTTCTGATTCCGGTAGAATTGTAATTTTAGAATATAACAAGGAGAGAAATGTTTTTGATAAAATACACCAGGAAACTTTTGGCAAGTCTGGGTGTCGTCGGATTGTTCCTGGTCAGTACTTGGCCACTGACCCAAAAGGAAGAGCTGTAATGATAGGTGCCTGTGAGAAGCAGAAGTTAGTTTATGTTTTGAATAGGGATACTGCTGCTAGGTTGACGATATCCTCACCTTTAGAGGCACACAAGTCTCACTCGATAGTGTATTCAATTTGCGGTGTTGACTGTGGGTTTGATAACCCCATTTTTGCTGCTATAGAGTTGGATTATTCAGAGGCAGATCAGGATTCAACAGGGCAGGCTGCCACTGAGGCACAGAAGCATTTGACGTTTTATGAACTTGATTTAGGGCTTAATCATGTATCTAGGAAGTGGTCTGACCAGGTTGATAATGGGGCTAATATGCTTGTTACGGTGCCAGGAGGTGGGGATGGGCCAAGTGGAGTTTTAGTTTGTGCAGAGAATTTTGTAATTTATAAGAATGAGGGACATCCAGATGTGAGGGCAGTTATTCCTAGGCGTGCAGATTTACCTGCTGAGCGAGGGGTGCTGATAGTTTCTGCAGCAACTCATAAGCAGAAGTCCATGTTTTTCTTTCTGCTGCAGACAGAATATGGTGATATTTTTAAGGTTACACTGGATCATGAGAATGATAAGGTTAAGGAGTTGAAAATTAAGTATTTTGACACAATTCCTGTCACCATTTCAATGTGTGTGCTGAAGTCAGGATTTCTGTTTGCTGCATCAGAGTTTGGAAATCATGCACTTTATCAGTTTCAGGCAATTGGGGAGGAAGCTGATGTGGAGGCCTCATCAGCTACTTTAATGGAAACTGATGAGGGTTTCCAGCCTGTGTTTTTCCAGCCAAGAGGGTTGAAGAATCTTGTTAGGATTGATCAGGTTGAAAGCTTGATGCCTATTATGGACATGAAGGTTGTTAATCTTTTTGATGAAGAAACTCCTCAGATATATACACTCTGTGGGCGTGGTCCTCGTTCATCATTGAGGATATTGAGACCTGGTTTGGCCATTAGCGAAATGGCTGTTTCTCAGCTTCCTGGTGTACCAAGTGCAGTCTGGACTGTGAAAAAGAATGTTACAGATGAGTTTGATGCATATATTGTAGTGTCTTTCAACAATGCAACTCTTGTGCTTTCAATTGGAGAGACAGTTGAAGAAGTTAGTGACAGTGGGTTTCTTGATACTACACCTTCTCTTGCTGTGTCTTTGATTGGTGATGATTCTTTAATGCAAGTTCACCCAAATGGTATTAGACATATAAGGGAAGATGGACGTATTAATGAATGGAGAACTCCTGGTAAGAGGACGATTGTGAAGGTTGGGTCTAATAGACTTCAGGTGGTTATTGCTTTAAGTGGAGGGGAACTTATATATTTTGAGGTTGATATGACTGGTCAGCTAATGGAGGTGGAGAAGCATGAGATGTCTGGAGATGTGGCCTGTCTAGACATTGCCCCAGTTCCAGAAGGAAGACAGAGGTCTCGGTTCCTTGCGGTTGGTTCATATGACAACACTATCCGAATCTTGTCTTTGGATCCTGATGACTGTATGCAGATTCTTAGTATTCAAAGTGTTTCATCTCCTCCGGAATCCCTCCTTTTTCTTGAGGTTCAAGCATCGGTAGGTGGGGAGGATGGTGCTGATCACCCTGCTAGTCTTTTTCTAAATGCTGGTTTGCAGTCTGGTGTTCTATTCAGGACTGTGGTGGATATGGTGACTGGCCAGCTTTCTGACTCTCGTTCCCGATTCTTGGGGTTGAGTGCACCAAAACTATTCTCCATTATTGTGAGAGGCCGGCGTGCAATGCTATGCTTATCAAGTCGACCCTGGCTTGGTTATATTCACCAAGGGCATTTCCTTTTAACACCCCTTTCATATGAGACTCTTGAGTTTGCTGCTTCATTCTCATCTGATCAATGTGCAGAAGGTGTGGTGGCTGTAGCTGGGGATGCATTGAGGATTTTTACCGTTGAGAGGTTGGGAGAAACATTCAATGAAACTGCCATACCTCTAAGGTATACTCCAAGAAAGTTTGTGTTCCTACCTAAGAAGAAACTTTTTGTTATTGTTGAGAGTGATCAAGGAGCCTATACAGCAGAGGAGCGTGAAGCGGCAAAAAAGGAGTGTTTTGAAGCTGCCGGCATGGGAGAAAATGGAAATGCCAATGCTGACCAGATGGAGAATGGCGGTGATGATGAAGATAAAGATGAGCAGTTTGGTTATCCAAAGGCAGAATCAGAAAAGTGGGTTTCTTGCATAAGAGTTCTTGATCCAAGGAAAGCAACTACAACTTGTCTTCTGGAGCTTCAGGACAATGAATCTGCATTTAGTGTGTGCACTGTAAATTTCCATGACAAGGAGCATGGAACTCTGTTAGCTGTTGGTACTGCCAAGGGACTCCAGTTTTTCCCCAAAAGAAGTTTAGTTGCTGGGTTCATTCATTTATATAAGTTTGCGGATGATGGAAAAACCCTGGAACTTTTGCACAAGACACAAGTAGAGGGTGTACCACTTGCTTTATGCCAGTTTCAGGGGAGGCTACTAGCTGGAATAGGGCCTGTGCTCCGACTTTATGACCTGGGAAAGAAGAGGTTGCTTAGGAAATGCGAAAATAAATTGTTTCCTAACACTATCATCTCTATTAACACCTATCGTGATAGGATCTATGTAGGTGATATTCAAGAGGTATGTGCTCTTTTTGTTAATTCTAGATGTTTCATATTTTATTTCTTGTAGATATATGTTCGTTTTTTATACTTGTTTTACTGAGTACATATTTTTCCATTTCTTTTGCAGTCATTCCATTATTGCAAGTATAGGCGGGATGAAAATCAGCTCTATATATTTGCTGATGATTGTGTTCCCAGATGGCTTACAGCATCATACCACATAGATTTTGATACTATGGCAGGTGCTGACAAGTTTGGGAATGTCTACTTTGTGCGATTAGCACAAGATGTTTCTGACGAGATAGAGGAAGATCCAACTGGTGGAAAGATAAAATGGGAGCAGGGGAAGTTTAATGGAGCTCCAAACAAGGTAGAGGAGATAGTACAGTTTCATGTTGGTGATGTGGTTACAAGCCTGCAGAAAGCATCTCTAATTCCAGGTGGTGGTGAGTGCATCATATATGGGACAGTAATGGGGAGTGTGGGGGCACTGCTTCCTTTTACTTCACGAGATGACGTTGACTTCTTTTCACACTTGGAGATGCATTTGAGACAGGACCACCCTCCTCTATGTGGGAGAGACCACATGGCATACAGATCTGCCTATTTTCCAGTTAAAGTAAGTTATTTTATGGTTCTATTTGTTTGATTATAATTGCACATGAAAAATCTGTTTGCTTTCAAAATGCATTCAAAGACCAAATCTCATTCAAAACCATGACATATTGATTTTTAGACTTAGTTTTATATTGGCTTTTCAAAAGAAAACTCTTCTTTGGTGTGCTTCTTTTTGCATTGTCTGGGTCAATTCAGTAGCAATGCGGTCCCATACCTTCTTTAAGAGTATTAAAGGCTTGGGATAATTTTACAGGATGTCATTGATGGGGATCTATGTGAGCAGTTCCCAACACTACCTCTTGATATGCAGAGAAAAATTGCTGATGAATTGGATAGAACACCTGGGGAGATACTGAAGAAACTTGAAGAAATTCGAAATAAGATCATTTGAGGAAGTGTACTCTTAAAGGACAAGGGTCCTTTTTTTTTCCCGGGTTCAGTCTGTACAGCACTTTCTATAATTGCAATACTGCAACGTGAAATTGTACTAATGAGTGTATGGTGATGTTTCTGCTCGCTACTGGAAATCAAAAGCTGCAATTTATTGAGAATTTATATAATCAAACACCTTATGAGGAAGGTGTGTAGATTTTATTTTATTTTTGTTTTTAAATCTTCTGTTGATAAATTTATTTTTAAAAAGAGAAGTGTGCTGCAGGGAATAGTAAAGAAGTCTTGATTTTGGTCTGAAACATAGTTTTGAGTCAATGGAAGCAATGAGGAAAGATAATAAAAGAGTTCAGAGTCATTTTGATTTTAGGAAGTGTGGACAAAATTTTCAATCTAATATCTCTTTGGGTGTTCCATTTGATATGCGTTTGATTTTTGTGTTTGATGCTTTTTGAACTATTTTTTAGTGGATGCAAATTTTGAAGTCTCCTTTCTTTTCCAAAATTTTCAAATAAAATCTTATTCCTGCGGTTGAAGTTTTTCCCCTCTTTTCCATTTTGCTGACGGTGAATATTTGGTGTGCCATAAAGACCCAATAAGATTGAGATGCTGGCTTCATGTTGGAGATTGCCGGAATAACCCTGGGCCTGAAGGAAGTGCGCTGTGTGGTTGATCTAAAAAGATTTTAACTCCGCCCTCATGATCCACTTTTGAATGGGACGGGATGCTCAGTCTGAACCTGTCAAAAGTAGGACCTTTTAGTTGTCTAGGTCGCATTGATATGGCATGGGGAAAGTATTGAGAGTTAGCCTAATGCTGAAAAGGTTATGCACGTAAATTGTCCTCTTAAGAGTGTGGTTATTGATGGGTTTATTATGTTGGCAAGATATGTATGGGTGGTGTTAAGCTTTTTTGCGTAGTCAAGATATGTATGGGAGGAGTTAAGTTTTAATTTTAACGGATCTGTCAGGCTTGTCTCCTGCCATTTCTTCTTGATGTGCTATCATTTGCGCTCTGAACAAGGGACATTACACATTTGTTAGGTTGCTAGAATTATGCAACAGGCAATGTTCAAGGCTTTTTAATTAATAATCCGATGTTCTGAAGTCAACACTTTTGAAGTAACTTATTTTTATTTGTATATTTATCTGTGCTGTGAAATGGGTTTTTTCAATATCCCTGTGTATTAAAAAAAAATCTCTCCTCTTCGGTGCCTGGCCTTGATAAAGAAAATTAGTTTTATTCCCCTTGCAACGCATTCATGGGATTGCAACAATTCTAGGAGCATTGATACATTGGAGAAATGTTTGACTGATTTGAACAAGACATTTTTAAGTGTGAATTCCTGTATTTATGTATGTCCCAGATTTCACTTGAGCCATATGCAAAAGCTGCAGTGATATGAATTTAGATTTTAACACATAATGAGATCTTTATGGAGAATTGGCCTTGTGTGTGAAGGTGTTAGCGTTGGAGTTTATGAGAATATCACTGCCACCACTGATGCAGTCACTCTAAAGCGAACTGTGCATGCTATTTGTCTAAAAAATGCAGATTTTGGCTGACATGTAGATGTGTGGCAATAATCTTTTTTGTTGGATGATGGAAGCAAAATACCAAAGCCTGAGGTATCAGTATCACTTTCTGTGCATGTGTTATCATTTGTGAATGCTATGTTCGAGTTGGCCTTCCCCTTCCAGTGATTTAAAGCAATGCTTCATATAGATGTGAATTTTGTATTTTTCACGTTATTGTCATCCATTTGAATATTTTGATGATCCAGTTCAACAGTTATTGAACAATAAAAATAGAAAAAATAGTAAATGCAATATAAAAACAGAATTATCAAATAAAACAAGGTTATTTTACCTAGTTGTGAGCTAAAAACTTACAAACCATACCATTGCAAGCATATCTAATCTAATTGCCCTTTTGGCATCAAACAGGGACAACAAATTCTTTTCTTGACTTGCCTATTTCTATGGCAAAAACTCCTCATAAATTATATGACCTTTTTACCCTTTGTCAAGACTTGGACAAATAGTCATTTGTTTCTTTTAGTTGCCTCTCCAATCTTGTATTTCCAAGGGCAACTCTGTCATTTAACCAGCCAATAATGTCGTTGAAAACAATTTCTATATTCTGTAATGGCTCCCCATAGAGCAGGCCATGCCACATTCCTGGATATAGCTTGACGGTCTTGTCTGTGCTTGAAGCGACTTCATGGAGTTGTTGGCTCACAGCTTTATCAATCACTCTGTCTTCTTCACCATGAAGAACCAGAAATGGCAATTTCACCTCTTCAAGCCTTTGCTCCATGTCCAAGGTTGTTCTAAAAAGTTCATATCCAGTTTTCAACCGAGGCCGACCTTTGTAGCAATATGGGTTTGATCTAACCTGTAATTGACATTAAATTGATCCGTTTAAATATATTATTGTCAATCAGTTTCAGTCTAACCTGACCTGAAAGTAAGTTCTCTTTATGAATTAATGGGAATTCTGGATTTCGTGTCATTTCACTGACATACAACGAATGATTTTTTATTTTTTAATATTGAAAAAGGGGAGAGAGGAGAATCTATTTAATTAAAAATAAATAAATAAATAAATCTACCTGTTCTCTTACTTCAGGTACTTTAAAAGCAAGATCAATGATGTCTTTGGAAGGGATTATTCTCCAAGTTGGAATAAAATTGGAAAGCTTTGATAAAACATTGATTAGTAGTGGATGTGGCTTCATGTCATCAGCAAGCTGCTCATAAACAAATGAAATTAATTTATGAGTTATAATTTATTAGTATAATTTTGTATTAATATCAAAGATTATGAATTTGAACATTTGGAAAAAAATAATAATTAGAAAATTATTATTATATATATATATATGAACCTTATCTACATACCCTAGAAGTTTCATTTTTATTTTTTTTCCTTAATTACCAAATATGTTTGAAATTTCAGATAAATTCACAAATAAAAGGTTTTTTTTTTGTAATGGTAGATTATTGGCAAGAAATTACCCAAAGAAACAAAGGTTTTGTAACTTTGAAGTTCAAATTAAATCTTCTCTGAGAAATTAGATTGGATTCATCAGTGACAATGGTTTAAATCTTTGCTAGCTTTTCATAACAGAAAATAAATAAATAAAACACAAATGAAATGAATAGGCATCCATGCTGTTTGCTTTTTGTTTTTAATTTGTTAAGGCAGTCCTAACTAACCACAAAATAAAAATAAAATAAAATAAAATAAAATAACAAGAAGAACAGGTAGACTAGATCCAAGATTCATCTAATAAAATTCTAAGGCTGCAAATCATGTTCACCATATACTCCAAGAAAAAAAAATATCAATATTTTATAATTAATTAATTAAATAATTTAAAAGAAAGGGACATAAACAAACCTTACACATAGGTGCCACCAAGACTGCTCCATCCCAAAAATCAGGCATTTTCCTGTGCAGAAGAAGAGCCACTGCTCCTCCCATGGATTCTCCTAACAGATATCTCGTCTTTCCTTTATTCTGTTTCTTCTCTGTAATTAATTAAAATTCAAACAAATTAATTTTCTAATATACTGCATAAATTTAATTATAAAAGTTTTAATATAATATAAACTCAAATATTTACCACATATATTTGTATAATGTTTGCAGCAATCATCAGTAATATTATCCATATTTTCAACATATCCCTCCAATCCTGCTGATTGTCCATGCCCTTCATAATCTATACCATAAACACCATAACCTTCGTTCGCCAGCCGATTTGCAGTTCCTGATTATGTAATAATAACACCCACTAATTACATTTCTTTCTTATAATTGTAAAAAAATAAAATAAAATAAAATCCTGCGTACAGAGATTAAAAATTGTAAGCAAACTTACTGTTCATGGTGATGCTGCATTCCATGGCATAGCCATGGCAGATAAAGATCAAACCTTTTGGTTCCTGTTTTACAGGAATCCATTGACACGTGAACAGCTTCAATCCTCTTGAATTCAGGATAAACTCCTGTAGTATAAAAAATTCAAAAAAAAACACAACAGATGAGGACAATCATATAACAGGAAATTAAAGAAATTTATCAAGAACATAAACTTGTGTTAATCTAATGAATCTGCAACATATATAAATTCCTTGACCAACCTCATCATATTTGACATTTTCAGTCTCTGATTTTGCCTGCAAATATTCAAGACCAAGAAAAACTAAAATCCAAATAAATAAATTAACACCAACAAAATAAAATCAGATAATTATTCTTGATAGATAGAAAGAGAGATCACCATGAAATATAAAGATCCAAGAAACTTGGAAGGTTTTCAGGGAGTTTTGCGACAGAGATGATTATATATCGCAAGAAGGAATTGTCAGTGAGATGATTAGGATATAATAGTGGATTGGCACCTATCTATCTTTATATATATATATATATAGAGAGAGAGAGAGAGAGAGAGAGAGAGAGTCACAGAGACAGGAATAGAAAACAGTTATGGAGTTCGAGTATATATAGGAGAAGGAAACTCACTTCTTGTTCTTTTTCTTTTTTATAATTTAAAAAAAAATTATTTGATATTTTAAATTATATAAATATGATTAAGGTGAGATAAATATGAAAGATATGCTTAGTAAGTGTTAATCAAAATCAGATTAAAACATATATTAAATTGAGATCGAACAGAAAATTAAATATATAATAAAAATTTATTAAAATTATATAAAAATAAAAATATATTAACAGCTACAGATATTTATAGATGTCTCTCTCTATAACTATTATATAATAGAATTAGTTAATAAACTTCTTTGAAAAATAAATTAAACATGTATGAATCAAAAAGACGAATGAAAAGTCAAGGTTGGAAATTTCATTAATTATTTTAATTTCAATGAAATCATGCTTAGTTAAAGTAAAATGTGAATTTTATAATTTTAAATTTTTAACTGCTAACTTTTTGGTCAATGATCAAAGTCAAAGATTTGAACCTTAAGCAAATTGTCCAAGTTGGTGTACAAGTTGTCGTTATTCATTTATTTTCCTCGTGTTTTATGCGTTAGCATTGTGTTTAAATATATTTTTTTAATAATTGTGCTCAGGGGGTGGCTTAAGGCATGGGCTACGCGCCAATTTTTGGGGAGTTACTAATTTTTTCATTAATTATTTAAATTTTTCTTAGAATTCTCAAATTTATTATTTTATTAGATTTTGTAAATTTAAAATTGATTTAATTGGATAAATTTATTTATTTTTTTGTTGAAAATATTATAATCTTTCAATAATGTCTAAAAAGTATGAATCTGGATGGGAGTAAAAACTAATTCAATCCAAAAAAATATGTACTTCAGAGATTTATAATTAGTATAAAACAACAAATATTAGAAAAATAAAGCGAAGAATTAGTCATAGAGAGACCTCTAATTAACTCTTTTTTAAAAATCACATAAATTTGTAAGCCGATCCTAATTGTTGTTTAAGCGTGAAGTATAAAAAAATTTATTTAAGATTATTTTTATATATGTAATATCTAGTTATTAAAAATAATTTATAAAATTAATAAATAATAATAATAATAATAATAATAATAATTTTATTATAATATTTAATATTAAAAATACTTGTATTATAAATTGAAATGGATAAGGAGGCAGCTGCCTATAAAATTTACCTGCATTTAATTAGAAATCCTTTTGACTGTTTGACTTGAAGAACCGTGTAGTGAGTACCAATTAAATTACAACACCAGTCGGCAGGTTTAATTGACTTTGATTTTCCATTTTTCTTTTTTCAAATTTAAGAAGAAATTACTGGAAATTTTGGACTTTTCGAACGTTGCAATTCGCAATTGCCTTTCAGACCAAACACTTGATCCCAAATGAAATCATAAATTTGCGCTGAATTTTTCTTGAAGCTTTTGTAATTTCACCATGTTTATACATGGATTATAATAACTGATTAGATGTTGACTCTTGAAATGGAATTAGATGGTTCAAACTATAACATGCTTTTTTTTTTTCAAGAAATGCTAATTTGTGTATTTATAATTTTTGAAGACAAGTTTATGGATATATATATTATTTCAAACAAAAATATAACATTGCGGTTGACATATTTAATTGATAAAAATTATTGATTAAGATATGAATATAAAATACAAAATAAGTCAAAAACTGCTTATTGTGATCTGAAATTATAACCGCATATATTATCATGGGAATCAAATTAACAAGGCAATTAGCCACCCACAAGGCCGATTATTATTATTATTATTATTATTATTATTATTATTATTATTATTATTATTATTATTATATATATATATATATATATATATATATATGCAAGTAAGAGTATTTGGGTTCATATAGTTTTTGGCTTAACATCATATAAGCTAGGTTCAGCTATGGTTTCAAATTGGTCGAATCCGTAGTCCCAAAAAATAGAGATTGGATCGGAACCAGAGAAAGGTAGGTTCAAAATCGGCCGGTTCTGATTCATAAACCGACGGTTCGGCCGATTTTTTTAATTAATAACATAATAAAAAAATAAATGATATCTTTAAAATATAGTTATTATTTTTCTGTTATAAGAGATGCTTTTATCTTTTCATTTTATTAAAAAAATAGTAATATTACTATTGAAATCGAAACTGCTGATTCCGGTTCATGAAAAAAAAGCCCAATTTAATTTTAAGATTTTTAAAACTGATAAATTAGAAATCGGACGACAGATGAATTTTTACGGGTCAAATTAAGAAAAATGATTAACCCGTAAAAACTCAATTTTTTCACCGATGGTCATTTTGGAAAATCGAAGAGACCGTTTTGAAGAGAAAATTATTTTATAATTTTTGGAATATTTAATTTGATGAAATTGAGTTGTTTGGAGGTTGAATTTTGGAGAATTAAAATTAATTATGAAGAAAATTTTTGATTGGTTAGAAAATTTTTAAGTCAAAATTAATGAAAATGTGATTGGGCCATGTGTCAATATTATGGGATAATTAATTATGCTATTGGCCAATGAGGAAGTTGATTAAGGAATTAAGTAGGATTAATTAATTTAATTAGAGTATATATAGGAAATTAATTAAAAAATTCTTCAAAATAACAAATTTCCCATCTTCTTCTTTGCTCTCCTCCATGGCCTAACCACCAAGCTTCCAATCCCGGATTTTTTTTTTCAATTTTCCTTCTTCAAAGCATATTATTCAACCAATTGAAAGGATAAAAATAAGATTGGGGTGGAGAAAAAAAAATAAATGGTGAAATTTTGGCAAAAAGAGAAATCAAAGAATTTCTAGATACCCATTTGAAGAATGTGAGATTTTGTTCCTTTCTCCATGTGATTTTGTTGGTTTAATTATTGTCATAATTATTTATTGAATTGTGGTGTGATTTTGTGATATTTGGTTGATGGAAAAATTAGAGTTTATGGCAAAAATATTGAACAATTAGAGAAAAATAGGAAATGAAGAGAATAAGACTTGAGGATGATGGATTGAATGAAGAATTGAAAAAAATAAATTTTAGAAATTTTTGTAGAATTTTTAGAGAATTTTCTTAGTTATGGTTAAATTTTGAAAAAATTATTTTGGAGGAATTTTACCTTAAATTGAAGATAATGGAGTTAATTGGAGTGTATAGAAGTAGAAAATAAATTTTGGGTTGGAAGAAAAATTTAATAGGATTTTTGGAGAATTTTTAGATTTTTAACCTAATTATGGAAAAATTTATTGGAAGTTGTGGAATATTATTTTGGTGAAATTGATAATGGAAAATGAAAGAAAATGAGTTAGAGTAATGATAGGAATTTATTTGGAATTTTTAGAATATTTATTGAATTAATGAAAATTCTTGAATTGAAAATGGACACTAGAAGAATAAAAGAAATAAATGGGGAAAAATAGTTTTGGAGGAAGAAAAATAAAGAAAATTAATTATTAAAAAAATTAATATTTAAATTTTTGGTCGCATTGGAAAGCGTGATGACGACAAAAACCGGAATTTATGCATTAAATATGTATAATAAGAAAATTTTAAATTATAGGATCTTGATATTCGTAAGAGTAAAAAAATTTAATTTTGTTGGATTTTATGTCGTAAGGGGTTCAATAGCTAATCGAAAATTTTTTTATCTCTAGGCGCGATGTTGAACCAAACGCCAGCCCGAGATAAAGAAAAAGAGTCGGTTGATACTGACAAAGTGTAAAAAGGTTAGTGCAATTACTTTTATAATATTAGTCATATAAATATATTTTATGTGAAAATTGAAATTTTTGCAATTATTGAGTTGAAAATATATTTTTGTATTCCATAAAATTTAAATGTTAAAAATTTTATTTGATGATAATTATTTTGGTATGAAAAAAATATTTATAAATTTTATGAAAAATGAAGTGAATTATGAATATGAAAATTTTTCCCACATGTTAGCTTAGACTTGAATTAGGGTATTGTTGGCATGCCAATAGGGTAGAAATTATGGTCCTGTACATTTCTGTAGACCAATGAAATATTGTAATTCTGTGCATTTATGTGGATCACCTGATTCATTTTTCAGTTCTGTACATTTTTGTGGACTGAGTCATATTACATTTGGATCTGGTGCATTTCTGTGGATTCTAAATTGAAATATAATGTGATACCCCTTTAATTCTCTAAAAGCAAGTCTAGAATGTCATAATATGTGAGTATATGAAAAAAACTGTTATTTTATTTATAAAAAGGAGATTTAAAATTCGAACTGATTATATTTTAAGAGCATATTTTATTTTAATGACTATTATTATAAAAAATTTTGCACCACTGAGTTATATACTCAGCGCGAGAGTTTGTTTTTTCTCACGTAAATTACCAGATTAGCAGAGAGCATCCAAACTGGTAGATAAATACGATGATTGGAGACTCGCATTATGGAGCACAACAGTAGTAGTGGTAGTCACTCAAAGCAGGTTGGTCTTTTTTATTATATTTTGATATATATATATACAAGTTTTTGAATTTTATTACAACATATATATAAATAAAATAGAAATGTGTGTATGTATAATATTTTAGTATACATTTTAAATTTCTTATGTTAAATATGTTTAAAATTAAAAGAGTATTTTTGGAGAGTTTTATTTTCTGTAACACCTCTTATCCGTCTGGTATACAGATGGGTGTACGAAAGGGTAAGGGGTGTTACATGATATATCATAAAAATTTCATGTTCATATTATCCAATTTTGCATATAAATAATCATAAATAATAATTCATATATCACAATCATTTTTATAGCAATATAAAAAAAAATCAATTTATCATATATTAATATGGAATATTTCATACCTGATTTATTAGTTTAACACATATATATGCCATAATTTACAAAGGTAAAATCATATTCATACCTCATTTATGAATTTTATTTCCTTGTTTCATTTACCTGATAACTGATTTTTTTCATATTTATTTTCTTTAAAATATTTTGTATTTTATAGCCCCAAAACTCTAAATCTGGACTATTTGGATGCAAGTTGTTAAACAATAGCGCTCTCACCCAAGCTTAAACCACCTTGCTCACTATATGTATCTGTTTGTATAAGTACTCAACCGAACTTCTTAAGTCAAGAGCGCTCTCACTCGAGGTTCAACCATTGTGACTGAGTAAAATAAATAATTGCATGCATTTAGGATCAAGAGCGCTCTCACCCGAGCTTAAGCCATCTTGTCCTTATAATAAAATTTTTCATATCATCATAAATTTCTATGATACCATAAACCCCTCAATGACATGTCATATATCCTATTTCTTGTCCTAAATTAGAGAATTGTGCTTAATTGATATTATAATCTTATTGCTTACATAATTCATCAAAATTCACATATTCATAATTTTCGATTTACATGTCTTATACATATACAAATTTATCAATCTCATTTGAAATCTCAAACTACAACACATCATATTAATTTAGTCAATACACAGTAAAATTTTAAATATAACTACTATCATATTATTCAAAATTATATATATATATATATATATATATATATATATATATATATATGTCACCCAATATTTAAACTACCATATTACTAAATTTTTTTTTATATTTCTGTATAGATTTCTACCATGATTTTATATTACATCTTTTACCTATTTTTTATTCGAATTTGATCTTATGATATTCTATGAATTTTTAGATTAATGTTTTATCTTTCATATACAAAAAGAATCATATAAATCTAAATTTTCTAGTTAAAGTTATGTCCAAATAACCGTATAGTACTCAGTAAAAATATGCCCAGTATTTTTTCCAAAATATTCTTAGTTCCGAGATTTTGTATCAAATTTTAGGCCCAATATAAATCATATCTAGCATTTATACTCTTCATAAACTTTTGGCTCTATGTGTCTACTTTCATTTCCAACTGGTTTTATCTCAATCTAATTTCCAAAACGAAAGATATAACTAAAATATCATGAAATGTTCAGAAAATAACTATCCTGAATTTTTAGGTACTTCCAAATCAGAGAATTTGTAGAAATTTTTAGACCAACTTAAAATCAGATATAACATTTATACTCTTTATAAAAGTTTTATATCTATGTGTTTATTTTCATTTCCAACTGATTTAATCCTGATCCAAGTTTCAGAACAAAAGATATAATTAAAATACCATAGAATGTTCAGAAAATAACAACCCAGAATTTTCTGAGTATTTTCAAATCCGAGAATTTGTAGAAATTTTTAGACCAACTTAGAATGAGATATAGGATTTACACTATTTATAAAAGTTTTATATGTATGTGTCTATTTTCATTTTCAATTGATTTCATCATAATCCAAGTTCCAGAACAAAAGATATAATCAAAATACCATATAATGTTTAGAAAATAACTACCAAGAATTTTTAGGTACTTTCAAATTCGAGAATTTGTAGAAATTTTTAGACCAACTTAGAATTGGATATAGCATTTACACTCTTTATAAAAATTTTAAGTCTATGTATCTGTTTTCATTTTCAACTGATTTTATCCCGATCCAAGTTTCAGAATAAAAAATATGGTCAAATATATCAAGACTGTTCTAGACAAATTTTAACAAAATCAACAAACACAACAATTTATTTTTTCACTTTTCCTTCAACATCAAACATCATTGTAATGCAAATAAAATACACAAAAAAATAAATATGCTCATATATACAAACCTTGACACAATGAAGTCTAAACTTTGACGTAATGAAGTCTTAACCTCTTCAAATCTTAAGTTATTATAGTTGTTTTAAGTTTTTGGGGAGAGGAAGAGGAAGGAGAGGAAGAAGAAAATGGGTGAAAGAAGAGAGAATTTGTGTATGGAAGAGTGGAAGGAAGGCTAGGGTTCTGAAATTTAGAAGAAGAAAAATAAAATAACATTTTTATACTCATGGTAAATACCTTATTAGGTCCCCCCCTTGTTTTTATCAAATATTCACTTAAATCTTTGGTTTTTATCTTATTATTATTAACTTACCCAACATTTCTATTTATTTTATTTAACACACATAACTTAATAAAAATTCACTTATAAATATTTTTATTATATTTTATTTTCAAATTTAGTCTCAAATAATTTTAATTATGATCATTAAATATGTTAATTATACAAGCATTAGAATAAAAAATTGTTTTATACTTTAGTGTTGTAATTTCATGCATCTATCTAAGTGAGATTTAGTCAATCCTTTCATGGCTCGAAAGATTGATATTAGATTATATCCATAATCATGACTATATAATTAGTGTAATTATCTTATATATCTATATGTGATGAATAGATATATCATGCATGTCAAATTGCCATTATGAGACCTAAATTAAAGAAATCTCTTATTAATAATATTAAGGAAATGTCTTTCATTAATATGGCAAGAACTAAAGTTCTTTTAGAGTTTGGATTGTTAGAAAAACCCAAATCCACTCTATAAGAACATGTTTAAACCATCAACATATGATTTCATAATTAATGGGTTAGTTTTAACTAGTTATATTGGTTTGTTGAGCAAATCCAAGATCAATGTGAATTAGAGACAAAAATTAGGTAAATGTATATGAGATGTATATATAACAATAGTTGATAGCCAAATGATTCAGTAGTTGTATAAAAGGATGCAATTGGTATGAGATACTTACCAATTGACCTAAAATGGCTTGTTGGGAAAACCTAATGTCATTCTTAATGATATTGGAGACTGACCCACTATGAGAGCTTCCAACGGGTTGTCTCGAACTCATATTGAGGGCTATAAGTTCGTAATAAAATAGTGAGAGTTATAATATGCATTTATTAAAGACCTAATATTCATGCATTTAGTACATTCTCAAATATGATCTTTTTTTTTTATATATAGGTTGATAGAATCATGTCATCAAACGTGAATCTATACTCAATTCTCAAATTCAATAAATTGACTGGCTTGAACTTTCTTGATTGGCTAAGAAATTTGAGAATAGTTTTCAAAACCGAAGGATAACCTATATCTTAGAAGAGTCGTTTCCCTTTCCTTTTGTTGATAATGCATCTGTTGATGAACAATTGACATATAAAAAGTATATGGATGATAGTGAGTTAGCGGATTGCATTATGCGCTTTTATGTCTTTCAAGCTTTAAAAGCAACATGAGAACATGGATGTCAATACCAATATGTATCATCTAAGGGAGCTTTTTAATGAGCAAGTTCAAATTGAGTGATATGCGATATCTAAATTGCTTTCAACTCTAAGATGATAGAGAGGACATCTCCAATACAATGTACATTGAAGATGAGGAAGAGGCTGAAAGTCGACTTCAAAATGGACTTGATTCCATTGTGGCAAAAGTTGCTAATGGAAGTTAAACTACAAGGATTATCTAGAGTCTTTGAAGAAGAAGGATAAGACATTGGATTGCACCTTTTATTTCAAGTATATATGTTATTAAGGTTAATAATGTTTCTAATAATAATACATGGGTATTAGATACCGAATGTGGGTCTCACATATGCACAAATACAAAAGGCCTAAAGAATAGTAGACAACTTAAAAAAGGAAAGTCAAACCTATATATTGACAATGAAGCAAGAGTTGTTGCATTAGCTGTAGAAACTTATGTATTGATACTTCCTAGTGGGCTTGTTTTAGAATTAGAAAATTTCTATTATGTTTCAGTTTTAACAAAGAATATTATTTATATTTCTTGTTTAAACAAAAAAGATTTTCATTTAAATATTAATGGCAATAGTTGCTCTATATGGTTGAATGATATTTTTTATGGAAATGACGTATTATATAATGAGATTATATTTTTAACATGTCTAATTCAATCCTCAATATCAATAATAAAAGACAAAAATTGGATAACATAAAACTATCATATTTTTAGCATTGTCACTTTGGCCATATAAATGAGAGACACATGATTAAGTTTCACAAGAATGGTGATTTAGGGTCATTTGATTATGAATCATATAAAACAGGTGAATCTTATTTATTAGGCAATATGACAAAATACCTTTTAATGGAAAGGTAAACGTGTTAATGGGTTATTGGACCTTATACATACAAATGAATGTGGACTAATGTTAGTGCACACCAGATGTACGTTTATCTACTTCATTACCTTTATTGATGATTACTCATGATTTGGGTACTTGTATCTGATGAGATACAAATATGAAGCTTTTGAAAAGTTCAAAAAATTCAGAAATGAAGTAGATAAACAATTTAACCGAAGTATTAAAATACTTAAATTAGATCGAAATGGAGAATACTTAAGATATGAGTTTCAAGGTTATTTAAAAAATAATGGGATTTTATCTCAATAGACTCTAGCTTACACGCTGCAACATAATGGTGTGGCTGGAAGGATAAACCAAACCTTATTAGACATGTTGAAGTCTATGATAAGCATTACAGAACTGTCTAAGTCCTTTTTGAGGTCATGCATTAAAGACTTTTGTTTATATATTAAATAGAATATCTTATAAGTCAGTTGATGTTACTCCATATGAGATATGGACTAACAAGAGACATATTCCCTCACATAAAAAGTATGGGGTTATCCTGCTTATGTGAAGCGGATAATATTCGATAAGCTAGAAGCTAAGTATGATAAGTGTTTGTTTATGGGATATCTAAAAGAGTCATTTGGATATCAATTTTACCACCATTTGGAACAAAAAAGTGTTTATTTCAAAGCATGTTATCTTTTTTAAAGAAAAAGTTTCTTCTAAAAAGGATAGTGGGAGCAAGATTGAACTTAATGAAGTTCAAGATGCTCAAACAGATGTAGATCAACTGATAGAGCCTAAATTTGTTACTCATACAGATGAAGTAATAGCTACACCTTTTGAAATACAAGAACTTCATAGATCAAGTAAGATATGCATTGTTCCTGAGATATATGAAATTCTCATAAGTGAATAGAATGGTGTAGTGCTAATAGAAGATGATGAGCCTACTACCTACGAAAAAGTTCTGAATAATTTAGAATATGACAGATGGCTAAAAGCTATGTAGTCAGAGATGGATTCTATATATGAAAATCAAATATAGATTTTGATTGATCCATTTAAAGGGATAAAATCTATTGGGTGCAAATGGGTCTTCAAGAAAAGCTAGGCAATGTTACTACTTATAAAGCTAGGCTAGTAGCTAAAGGATATCGTCAAAGACAAAATGTTGACTATGATAAGATATTTTCTCCAGTTGTTATGCTTAAATTCATCAGGATACTCCTAGCCATTGTTGCTCATTATGATTATAAGATTTGACAAATGGATGTGAAAACAGTATTCCTTAATGAAAATTTGACTGAGGATGTGTACATGACACAATTTAAAAGTTCCACATCCTATGATGGCAAAGATCCATTTATAGATTGAAGTAAACATCTAAAAGTTGGAACATCATGTTTGATGAGATATTCAAAGAGTTTGATTTCTCAGAAAAATATGGATGAACCTTGTGTTTACAAAAAGGTTGGTGGGAGTGCAGTCATATTTCTTGTATTATATGTAGATGACATAATTCTTATAGGAAACGACGTCTCAATTTTTTAATCAGTCAAATTTTGGCTTTCTAAGAATTTTTCCATGAAAGACCTTGGAGAAGCTACCTATATTTTAGGGATTAAAATCTATAGAGATAGATTTAAAAGGTTGCTTAGTCTTTCTCAATATACATACATAGATAAGATGTTAAAGAGCTTTAGCATGAAACAATCTAAGAGGAGATTAATTCCTATGACTCATGAGATTACTCTCTCTAAGTCCACGTGTCCAAAGACACATGATGAATGGACACGCATGAGTAGGATTCCATATGCTTCAGCTATTAGATCCATCATGTATGTTATGTTATGTACTAGACCCGATGTATCATATGCCCTGAGTGTCACGAGCATATATCAATTAGATCATGGTGAAGGGCATTAGGTGGCTGTCAAGAATATCCTAAAGTACTTGATAAGAACTAAAGATGTATTCTTGGTTTATAAAGATGGTGATCTTAAAGTAAACAACTATACAAATGCTAGCATTCCAAACTGATAAGGATGACTCCAAATCTCAATCAGGCTATATTTTCACATTAAATGGCAAAGCAGTCAATTGAAAGAATTCCAAATAAAAAACAACTACAGATTCCACAATCGAAGTAGAATACATTACAGCTTCTAAGGTAACTAAAGAAGCAGTTTGGATAAGAAAATTGATCACAGAGTTAAAAGTAGTTCCTAGTATTATTGATCTAATACTTTTTGTATTGTGATAATAATAGAGCCATTGCACAAGCAAAGAAACTATAGTCCCATTAAAGATCCAAGCATATACTCAGACATTACCATTTGATTTGGAAAATCATAGGTAGACATGATGTAAAGATAGAGAGAGTTTTCACTAATTAGAACATAGTTGATCCTCTCATTAAGCCCCTTCCTGAAAAGAAATATGATAGTCATATTATTGCCTATGGTATAATGTATAGAGGTAATTGGCTTTAGTACAAGTGGGAGATTGTTAGAGAGGTGCCCTAAAGGCATTCACCTCAAGCACTTGATGTACTCATTTATTATTAATAAAAAACATTTTCATTATATGATATTAATTGCGTATTAATTGATATAGATCTTACACTAGTTATGAAGTCCATAGTATGCAATACAATATGAAAGAAATCATGATGAGATCATTATGATGATATTCTTATCATGTACAATTGTGTTTATACCTAAATTTTTTTTAGTCATAGGGTTAACGAGATGAGACATTGTTAATCCAGATAGACTAACACATGTTATACTCTTTAACTAGGTAAAATAGCTAATCTCATAAGTTGAAGACATGAGATATTTAGAGTTAACATATGGATGCTTGCTAGAGTAGTCAAGTACATTATATGACCTACTATGAGATAATTACATGAATATCTATTTCCTTAGACTTGACATACTTAAGGCTATCTCGGATATTGAATCCTATACTTTGACTTCATTCCTTGTTGTCTCTCAGAGGTTGCTCATAGGGTGGTGATTGGGTTTAGTATGAGGTATTTGAATGTAGTTGAGTAGTCATTAGAGGATTTGTCACTCATGATAGAAGAGGAGTATACCTGTGGCCTTTTATAGAGATCATTACTTAAAAGTTCTTGGCCGAGGTGGACATGTCTTGAAGAAGGTCTTCAAGAATATATCTAATAGAGTAATGAGTCTCATAGATAATAGCTAATATCATTTAGACTAGATGTGATGTAGTCACTCCAGTGGAAGTTGACAGACAGTCTATGCGCTGAATCAAATGAGGTATAGTTTGGTAAAATGACGAATTGCACAGTAATTATCTATGGAAGGGTTAAAAGTCAAACCATTGACTCTCTAGTTAATTGGGTGGTCATGATGTATTGCTAAATATCGCTTATGATTTGCTAAGTTAAGAAAAATTGATTAGAAATTAATTATGAATCAAAAGTGTTTGACTCATAGAATTCTAATTAGATTAGAATTTCTTCCGAGATTTGTGTTGCTAACATGACAGAAAAACCTATTAAGTCACATGCATAGAGGGAATGAAAAAAAATATAAAATGGATTTTGGATAAGATTCAATGAGAGAGAAAGAGAATTGAGTTTTTTTATAAGAGTTATAAAAATGGGTCAAATCCAATTTGGATTAGGATTACTGACTTGGTTAACATTGGGTCATATATCTCATGGAAAGGGGCCCATTAAGACTTTTTCTTCTCTAACCCTAAAAAGGATTAGAAAGAGTATAAATACTCATTTTATAGAGTAAATTTCGTGGTTGTCCCCTTGGGAAAAATAAAGTGCTATTTTTCTTCTTTCGTTTTTTTCTTTCATAAAATAATTTTCCATAGTTAGCACTTTGGACATTTGTCACCCCATCTCCTTAGAGATTTTCTTCTTCTTCCTTCGCATGGATACTCTTAGAGGCAATCCTAATTTTAGATTGTTGTAATTTGTTACAACCCAACAGAGAAGAAAAAACTCACAACTTGGAAGATCAAGAGTTGCAAATAAAGGTAATCAACTTTCCCATTAGATGATATGATTCAATTTAAAATTACATAGAACATTCAATGGATTTTAGATTTAATTAAATTTTATGTTTTCGTTGCCATATGTGTGAGATGCATATTCAACACTCACCACTCAGACTGTTCATGTAGTTGGATGGGATGACTTTCTAAGGAGTATTTTCTTCATATTTGGATTATATTTCTCAAGGAATATATTGATTTTTTGCCATTATGGATCTTTGGAATTCTCTGACTTCCAAAGGATGTGAGTCACAATTTTTCCATAAAGAGTAGGAAAAAATTTCATCAACTTCAAAAGTTGAATAATGTTTATCCCAATGTAAAATGATAGTTGAATGAATCTTATTTGCTTGGACTCTGACATCCCAATTTTTCTAGAGATGTCGGAAGAAAATGTGTTGCCAGAAAACTAGGGTGTTGAACCATCCTAGAAATTTTTTTGTATTCTCTAGCAATGTCTTGGTTGTAATAGAATTATATCACCATACTCGGTAGAATTCAAAGGCCACGTAATACACGACACACATATAAAACATAACATATTTAAGGATTCGTCAGGAAATTGTCCATTGAGAGAAATTTTGAAAACATCCTTAAAATGATAGTTTGGGTGGAAAGCTTCTAGTTTAACAAAAGTATTACCATACCTTCATATTGCATTCAACTGATAATCCACAATTAAACTTTTTCGTTGTTCCTTATTCATTACTCTTATTGAAGCTAAAGGGTGTGAAGAGAATCTAAAGCTGGCCATTAAGATTAAAAGATTTGTTTGAGTTAAAGTGATGAGACTTAATTGCTTTGATAATGGTATGGATACAAAATCTAGAATTAAGTTCTTATCTCCTTTTATATGCTCAACTATGAAACTATATTTTGAAAATTAATCATTCTATCTCAATAATTGAACATATGACATTTGTTTTTGTTCAAAGTTTAGAATATTTATGAAGGATGAATAATCTATCAAAATTGTAAAACAATGACCAATTAAATAAAACTCAAATTTTTTGATGTCATACTTTACTGCCAATATTTTTTTTGGAAGTTAAATGATAATAACATTCTAAGTCTTTGAAGTGACCAATCACATAAGTATAAAATTGTCTCTTCCCATCTTTTTTTTCCAAAAGAATTGCTCTTCAATATTCATCACAACATCTGTCTTTAGGATTCTTTTTCTTTGTATTGGTACGTGCAAATGGGAAAAATCTCTGCAAATTTCCTTTATCTTCTTTCCAATTGTTGTCTGCTCTTGTGAGTATAGTGGGATATTCTTTTTCAAACACTATCGTAATGGTTGGACTATTTTAAAAAAGTGAGGAATAAAGTCTCCAACATAATTTGAAATTCCAAGGAATTGTTGAATTTGTTTTACTATCACTTCTTGTCATGAAGCTTTAATAATTTAAACACAATGTGTGGACATGATTGGTATGCACCATCTTTAAATTTCATCCCTATAAATTATATCTTTTCTTTTGCTAGGTGCATTTTCTTTTTAAAAAAGTATGATCCCATATTGGATTGTCAAGTTAGCAAATTGTTTTAATAAGTGCTTATAGTTGTCAACATCTTCTGATAAAAGAAAAATATCATCTATGTAGATTAATGCTGATGATAAGATTAGTTTGTAAATTTGAGTCATAGCTTTTTGAAAAAGTGATGAGGCTACTTTTAAGCCAAATGATATTATCGTCCACTGGTAATGATGATTTGAATTGCAAAAGGTTGTCTTATGACCATCATCATAATGTATTCCTAATTGCTAAAATCTTAATTTAAGATCAAACTTTGAAAAGATATTCGCCTCCTTAAGGAATGTATATAATGATGAAATTTTGGTAAATAAAATTTATTATCTTTCAAAAAGTGATTAAGAGGCTTATAATTAATGACAAGTTTTTTCTTTCCTCGCATTTGTTTAGAACGTTTTGTTCATATAGAATGCTTGACAAACCCAATCTGATTTTATCATTTCAATTAGGCCTTGTTGTAACAACCGAGAATATTCATGGATAGCCATTGATAAATCATCTGGATTCATTAATTGATGAGTTTCCTTTGTGGGGTTTATATCATCATTTTGCTTAAATGACAATGAAATGTAAAACTCTGATTTGGTCTAAAGAGGAGCTTTGGCATTTCTTAAGAATTTCAATATGACTATTTGTACAACTTTATTGAATGATTTGAGCCTGGATGTCATATAATGGGTCAGATATAGAGGCCATTAATAGGTTTGAAGTGGATGTATATGGCAAAAACTATTTTTTGGATTTTAAACCCTGAACAGTGATGGATAAGTGAAACAATTGACTAAGGATATCAAAACCAATGAGAATATCTTTTTTGGAAAGATATAAACCCAGAACTTTGGTTCATATAGAACAGTTTGGAAGGAATTGGATTTTGATGGGCTTTGTTGTAATAAAATTTGTTGAAAATAATTCACCATCTACTGCTTTGAATTTTTTTTTATGAGATTTCGAGAAGTGGTCTGAAGAAAGCTTTGGGTTTGCAATAGTTTTATGGGTACTAGTATCAATAAAAGTTATAGCTTTAATGAGTCGATCATATTTTTTATGAACAGTTGTATGAGACAATAAGGAATTGTTTATTTTTTTTAGATATTTAGACAGTTGCAATTTGTTGGGTTGAGTCTGATATTATTTATATAACAAAAAAACATTATTCCTCAAAATATGAGGAGAAAGATATAGCTTCAATTCCCATGAGAGAATCTATAATGAGTTCATCATCAATGGAGAACAAAGATTATATATCAACATCTTCAAGGTTCAGATCATATTGATGTTTCAATTGTTGAACCAGTTAAAACACCAGTTTAGGCCTATTTTGACATTTCTTCGTAAAATGACCACTTTTCCCTTAGAGATAATATTAATTAGAATTTTTGAATCTTTGATGTTTCATCCTGAAGTATTTAAACTTTTTCTTATTGTGATCTTTGTGTAAAGAATTACTTTTGAATTTGTATTTCTTGTAATGCTTACCTTTTTTGCATTGTTTGCAATCACAATTATTTTTGTCTGAATATTTGATAATGTGATCAAGTTTGTTACAAATAGGCTTAAGACTTCTGTTGTTTATCTAGTTTAGAGCTTTTTTGATTTATTTTCTATATGCACAAAGTTTTTCAAAAACCATAAGCATATTTTGATAAATTTGTACCAAAGAGAATTCTTTCAAAGATTTTTCTTATTTTCTAAAATAACAATAGTTGTATTCATAAGTTCCTTTGGGATTGAATTGACAAATTGTTACTTAAGATTGATATTATCAAAACCAATTTGATAATATCGACTTAAAGCTTGAATATAAAATTTGTCTAAATCCTTTTTTTTAGTGAACAATATTTTAATTGGAATAATTCACTTTTGACTATTTCCAGTGAATCTTCAGAAGTTCCAATGAACTCCACTTCAATATAAGACAATGCAGCCATAATCGTTGTGAGCTGGCAGAATTGTAAATTTTCATATTATGAGATTTTCATTCACCATTTTCGTAAATTGTCCACAAATTTAGTGGTGAACTCCTACAAAACTTCTAAAATTGGAGTTCCTATTTGAACCTTTGTTTCCATCTATGCATATATCTCCAAAAGTCGTGTTCTTCTTTGACTTGGTATA
Organism: Triadica sebifera; assembly: GCA_023653625.1. Taxonomy (NCBI): domain Eukaryota; kingdom Viridiplantae; phylum Streptophyta; class Magnoliopsida; order Malpighiales; family Euphorbiaceae; genus Triadica; species Triadica sebifera. The sequence continues at coordinate 4,443,597 of CM042898.1, forward strand.
ATATCATCAACTGTGAACTAAGGACCATTTGATGCTGTTGGAGTATAAGATGTACCACTTATCTCTTCATCAAGTGGTTTTTGAACAATAGTTGTTGAATCAAAAGATTCAGTTTGACCAAATTGTGTGGTAGGATGAACACAAAGACTTTTCATTCGTGTATATGGAATCGATAAATCAAATTCAAAAATTTCAGATTTATCAGAATAGACAAAACTAGATTCTGATGAATTATTTTGCACGGCAAATTGGTGAATTTGAAAGGAATGACCTATATAAGTTTGCAAAAAAAAAAAAGTTATTAAGTTTGAAGATGTAGCCACTTGAGTCATATACTTGTAAGAATCATGTGAGTCCTGTAAAGGATTTAAAAATGGTTGCTTATTAGGTCTTTTTGTTACATGAGGTGTTTCTGTGGATGTGATTGTTGAAGTAGAAGTTGTAGAAATTGTTGTGATAGGAACAATAAGTTTTTTCTTAGATGGTTTGGAGGAAATTGTTTTTTCTTTTAACATTTTTTTGAAAATTTTCATGTTGAAACAAAATTTGGATCTACATTAGGCTAGGAAAGAATGTTTGAAACAACAAATTTTGGTAAAAGTTGGGTACTATTGAAACCAAATGTCCAATCTTCAGAATCAAGCTCCAGTACTCCAATATTCACAACTCAATTCATGATTGAGTCACATGAAGTTGAAGAAACTCTTCCAATCACTGACTTTGATTTAATTGGAGAGTCAATCTATGCTATGTATTAAGAAAATCACAAAGCACTTGATATCAATTGTAATTATGAAGATTCCAGAGGAGATTCTTATTATGACTCTTGTGAAGGTGAGTCTCATATCAGAAGAAGGTATAAAAAGAAAAATTCTTTAGAAAAGAATTTGAGATGTCGCTTTGACGATAATGATTATTTAGTCGGATTACTTGGTCAGCCATTAGAAAAGTATGATTACATAGGACCTGTTTGACATCACGTTTGCTAAAAACGTTTTTGGAAAAAAAATTATTTTTAAATTTTTTGAGTTTTGAAAACTGCTTTTGGAGAGAAGTAGATAAATAGATATTTTTTTCAGAAGCAAGTTTAAGAAAAACAATTTATAAAAAATTAAAAAAAAATCAGTCAATTAAATCAAAAAAATTATAAACCTGTTTTTTGGACACCTAACAGCAATCCCAAACACCCCCCATAGTCAACTTTTCTAAACCAGAATCATTTATATCAAAGAGGTCTACTCCGTCTTCAACACAGTGAGATGAACCAAATATAAAGCCACCATAGTTTGATCCTCCTTCATCACCACCCTTTTCAAATTACAAAAAATGATTGGAATTGATCAAAAAATATGAGCCACTACAATTTTTGGTTTCAAAGTCTTACAGCTCTCAAGCTATCAATAAAACTTGATCCAACTCCTATTTCAACAATCTGTATGTTCCAACTCCAAAAATATGATTTTCCTCTTCTACAAGAAACTATAGATCCAAATTTGCAAGTTAAAAAAAATTCCATATATCAAATCACCAAGCCCCCATGCTCATGGCAAGCCACGATAAATTATAGTTGAAGAATATATTATTAATTGACAGACAGATAATGTTTTGGCACAAAAAACAGTTTTTGAGAGAATTAATAAAAATGTGGATCAGGTTACACAATATATTAATAAATATAAATGATATTTTCATTATAAAATTAAATTTGATAACTAAAACATTTAAGAATATGAATATGATTTTATAAAAATTTCTAACATCTCAAATTTATTAATATTTGAAATTTTTTTCAAATATTTTATATTCTAAAAATACTCTTAATAAAATAAAATTGAATATAAAAATAAAATTTTAATTTCTATTATATAAATCTAGATATAATATTATATTTCTCAAAAAATTATATTTTTTTAGTTTATCAATCACTTGAGCGGTGTTAAACTAAATAAACAATAATAGAATAATGGACCATATGGGATGAAGTACGAGGGGTGGGGATTACCTTCTTCTAGTTTAAAGAGGCGCACTTTCAAATTTTTATTTTATAATTATCTCTCTTAATAAAAAAAATAAAAAATAAAAATCAGATAACATGTTTATGGAGTAAGTCTTTCGTGTGGACTACGAATCATGCATACAAAACGGTTGTAAATTCACCATCACTATTCACTATTTATCAAATAAATAAATAAATAATACTATCTCTCACAATATTATATTTCTTATGAAAATTCTTCCACCCCGACTCATTTGTTGAGTTTTTCTTAACTTAATTAATTAGAACATATCTTTCTACTTTCCTATAATGTGAAGGGTTAATGTATTGTTTTTTTCCTTTTTTTCTTTTTTCAAATATGTGTTAAATATGTGTTGCTTTCTTTGGAAAATTATTGATCAGTCATGTAAATTTTCTCTGCTTAATTATTACCATAATTTATAGCCTTTTAACCAATATTAGTTCTATTGGTATATTTTATTATCATTAGCTTTTTTTAGTCCCTTTTGGTTTAGTTTTTATTCACAACTTTTCAATGTCTTATTTGGTTAATCAATTTTTTTAATAAAATATAAATTAGCTGTTAGAAATTCCAGCCATAGTTTTTAGAATTTATACTAAAAATTGATTTTTTTTATAAAAAGTTAAAATTTTCAGTCTTTCATATCAAATGCTAGTTTTTAGACAATTATTATAAAAATAATTTTTTATTTTTATTTAAACCTATATCAATTTATAATAGTTTTTTAGCTAAAATTTATATTTTTTATTATGATTTTATGTTTAACTAATTATTTTTTTATATTATATATCATATACATTATGAAAAAATAAAAAATTAGAATGTATATACATTAATAATATAAATTATAACTAATTTTAAATAAAATATTTTAAAATTAATTATGAACAGTTGTTTGTCTTAGTTGATAGTTTATATTTCTCGCAGGAATGACTGCCTTTAAATTTGTACCTCTTGTAGTGTTTGCTTTTGCTGTAATGTTTATAGTCACAATTCCTTTTATCAGAATATTTGATCGTAAAGTATAGTCTGGACGAATGATGGATTTTTATTGCCAACTGAATTGTTTATTGATGTTGCGAACATTAGATTCAAGCTGAATCATTTGTTGTGTGACTTGATCAATCCTGTTCTCCACATTATTTTTTTTTTGTTGGACATCATATTCATTATTGACTTTGAGCACTATTTGGTTATAATTGAGATATGGAAACCCTACCACTTGCGTCTCACCCTAACTAAAAGAGATATATATATTTGGATAAGGATCTTCTGTTGAGATTGATGTGACCTTTTCTCTATAAATGAATTCATTTTGCTTTCGTAATTTAGGTAGTGGTTCCAAAGATATTTGCATTTTTTAATTTTTTTACCCATTATTTCTAATTTAATATTTTTGGATGGTATCTAATTACATATTTCTGGAATGAAAATTATTGGCATAAAAATTTGTGTTCTATGTAATCATTGAGATAAAGTTGTTTAAGAATCGTTATTTATTAGATTTAAAACTTAAGTTTCATTCTTCTGCAATTAATTCTCCCGTAATTATGTTTTACAATAGTTAACTTTCTCTTCTTGCTATTCTGAAAGTTAAATATAAAGCTAAAAATTTACATTTATTAATTGTCATAGAAATGGATTGGAAAACAATTTTTTGAATTACTAAGAATGGTATTAGGAGAGAATGACATTTGAATCTGAATTGCTTAAAAAAATTTAGGCGAATTAGTATATCTGTAGTGAACAATTCTTAGAGAAAGTAGAAGATAAGAAACGGATTGAAGAAGAATATTGATCTTCTGCATTAATTGAGTTGAGTTCTGTATTATAGTTTATATACAAAAGAGAAAATAACTGTCTCTACCCTAATCAACCAATGAATATCCTATACATCAGCATTCCTAACATCCTTGCTAATTAACAAACTAACATATACATATGAGAGCTATGCTAAAATGCCAAATGCCAAATGCCAAATGGTAATGCAGCAATCTAACAGTACTCTACTCAACTAACAGCTGCTGCATAAATATATAGATACATGCTGTTTCATGCAGTTATACAACTGATTGTATAATCTCAAACCTAAAATCCTCTAAAAAGTATATATAACTATTACAAATCAAAAGATTTATGAATCTTTGGGTTGTGTTATTTTGATCAATAGCAGGGAAATTTCAAGATGTAAATGTTTCTTGAAATTATAGGACTTATTGTAAGCCATTTTCATTATATGCTTCTCGTTGCTCTCTTTCTCTAAAATCCTCTCAAACTAAAACAGACAAATGCGGCAACCCCTCCTGTTTCCTTTTTGCTCTAGTTTTTCTTTGTGTGTTTATTTTTCTACTCAGAGAAATTTTTCATCCACTTTGTGCAGTGTTGCTGCCCACTATTTGGTTGTTGGGGGATTTTTTTTAGCTCAAGCTCAGAGCTAGATCTATCATTTCCCCTGGATCTAAATCATTTCAGAGTTGGAGCGATTTCCATTCCTGCATGTTGCAGATCTACCATTTTGCGTCCAAGCAATATGCAACTTTTCAGATTTGGGAACAAGCCAAAAGGAGATTCACGAGGATCTTCTTGTGAAAGATCCAGCTTTAGTCATGTTTGGCTTTGAACTTACAGTTGCATGTAGATCATCACTTCCATCCATAGAGGAACTTGTAACCCTAATGGGTTTCTACTACTTCCATTCCTATTTAAAAAAAAAAAAAAAAAAGGAAGAAAAGGTGATATAAGCTTTCAAGAATTGCTTGGGCATAGGGAATTTTACTTGGGCTTATCTTAACTGGCTTGCAATTTAGCTTTTTCAAGGCCAGCTCAATATTTTTAATTTCTAACATGGGCCAATACATTCATGATAGGCTAGCCTATCAACTATGGCCTCATAGAAATAAAAGATAGAGTTTAGCATAAATTATATCATTAATTCGTATCCATAATATATTGTGTGTCATTTATTTAAATATTAAAAAATTTTATTTTTTAAAATATATAAAAAATAAAAAAAAATAAAGGTACTTTGTATTTGTGAAGTAGATTGGATCTATAATGCAATATCAATATTAATATGAGTTCACGATATAAGAATTGAAGACCGAGCAAACCATGCATTTGAAATGAAAATAGGAATTTAAAATTATACATAAATTACATAAAAAAAATATCCATAAATTCATAGTTTAGAATCTGTTCATCTTAAGAAAACAAAATCTAATAATATGGGGTTCATGGTTCAAGTAGTACTACATCATTACCGAGTTAATGCAATAACTAACCTAATTAATTATTTTTCGAATCAAAATTTAAATTTTTTTTGGAATAATTCAATCAAAATTTTTTTGAACAGAAATGCATCAAATTTTATCTAGAATATGAAAAAAAAGCTCTAGATTTGACTATAAAAGTATTGAAGTTCTTATTATTTCAAAATTTATCGAAATTTATTCAGTGCTCTATAATCTATCACTTAATTATAAAAATATAAAATTTTACAATAGTTTAGTTATTGACAGTAATTGCAAATTGTGTAATACTGTGATCTTTAATTTTTTTTTTATATTTAACTATAATTTTAATTTTTGAATTATCAAATTATGGAACATTTTATTTTTTAAAAAAATATATTTTTCGTCGATAATAATATAGAGGGTTGAAGTTGCTAAATTTCAACAATAGATATTTAGGTGTTTAGTCAAAGACTTTGTTGTCACTAACTCTTTTTGGTAAATTAGTTGATTTTTGTATAGTGCAACCAGTGTTTTAAAAGAGCCCTAAGCCCAATAGTACTTACAGTAAAGCCCATAATAAAATCCAGCCCAATCTAGAAGTCAGCTCAGTCTATGTAAATCAGAATAAACCCCCTTCATTTGTTTTTAAAGCCCTAAGCCCAACCGAGCTTACTAAAAAGCCCAAATAAAATCCAGCCAATATACAATCCAGCCTAGTCTATTTAAATTCCAATAAACCCTCTCCGTGTTAGGGTTTCATATCCAGCAGAAGGGAAGAAAGAGCGGCCGCCGTTGCTGAACCGAACGAAGAGAGAGAGCGAAATGGGTAACGATGCGAAACTATTGGCTTATTGCAGTGACTTCAATCTTTTGATTTTGCTGTTAAAATTCACTTTATGGTTGCGATATATTTATTTTTCTTTTCAAAACTTTGATTTCAGCGAGAATCAAGGTCCACGAGCTGAGACAGAAAACAAAGGCGGATCTGTTGAATCAGTTGAAGGATCTCAAGGCCGAGCTTGCTCTTCTTCGCGTCGCTAAGGTCACCGGCGGTGCCCCTAACAAGCTCTCGAAGATGTATATTCTTAATCTCTCTCTCTCTCTCTCTCTCTCTCTCTCTCTCTCTCTCTCTCTAACATATGCATATGCAAATGATTCGCGATCTGGCTGTGTATGAATAATTATTTTGTATTAAATTTATTAGTTAATGTAGGAAGTATTGCCTCACTTTTTAGTGGTTTTAAAGATTGAATTTGTTTTGAAGGCAAATAGGTGTTGTGGTTTTAATTTTTATTGATTTTGATCAAGTGATCCATTAAGTTATTAATTTTTTTTGCTTTTGTATAAAACAACTCAGTGTACTTGGTTGGCTATTTTGTAGGGATTTTTATTAGTATAACTGCCCTGAAGTTTCATATAGTCTTGGTTTTAGAACATTAATCCTCCTGTGTTAATGAACACTTTTTAAGTGTTTTTTTTTTGCTTTGAAACAAAGAAGGAAATAATTCCATGGTCTTGTAGTTATGCCTGCACCTGTTTTCTTACTGTTGCTAGCGTTGTGCTTCAATATTATTATTGACTTTGAGTATCAAATATTGTCATTTATTGAATGAATATATGTATGTGTTTTGTTTGATGTTGGGCATTGGTTTGGATGCAGCAAGGTGGTGAGGTTGTCCATTGCGCAGGTCTTGACTGTGATTTCACAAAAGCAGAAGGCTGCCCTTAGGGAAGCTTACAAGAAGAAGAAGTTATTGCCTCTTGATCTCCGCCCCAAGAAGACCAGAGCCATTCGCAGGAGGCTTACCAAGCACCAGGTACCCCTTCGCTTTTGATTGGGTGCCATATATTTGGTTTGTCAAGTGTCAGATAGTTGCTTTGTATGTCAACTACGTTATTTGATGATGGCAATAGGTAGTTTCATGTATTGGCTATCTACTTTGAAACTCTTAATAGTGGCATTGCCTAACATTCTTGGTTGCATGTTGTGAGGCACATTGGATGCTACTTGTTACCAAGTAGCTTTTGTCTTCCATATTGTTTGTGATCAGAAATTTTGAAAATGTAAGTTCTATCTGGTAATCTCTCAAATTATAATCATTGCAAAAAAATGCTGTGATGTACCTGAAATACATTGTCTTGAAACTCTGAGATATTTTAGTTTATGTTAAGCTTGATCTTTGTTTCTAATAGTACTAGAACAGATTTGAAATTCTATTTAAGTGTGTTATTGTTGCATTATATGATTCTCTCGTTTTGGTGAAATACTTTTTGAGAAAGCTTTTCTTAATTTCTTTCTACAATCTGCATATTTATCTGGGTTTGGTTCCTAGGTTGACATTTTGCAGGATGTATTGTGGGATTTGATTTTCATCTATATCATTTTTATTCTCACAACATGCCTCTTGCTTTAATAAGTTTTAAAAATCTGTTTTTTGGCAGCAATCATTGAAGACTGAACGGGAGAAGAAGAGAGAAATGTATTTCCCCATGAGAAAGTATGCAATTAAGGTGTAAGATGCCATTTGCTAAATAGGCTGTTTTGATATATTTCAATTATGAACCTATTTGGTTTACGATTTTTGTTGTCAAACAACTTTTTGTTATGATTATGAATTAGATTTTTCTTTGTTAAATCTTATGTTTGTAATCTTGGAAGGGCGTATCTCACTCTAATCAGGTGCTAGATTTATGTGGGAACAGTAGCCAGAGAAGATTTGTTTTCATGTTTTATAAAAAAGCTTTATCTCTGTATCTTGAATTCCTTTTCAACCTGAGGATTTCCAGTTTTGTTTAGTTTTGAGCTCTGAACCTCAAACCTTTTTCTCGTATCTTTTTTTTCTGTTTAACATTTTTTTAGTGATTGCCGTGTTATTTCCGGATGTGGCGTTGATGTGTGAAATTGTACAATCTGTTACCGGGACTTGACCAGCGAAAGCAGCTCTGATGGTTTTCATTAATTGATAAGTCTAATCTCCAGATAGGGCAATCATTATATTAGGAGTTTTCATTTCTTATTATTTGTTAGGAGACTGCTTTAATTCATCTCTTTTTATTTGGTGTGTAGCTACAGTTTAACATAATATTGGGTTTCGCCTAAGTTTAGAGTGGTTGAGTTCTAATCCAGCCGTTTAAGACGAGCTCTGAATTTTCTAGGTGGTTTTTTGGATTTTTTTATTAATAAATTGGGTTAAAAACATTTTGAACCTAATTGATTTTTTCTTTTAGTTTGGGTCGGCTGGTCGGCTTGAAATGTAGAATGTATTTTCATGTGTAGTTCTGGTTGGGTAAGCAAATTTACTCAGTCCAAGAATTTCCGATTATTGGTATCTTAATACAATGTAATCTGTAATTTGTCTTTATGATATTGGTTGTGCAAAAATGCTTCTAGATATCTTAATGATTCTTTGTATTTGCTGGAAAATTGATGTCTGTCTTCTACCCTGCTGAGGGACTCAACGGTGGTTCTTCAACATGCGCCACTCTTTTGCATCAACAAACTTTTCATTCTTCCAATTTCCAAAAGCTGCTTTTATGACACACAAAGACACAAGTCAATTGCTGAGCTTCTGTCTGCTCCTTTTTTTTTTGTTCCATTCTTTTTAACTGCATACATGCAAAATTATCTGTAAGTCCATAAAAGTTAACTTTAGTTGTGCTTTTTACCAAGCATAACAACTTAGTGTAAGAACAATTTAGCAGTAAATAATCATTGGTTTTTTAAAATTGAAATTTATATTAAACTATTTCATATATTTTGGTAATATCTTTATTTTAGTCAACGAAATGTTAAATATATGTAATTTTAAGTAATAACATACGAGTATATATTATAAAATCGAAAAAATGTTAATACATATCTAATGATTTGATACATGAACCCAGCCCATGAAATGCAAAAGAAGTTAGTTTACTAATCTCATTACATTGAAAATTACCTAACTCAAGCTTAATTAATTGAAAGTCTTAAAAGGAACCCGAAGTTAATTAATTTAAACAAGGTTGGTTAAATTTTATCAGGTCAGACTACCCGTGTCAGTAAGTATAGACAGCTAATAAGAATATTTATTTATTTAACAATTAACTCGTATTATTAATGCAAAAATATTTTTTATTTTTTTTTTCTTTTGCAAATTGACTAATAGGTTAATCAAATTTTATAGATATCAAGTAGTACATAGGTGAGAGAGAGAGAGAGAGAGAGAGAGAGAGAGCTAGTTTGGATTGTGACAGAGGAGTTGGCGCATAGTTAATATAATGAAATATGTCTCAATTGGCAAGTTATTCGTTAATTAATTAGGCTTATTACATTTGATATGAGGAAGACTGGTGACGCTATATTATTATCATCTCATTTTAAATAAGACAAAAATGTAAATCACATTTAAGATAATAATAATAATAATAATAATAATAATAATAATAATAATAATAATAATTGTGTGGATGAAATTAGGTGTGAGAATTTTCTTTGGATAATGGAATAAAGTGACTATTCCTTGTTTCAATATTTGAATTTTAAGATGCGAAATGAATGAAAATGGGTAAGTAGGAAGTTCCGAGTGGTAGACTATTACTGTATATAGGATTCAAACTGGATAACCATACAATCTTTCAAGGGCGGATTCAAATAGGAATCTTGTAATCTTCCAAGGGGCTTCAGCCCTAGTGAAATAAGGGGGGTTCTGCCCCCCTGGTGCTGGTGGTGGGACTGGGAGGTAACAATTACCTTAAAATCTTATATTTATTTGCTTCTTTTAATTGATAGTCGTTATAAATTTAGAGAGATTATTGGGAAAATTTCACATACAGTCCCTCAACTTGCATAATAATATCTTTCAACTTCAATATGTGAAATAAATATTCCTCAATTTTAATTTGTGCAACAACAATATCAATTTTACATATTTTTACAAGTTTTATACATTATTCTTTATGACTAAATATTATATCACTGTCTACATAGAATACATATAAACTCCTATTCACTTTTTTTTTTTCTAAAAAATTGTGTTTAAATATTTTATTTATATTTAAGAGTATTGTTCAATCATGTATAATTTCTTTTTTTAAAAAAATTCAATTAAACATATTTTCATAATTCACAAAAAAAAGATAAAAATCCCCATGTATTCCATGTAAAAGATGATGTGACTTGATACTAATGGGTGAATTATTTCTATTACACCAATTAAAATTGGTATATATTTATATTACAAATTAAAATTAAGAAATTACTATTCCTTAGTGCAAGTGAATTAAATTTACACAAGATTATTTGCAAAAACTTATATTACAATTATTTGTCAAAAAATTTTATAATATGCTCGATTTATTGAATTTGTTGCAATTTGACTGGTATATAAACGAAAAATAAACTCCAATCATGATCGCCATGAAACAACAAGTCTAATATATCTAGATCTATGATGTCAGTAAATATTCAAAGAATTAACACACAGTAGCTCGTTTAATTCCTATTAACCAAAAAATGAAAAAAACAATTAAACAAATATAAATTGATTTAATTATGACCTCTAGAAAATCAAGAATAATATAAAAATTCATATTCAATGTTCTAAGTGGACTGATTTCATTCCAATGAATTTGGCTAATAAATTGTTAGGTGGTAACTATTCTAAATGACATATATTTTCCATGCTTGAAGTGACTCATGAGTTATCATATTTCTCCTCGGATTTTTCTTTGAACCTTCCAATCATTTAATTACTATTTTTAATTACAGTAGATTGCTTTCTTTTTATTAAAAGAACTAAAATATATGAGCACATTATTATCTCTGAATTTTTAATTTTTTTTGTCTATTAAATCTTCACAATTTTATTGTGTTATAATAATTTTTTATAAATATACACATTAAAATGTTGAAAATAACATTAACTTATAAATTTATAAGAGTTTAGAAGCTTAATCAATTCATTATAAAAGTTCAGATACATTAATGGGTATATTTATAAAAATTCAGGAATTTAACATGTATTTTTATAAAAAAATAAAAAATTTAATATAATAAAATAGAATTGAAGAGATTAATAGACAAAAATTAAAAAAAAAATCAGAAACTTAAAAATACGTTTACCCAAGAAAATAATACACAGAAACTAATAATACAACAGAATTGAAGTTAAATAAATAAATAATTATAGTCAAAATTGGAAAGTATGATTAAAAAGGAAATAGCTATAAGGAAACCAAGTCCTTACGCAATTGACGCATGAGAGCAACGAAATTAAATTGCACCCATAACAGAAGCATCTGCTACAAGGAGACCGTAGACTTAGCAGAAAGTGATATAATAGGGAATTAGAAGAAGATTCTTTAATATATATTTTTGGTCAAAATCAACCTTATTTGTGTTAAAATGTGGAGCTTCAAAATTAATCAAAAAAATATTAATTTTACAAGTCAAGATAATATTTTTTTTATTTCTCTTAATGAGTGCTTATCCATGTGAATTAGTCATTAGCAATTTTTTTAATTATAAGATAATCTTTCATCATTTGTTGGCAAATCAATTAACGTATATAGATCAATTCAAGTTATCAAATATTTTATAAATTTCTTTTAAAATTTAGTGTTCAATCGAAATTAATATATTATAAATGCATCTTTAAAAATGAAAAAAAATAAATAGTTTTTAAATTATTTTAAAAAAATTACAAAAAATTTTCATTAATTTTGTGAAATTTATTAATTATACCAAACATAGTCTTTATTTTCTTATATGATAAAAGGAATAATTAGTGGAGAAAGATCATGGCTTGGTCATAAGCTAACATTTTATTGGTAATTGGTTGGAATAAAAGAGTTATTGAGATAAATAAAATAAAATAAAATGTTATAAATATAATATGAAGAGGTTAGTAATTCAGTATAAAGAATTAGATAAAAGAAAGAAAAATTTGAGCCTATGTTATTTAGAACGACCAGTAATATAAATATTGGGTTAGACATAGATCATGGTATATATTGGCTTTAATTCGGTTTATGAATTTGCACCTTAATTGCGTCTATACTCTCAAAAAAGAGTTTTTCACTTTATTTATTTAATATTATAAGGATAAATTTTTATATATAAACTCTTCATCAATTTCTCATTTTTCTACATGAGATTCCACACATTTAAATTTCTTTCTTCTCAACAGAAAATTTATTTTGAGTTTTAATATTTTATTCACATATTTATCATTTTGAGCATATAAATATTTTAATTTATAGTTCTAATGTCAAAGAATATATATCCGGATAATTTTTTTCAAAACCAAATAAGAATCCTGTCGAATATCACTTTTAAGATCATCTATTTAACACAATTTTCCAACATAAAATAATTAAAGAGTTAATTAAGTGATGCTGATATTGGGTCAGTAATAACTGGTTGAGGAGTATTAATTTTGTGAAGCTAACAGATGAGTAATAAATTCTGAATCCTCATCGACCCTTTTGTAATTTTTGACGATTTTCATAAAATTTAGACATTCATAATCTTTATTTATTTTTATTTATTCACTCTAATTAAATCCCTGATATTTTCAGATAGAAAATGAAAAATAATTACATTTAACCAAACCAACATCGGTCGCCAAAGAATGGAACCTTTTATGTTTCATATTTAAATTTTAATTGATTAAAATTATTTTCTTTTATAATTAAATCCATAGGAAAAACTTATATAATTTGTCAATAGAGACAAAGCTTACATAATTATGAAGCTTCTTTACTAATTAATTATGCAACTAATAACTAAAAGCTAAAAATCATTGACTTAGTCGGATTCGAGAATAAAATATTAAGTAATATTAAATTAATTTTTTAGATAAGTCAAGATTTTTTGTAGACTACAATCTCATCTTCCACTTCAAAATCCAATCCAATATCATATTCCCAAGAATTTGTAGACTGCAATCTCCTCAATATCCAATGTCAAATTTCCAAGAATTTTTTCTTTAATAAAAAAAACCCTTATTTTGCATTATATTATTGCTGTCATTTTTGGGTTAGGACTTGAAAATGTTGGAACAAATCCCACAAATTAAGGATCAAAATAAGAAAAATAAATAATCCTTCAATTATCTCTTTATCTAACTCTCAACTCTCAACTCTCAACTTTTACTTTTTAGTTAATTACCGAAGCAGATTCTCAATGATTAATAATTATAATATAAATTTGAGGTATGAATTACAAATTTATGGCTTATAATTTATATCAATTTGATGAAAAAAGAATCAACCAGACACCATATTAAATGAAAAGAGCGTGAAAAAATTTCTACTTGCTTACATTTGATCATATATGAACTAAGTTAATTATGGCAATATAATATATGTCTCGATAAAACTCCGAAACATGATAAAATATTACTTTAAGAGTATTTATATATCCATTATTCGAATTCAAACATTCTGATTAAAACTGAAAGAGTTATGTATAAATTTATTCATACTCTTTTAGATAAAAAAAATTATTATTTTTTTAAAAGTTCACATTATTTTTCTTTTTTTTTTTATCATTTGAGTGACACGTGCCATTATTTTATCTTATAGGGGTCTTATAATATTAAAAATAATTTTTGTGTCAAAATGATAAGAAATGTATCGAAGAAGATAAAATGAGAAAAGTATTTAACATTTTTTTTATTTGTTATATTGAAATAATTTAAAATAGTGAAATTAATATGTTGTTTTAGTTAGCATCTTCTTAGTAATTTGATTTATAAATGGGAATCACTCATGAACTAATTAATTGAACCTCTAAAATTTTTCAAGCAATTAGATTCGAATCTTCCTATCTTTTCTCTTGATATGTATTTGATGAAAAATAATCTGTAGATAAGAAAATAGAAGAAGTATTTTGGGTTAGGAATTAAGAGAAGAAAATATAAATTGATACTTACAATATTTATCTGCGATTCTGTGTACTAATTCAATTTCTATTATTTTATTTTATAATAATTCAATGGTGATTATGTATTATAATCGTATTGGATGAATGAAGTCATTCTCTATATAGGAGGACCTGGAAAAAGACTTGCTAAATTAGATGGGTAGGAAATCGTGGGCTAAGACTAAGACTCAGATTAATATATACCACCAAAGAAATCAGTCCAAAGTTTTCACCATTTTCGTAAATTGTTTTTTCCAAGCAAATCAGGATTAATTTTATTAGCTGAGTTTATTATATTCAAATTGTAACAAAATAAATAAAAAAGAAAAAAATTTAATTCAAAAATCATATTTAAATATTTTTTTATAAGTTATAAACCGGAAAGATCAACTGAAATGCCATATGATTTTTAAGTTTAATTTTTTAAATTTAGATTTTTTTTGTTACAAAAAATTCTTTTCTAATTTGATTACAATTTGAGTATAAATTTACATGACTGCGGATGAAATTAATCTAGCAGACCGACCTTGATTTGCATACGAAATTTGGAGTTGAATAACAATGAGGTGATTATATTTCACAAATATTTTTTTTATTATTTAAAAAATTCTAGAATAGTAAGGACTGTATTATTTATATGTACTGACCAAATATTGTAAGATATTTTAATTTTAATATTTTATATTTATGAGTTTTAATTGAGATATTATGACAAATTACAAATAAAGGACCTTAAGAATTTGATCAATTCTTTATTTAGACATGACTTCATTTATTAATTAAGTGTGAGAGAATTAATGTGAGTTCAGATAATAATATGGGTATGATGGATATCCCATAATTATTATATACCGGTAAACTAAGTTTCTCTTATTGCTAACCCTGATAATTAAACTCTTCTATATAAAGGAGGATAGAGGATAAGAAAAATTATAAGAAAAGAATTTCATCATTCTGGAGTTAAAAAACGAGAGAAGATCTTGGTGCAAAACTTCTTGGATCGTTTCTAAGAAGATGGATTCGGCCAAATCAGGTACACATCTTCCTCTTCCTCAATTAAATTCATTTGTTTTGTGTTCTAAATAACATGTATTAGATCCTGAGAGAGATCTGTCAGATTTCCGCTATAGATATCTCTATCAAATATAACAGCAAAATTATGACAAAACCTCTTAGCAATTTGACTGTCATCAAGAAGACAACATAGGTCGAGATTTAAAAGGATTTCAATGGCGCCATCGGATTAGTATAAATATCTAACTTGTAGTTCAATAATATGCAATTTTTATTAATCTAACTCATAAAAAAATAAGAAAATGTTTTTAATACAATTGATCGAACTGCACATTCGACCTTGAAAATCTTACAGCTCTTATCACTAAAGGATTTTAGTAGCCTAAAATTTCAGTTTAGAAAAAAAACCATATATATCTATTTATATAATAAAAGGCAGTCCAAGGGAGAAGTCCAACCCCATGTTAGCTTAATGTATTTTTTTTACTGTTTCCAACTACCAAACGACGCCGTATCAAGTCAAATTATACAATGACTCCAACTTCTCAAATGACACCGTTCAACAGCTCTTCACCAATTTTTCTTTTGCAATAGTACTAGTTAAGAAAAAAGACAATAGTTGGAGGATGTGTATTGATTACAGGGAGCTTAACAAACAGACCATCAAAGATAAGTACCCCATTCCTATCATTGAGGAGTTGTATGATGCTGCTGTGTTCACTAAGGTGGATCTTCGGTCTGGTTATCATCAAATTAGAATGCACTCAGAAGATATTCCCAAGACAGCATTTAGATCCCATGATGGACACTACGAATTTGTAGTAATGCCCTTTGGGCTTACTAATGCACCCTCAACATTCCAAAGCCTTATGAATGAGATTTTTAGGCCATTCTTGAGGAGATTTGTCCTAGTATTCTTTGATGACATACTGGTTTATAGTAGCAATATGCAAACTCATATAGACCATTTAAAGCTTGTATTTCAAAGGTTACAAGAACACAAGCTCTTTGCTAAAAGAAATAAGTGTTTGTTTGGGAAACCTTCAGTGGAGTATTTAGGGCACATTATAAGTAAGCAAGGAGTTGCCACTGATCCTAAGAAAATAGAAGCTGTAGTGAGTTGGCCCAGCCCTAAGAATTTGAAGCAGTTGAGAGGGTTTTTAGGTCTATCAGGCTACTATAGTAGGTTCATCAAAGGGTATGGTATTATCAGCAAGCCCTTAACTGAGCTGTTGAAAAGGGACAGCTTTGCCTGGACTACAACAGCAGAAACTGCTTTTACTGCCCTTAAAGAAGCTCTTGTTACAGCCCCTGTGTTAGCTTTTCCTTCACCAAATAAGCTTTTTGTCATTGAAACTGATGCTTGTGATTATGGCATAGGGGCAGTGCTGATGCAAGAGTCTCATTCAATAGCTTACATCAGCAAGGCACTAGTTCCAAGGCATTTATCTCTCTCAATATATGAGAAGGAGTTGTTGGCTGTAGTTTATGCAGTTAAGAGGTGGGATCACTACATAGCTCACAGACACTTCTTGATTAAGAATGACCACCAAAGCTTGAAATTCTTGCTTGAACAAAGAATTACTACGGCTCACCAACAAAAATACATAGCAAAGTTATTTGGCTATGACTTTGAGATTTCTTACAAGAAAAGCAAAGAGAACGTAGCAGCTGATGCTCTCAGTCGTTTACCAGCTTCAGAATTAGCTATCCTAACCCTTTCCTCTCCAGTAAGCAATCTGCTACCTGAAATTGAGGCTAGTTGGCAAAGTGATACTTACCTCCAATCCTTGATTGAATCCCTACAATCGGGAAGCCTAACTCAAACTCCTTATTCATTGGTTGATGGGTTGTTAAGGAGAAAAGGGAGACTGGTGGTGGGGAATGACTTTGATCTTAAGCAGAAACTAATACAAATTCTACATGACTCATCTGTAGGGGGACATTCAGGTATACAAGCTACTGTTAAAAGACTTAAATTACTGTTTTATTGGAAGGGGCTAGAGAGGGATGTAAGAAACTATATCCGGGGTTGTAGAATTTGCCAGACATGCAAGCCAGAAAATATCAATACCCCAGGGTTACTGCAACCTTTACCCACACCTGAGGGGATCTGGACTGATGTTAGCATGGATTTCATTGAGGGGTTACCCAAATCCCAAGGGAAAGATGTTATCTTGGTGGTAGTGGACAGACTTAGCAAATATGCACATTTTATCAGCTTAAACCACCCATATTCTGCTGCAACAGTGGCTCAGTTGTTCCTTGTTAATGTCTTCAAACTGCATGGTACTCCTTCCTCTATAGTAAGTGATAGAGACCCTGTATTCATTAGCTTATTTTGGGAGGAGCTATTTAAATTACAAGGGGTGGAGTTGTTGAGATCTACTGCCTATCACCCGCAGACAGACGGCCAAACAGAAGTAGTCAACAGGTGATTGGAAAGTTACCTCAGATGTATGACTGGAGAGAACCCTCACAACTGGTGCAAGTGGCTTCCGTTGGCTGAGTGGTGGTATAATACTAACTTTCATTCAGTAATCCAAACTACTCCATTTGAAGTCGTATATGGAATGCCTCCTCCTATCCACATACCTTACTTTTCAGGAGATTTTAAGGTTGCTGCAATGGACCAGTTTTTGCAGGACATAGAAATGGCTTTACAGATTATGAAGTATCATCTATCAAGGGCACAACAACGAATGAAGCAACAAGCTGACCGGCATAAGTCTGATCGAGTCTTCAACATTGGGGATTGGGTGTACCTGAAATTGCAGCCCTATAGGCAGCTTAGTGTGGCTCACAGAAGAAATGCTAAGCTGGCACCATTGTACTATGAACCATATTGCATAAAAGACAAGGTGGGATCGGCAGCATACAGGCTGAAATTGCCATCGGAGGCAGAAATACACCCAGTATTTCACGTTTCCCAATTAAGAAAATCTGTTTCTCCATACATTACCACTGCTACTCAATTGCCTATACCACCTTATTCACCTCCTACACCTACAGCCATCTTAGACAGGAGATTGGTTAAAAGGGGAAATCAAGTTGCAACTAAGGTTTTAATTCAATGGTCCGATATGCCATCTGAAGAAGCTACTTGGGAATACCTTTTCGATATCCAGCAGAGGTTTCCTCACATCAACCTTGTGGACAAGGTTCCTTAAGGAGAGGGAATTGTTATGAGTAAAATTCAAATGTTATGTTTACAGTCGTTTTACCTATCATTCTTTTTATCTTTTGTTTTTTATTGCTTTTCTGTTATTTGCTATTTTTGTGAGCTGACATATTCTAGTAGCTTCCATGTAACAGATATATTTGGAGGTGTAGCCTCTGGTGTAGCTCATGCATGTATTCATTCCACAGCAGAAAAGCATGAGCTACACCAGAGGCTACACCTCCAAATATATCTGTTACATGGAAGCTACTAGAATATGTCAGCTCACAAAAATAGCAAATAACAGAAAAGCAATAGAAAACAGAAGATAAAAAGAATGATAGGTAAAACGACTGTAAACATAACATTTGAATTTTACTCATAACAATTCCCTTTCCTTAAGGAACCTTGTCCACAAGGTTGATGTGAGGAAACCTTTGCTGGATATCGAAAAGGTATTCCCAAGTAGCTTCTTCAGATGGCATATCGGACCATTGAATTAAAACCTTAGTTGCAGCTTGATTTCCCCTTTTAACCAATCTCCTGTCTAAGATGGATGTAGGTGTAGGAGGTGAATAAGGTGGTATAGGCAATTGAGTAGCAGTGGTAATGTATGGAGAAACATATTTTCTTAATTGGGAAACGTGAAATACTGGGTGTATTTTTGCCTCCGATGGAAATTTCAGCCTGTATGCTGCCGATCCCACCTTGTTTTCTATGCAATATGGTCCATAGTACAATGGTGCCAACTTAGCATTTCTTCTGTGAGCCACACTAAGCTGCCTATAGGGCTGCAATTTCAGGTACACCCAACCCCAATGTTGAAGACTCGATCAGACCTATGCCGGTCAGTTTGTTGCTTCATTCGTTGTTGTGCCCTTGATAGATGATACTTCATAATCTGTAAAGCCATTTCTCTGTCCTGCAAAAACTGGTCCACTGCAGCAACCTTAGAATCTCCTGGAAAGTAAGGTATGTGGATAGGAGGAGGCATTCCATATACGAGTTCAAATGGAGTAGTTTGGATTGCTGAATGAAAGTTAGTATTATACCACCACTCAGCCAACGGAAGCCACTTGCACCAGTTGTGAGGGTTCTCTCCAGTCATACATCTGAGGTAAGTTTCCAAGCACCTGTTGACTACTTCTGTTTGGTCGTCTGTCTGCGGGTGATAGGCAGTAGATCTCAACAACTCCACCCCTTGTAATTTAAATAGCTCCTCCCAAAATAAGCTAATGAATACAGGGTCTCTATCACTTACTATAGAGGAAGGAGTACCATGCAGTTTGAAGACATTAACAAGGAACAACTGAGCCACTGTTGCAGCAGAATATGGGTGGTTTAAGCTGACAAAATATGCATATTTGCTAAGCCTGTCCACTACCACCAAGATAACATCTTTCCCTTGGGATTTGGGTAACCCCTCAATGAAATCCATGCTAACATCAGTCCAGATCCCCTCAGGTGTGGGTAAAGGTTGCAGTAACCCTGGGGTATTGATATTTTCTGGCTTGCATGTCTGGCAAATTCTACAACCCCGGATATAGTTTCTTACATCCCTCTCTAGCCCCTTCCAATAAAACAGTAATTTAAGTCTTTTAACAGTAGCTTGTATACCTGAATGTCCCCCTACATATGAGTCATGTAGAATTTGTATTAGTTTCTGCTTAAGATCAAAGTCATTCCCCACCACCAGTCTCCCTTTTCTCCTTAACAACCCATCAACCAATGAATAAGGAGTTTGAGTTAGGCTTCCTGATTGTAGGGATTCAATCAAGGATTGGAGGTAAGTATCACTTTGCCAACTAGCCTCAATTTCAGGTAGCAGATTGCTTACTGGAGAGGAAAGGGTTAGGATAGCTAATTCTGAAACTGGTAAACGATTGAGAGCATCAGCTGCTACGTTCTCTTTGCCTTTCTTGTAAGAAATCTCAAAGTCATAGCCAAATAACTTTGCTATGTATTTTTGTTGGTGAGCCGTAGTAATTCTTTGTTCAAGCAAGAATTTCAAGCTTTGGTGGTCAGTCTTAATCAAGAAGTGTCTGTGAGCTATGTAGTGATCCCACCTCTTAACTGCATAAACTACAACCAACAACTCCTTCTCATATGTTGAGAGAGATAAATGCCTTGGAACTAGTGCCTTGCTGATGTAAGCTATTGGATGAGACTCTTGCATCAGCACTGCCCCTATGCCATAATCACAAGCATCAGTTTCAATGACAAAAAGCTTATTTGGTGAAGGCAAAGCTAACACAGGGGCTGTAACAAGAGCTTCTTTAAGGGCAGTAAAAGCAGTTTCTGTTGTTGTAGTCCAGGCAAAGCTGTCCCTTTTCAACAGCTCAGTTAAGGGCTTGCTGATAATACCATACCCTTTGATGAACCTACTATAGTAGCCTGATAGACCTAAAAACCCTCTCAACTGCTTCAAATTCTTAGGGCTGGGCCAACTCACTACAGCTTCTATTTTCTTAGGATCAGTGGCAACTCCTTGCTTACTTATAATGTGCCCTAAATACTCCACTGAAGGTTTCCCAAACAAACAGTTATTTCTTTTAGCAAAGAGCTTGTGTTCTTGTAACCTTTGAAATACAAGCTTTAAATGGTCTATATGAGTTTGCATATTGCTACTATAAACCAGTATGTCATCAAAGAATACTAGGACAAATCTCCTCAAGAATGGCCTAAAAATCTCATTCATAAGGCTTTGGAATGTTGAGGGTGCATTAGTAAGCCCAAAGGGCATTACTACAAATTCGTAGTGTCCATCATGGGATCTAAATGTTGTCTTGGGAATATCTTCTGAGTGCATTCTAATTTGATGATAACCAGACCGAAGATCCACCTTAGTGAACACAGCAGCATCATACAACTCATCTAACAACTCCTCAATGATAGGAATGGGATACTTATCTTTGATGGTCTGTTTGTTAAGCTCCCTGTAATCAATACACATCCTCCAATTATTGTCTTTTTTCTTAACTAGTACTATTGGAGAAGAAAAAGGACTTACACTAGGTTGAATGACTCCACTTTTGAGCAACTCTTTGATCATATTTTCAATGATAGTTTTCTGGATAGGAGAGTGTTTGTAAGGTCTGGTATTAACAGGTTTGGAGCCTTCTACCAAAGGTATTCTATGGTCCTGCCTCTTATATGGTGGTAATGTTTTTGGCTCTTCAAATAAAAACTCAAATTCTGACGATAATTGAGTAAGTGCAGGATCGTTTACCTCACTAGCAGAACCTGATTTGTTTGTCTCAGCAGTGGGAGCATTAATACTACCAAGGTCCGGTTCCCTTTTTTGCAGCTGGATGACATAAGCAACAAAAGGGCATTGCTGTAGCAACTTGGCCATGGCCCCATCTGACATTACCTTGATAGTGGTAGAATTAACCCCTTGTAGTTGGTGGAGTTGACCATTTAGAGAAAATGACATCTTGAGTTCCTTGAAATTCCACATAATATTTCCCAGAGTGACCAGCCAGTGTATGCTTAAGACCATCTCACAACCACTTAGAGGCATTACCAAAAAATCCGCAACAAAATTCAGACCCTGCATTTCCCATTTGAACTGCTCGCATACATGAACACAAATCACCTTTTGCCCATTGGCAATTGTAATCTCAGTAGGAGTAATGGATTGCAGCTTGCACCCAAGTCCTTTAGCTACTGCCAAATCAAGGAAGTTATGTGTGCTTCCTGAATTATTCAACAAATGTATGGACTTCCTCTTGTGATTGCCCACTATCCTCATGGTTTGGTAAGCCTTTTCTCTGATGCCCTCCATGGCATGAAGAGAAAGTGTTGGAGCAGGCTCAACATTGTCATCACAGCTCCATGAAAATGCTTCTTCAGGTACTTCTGGCTCTTCTTCTAGGTTTTCTTGTATTACCACCATGTGCAACTGCTTCCTTGTACACTTGTGGCTGGGGGTAAACCTTTCATCACACTAGAAGCATAAGTTCTTAGCCCTTTTTTCATTAAGTTCTTCATCTGTCAACCTTCTAGTTCTTGGAGGGGTAGGTTTATTAAATGGTAACAATGAAGCTGAGTTTGTTTTGGTGGGTGGCAGGGTTTTTTTAATGGGGCTGGTAGGGGTGGGTAGCAAAGGCGGTTTAAAGTGTAATGGGGAGGTTTTGTTGGCTGAGTGGCTGCTTTGGTTCGGGTAAGCAACTGTCTGGGGAGGTCTGTTCTGATAAGTTCGGGAAGATTTGATAGCTGTCAAATATGATTCTTGCATCTTAGCTAAAGCATAAGCTTGCTGTAAGGATTTTGGTGCGAACATTCTTACAGGGATGCGCAATTCATCTTTAAGGCCACTTAAAAACCAGCTAAGGGAATAATCTTCAGTTAAAGTTACCTCATGAGAAAGAATATCAAATTCCTCTAGGTATTCTTGCAGAGAGCCAGTCTGCATTAACCCCTTCAAATCCGCCATTGGATCTTCATAAACCTTCTCACCAAACCGTCCCTTGAGAGCTTCTACATACTCTCCCCAAGGTGGGTCATCCACTCTATTCCTATTTTTAACAAACGATTGGTGCCATTGTAAGGCCCTACCTTTCATATGGATTGCAGCCAATTTGACATAGGCATCTGCAGGTGTGGAGTCGATTTGGAAGAATCGTTCACATTTGAACAACCACCCTTCCATGTCTTCCCCATTGAATTGAGGAAATTCTATTTTAGTGAATCGGGTAGCCAAGTGGTAGGAATCACCATTAAAAGCATGGTTCGGTTGTTTGGCAAGGTTGACAAGGGAAGGGATAGAAGGATTGGTTGGTGTATCACGTACTAGGTTATCATTAGGAGATGGATTGGAAGATGAAGTTTGGTATTGAGGGTTTGGGTTCTGTGGTGCAACATTGATGGAAGCAATTAAGGTTTTCAGCTCACTTACCACCCCTGTGAACAGTTGTTCTTGCCTTTGGTTGTTTTCATGCAACATTTCCTTCACCATACTACGGATGGATTCTTCAAATTTCTTCATGTCTTGGGATCGAGTGTTCTCAGAGACGGCCATGGCTGTAAGCTCGATTTGGATTAACGGGAGCAAATAGGAGTGTGAAATTGCTAGCTGATTAAAATTTTTCCTCCACCAATTTTTCACCAACAGCCCTTTGGCTTCCTTTGATTGTCCTTCCTGCTTTAGTTTTTCTTTAGACTTGGCTCTTCACGGTGATTCCACCCCCATGCTTAAAAAAGAAAAAAAAAATCAAGAGGAGAGAAGTGACCGGCTACGTTTATGTTTTAGAAACTTCCAAAGCTTTTTTTTTGTATGAAGAATGTGGGCCCCTTTTTTTGTTTTTTTTTTCTTTCTTATACACCATCTTTAAGGTTAATTAAAAATTTAATGAGGGATTCGTTATTTGGTTGGTGGAGGTGGACAATTAATGATGTTTTTCGTTATTTATTTATTTATTGATTTTTCTATTATTATTATTATTATTATTATTATTATTATTATTGGTGCAAAGGGCGGCACCACTAATTAATTTTTTTTTTTTGTTAATTTGGCAATTTCCTATTCGGTACTCTATGTTGTTAATTTCCATTAATTGACCCACTAAACTTTTTTCCATTTCAACTTAGCCTATAAAAATATTTTCTTCATTGACATATTCCATTAGATTTTCTATTAAATACTCTATTTATTGATTATTTTAATTATTCCAATTTTGCTTTAGATGAATTTTTGCAATATTCCGATTTAATTTGTATTTTTAATTTTTTAATTAATTCTAAATTAAAATTTCTATTTTTCTATTTTTTTATTTTTCTTAGGTTCATATTTAGTTTTCGATTGTGGAATGCACATGCTATCCAATTTTTTTTTTTTAATTTTTTTGTGCTCTCTTACAAAAATTTATTAATATTTACATATTATGTAAATTTTTTTTTAACAATATTGTATAATTTTTTTATTTTCTAAATTAATTATAATGATTATATTATTGCAAAATTTCGCACTTCTTTTATACCGAAACAACGTTGGAATTACATTCTAATATATATATATATATATATATATATATATATATAAATTAAAAGTAATGAATTTTTTAATAAATAATATTAATGATAAAATATCACGTAAGTAAATAAAATGATAATTAATTAGTTTATAAATTGCTTAATCTAATGAAGTATTATCTCAATTTAAAAGAAAATAATATCTTGAAAACTGTGTTGGGAGTTTCATGGTAACAACAGCGAAACGACTAAGGGATTAGTAGTCAATATTATCTGAATTTACATACTTAGGAGCATTGGGGAGGTAATTAAGAATGAAATTTATGGTCCAGACAAATTTCTAGAATTTACCATCATCAACATTACGTCACACACTAAAAAATTGAAATAATTAAGATGACAAGAAAGTCAAATTACTCGGGTCCATATCCCTCTCTCCACCCGGCTGTTGGTTAGTCAACGAATTTTGTGGGTTCAATTTGGAAAAATTTGTTGGCTCCTTCTATATATAATAAGCCATCTTCAGTGCGATCATCTCCAAACAAGAATCTTCTTCTCTAAATCCAAGATAATTAATTAATTAGGGGCTTAATCTTTAATTTAATCATGAGAAGCAAAGGAATGCCAAATCTCTGCTTGTCATTACCCAAAAGTACTGTGTCTTCATCTTTTAATTCATTTCCTAGTTCGTCCCCTGTTGTTCATAAGTTCACTGAATCCATGATGCAAGAGAACATTGAAAATGCAGAGCTGATCATCAAGAAATGGGCCACCAACACTTCCCCTATCAACCATCTCTCGTCTCTCTTCCACCATAGAAATGAATCAAAAGAGTTCCTCAAATGTGTCAAAGATTTGCGCCGCGCTATGGGCTTTCTACTCTCTGAACACTCCGCCTCTAACAAGCTTGCGCTTGCTCATAACCTCATGGAAATTGCCATGAAAAGACTTGAGAAAGAGCTATATCTCATCCTCTCTTCTCACCGCGACCAACTCGATCCGGAGCCTCTCTCGAGTCGGTCCTCGAATGGTTCGTGCAGTTTTGAAGATGAAGAAATCGGATCAGAAGAAGAGATGAAGATGGCCTGCGACTCAATCATTAAGGTTGAGAGAGAGGCTACCAATGCCATGTCTGATCTCAGGGCAATTGCTGATTGTATGATAAGTGCTGGGTATGCTAAAGAGTGTATCAAAATATACAAACTTATCAGAAAATCCATAGTAGAGGAAGGGCTTTATTTTCTTGGAATTGAAAGGTATAAAACTTCTGAAATTCATAAAATGAACTGGGAAGCTCTTGACCGTCTGATCAAGAACTGGCTGATTGCAGCAAAGATTGCTGTGAAAACACTGTTTAATGGAGAAAAAGCTCTCTGTGATCATGTTTTCTCTTCATCTCAGACCATCAGAGAATCATGCTTCTCTGATATTACTAAAGAAGCTGCAATCAATCTATTCAAATTTCCTCAGCTGGTAGCTATGACCAAGAAATCACCGGAAAGAATTTTCCCAAAAATGGAACTCTACGAGGCACTCTCCGATCTTTGGCCTGAGATTGAACTCACTTTCAACTCTGAATCAACCTCACTAGTTCAATTGCAAGCACATTCTTCACTGCAAAGACTTGGAGAGTCGGTCCGGGCAATTCTCCCAGACTTTGAATCAACAATACAAAAGGACTCATCAAAGACTTCAGTAGTGGGAGGCGGGATTCACCCGCTGACTCGAACCGCGATGAATTACATATCTTCTCTGGCAGATTACAGTGGGATTCTCTCGGAAATTGTTGCTGATTCTAAGCAAATTAAGAACACAACTTTACCTGAATCTTACTTTGAGTGCCCAGCAGCTAATGACGGTTCAAAGCCAGCAGTCTCACTCTACTTAGCTTGGCTCATACTAGTTCTCTTATGCAAACTTGATACCAAAGCAAAAGTGTATAAGGATGTGTCTTTATCATATCTATTCCTCGCAAACAATCTTCAATTTATCATCGAAAAGGCCTGTGCGACTCGCCTTAAGGCCCTGCTCGGCGAGGATTGGGTATTCAAGCATGCTAAGAAGGTTAAACAGTATTCTGCTAGCTATGAATTAATGGCTTGGAATAGAGTTTTCTCTTCTTTACCTGATAAAACATCTCCGCAACTGTCACCTGAAGCTGCGAAGGAATGTTTTAGGAGGTTCAACGCAGCATTCGAAGAAGCATACAAGAAACAGACATCATGGATTGTGTTGGATGGAAAATTGAGGGATGAATTGAAAGTATCAATAGCGAAAAAACTTGTGCCCACTTACAGAGAATTCTACGAAGCATATCTGGTAATGCTGAGTGGAGAGAAGAATTTGGAATTGTTGGTGAGGTTTGGACCTGATGATCTGGAGAACTACTTATCAGATTTGTTTCATGGAGCTTGAATTTCGGACAACTTATCATCATCATCATCGACGCCATCAGCTTCTTCGTTGCGAGGTTGTATGCCTATGCACCGGTAAAATAATAGAACAAAAACGAAGTCCAATTAATGTAAGATTGTTAACTGCAAATTACAGTTTACTTGTCATAATGAGGGTTTTAATTGTTCTGTTTCATATTGGCAATCCCCCAAAGATGCAGAAATATAATGATCATGAATTTGATCTTCTGCTACTCTATTTTGTAATTTTTTCTATATTTTAAAACTGATAAAACATAATAAAAACTAAATACTAGTAGAATAAATGTAATCTGAATTGAAATGATATAAAGTTATTTAGAGTTATTTTCATCTAAAATTTACATCATTTAATCCAAAATTATGAAATTTTTTCATTTTATAAAAATAATTAAACTTAATTCCGATTTTACTTAAATTAATTCTGACAAATTTTGATAATTTGACAACCGAAAAATTATATATAAGTCAATTTTTCAGTTGCCAAATCATCAAAATTGTCCGAAACTACTCTATTTTGTAATTTTTTTCTATATTTTAAAACTGATAAACATAATAAAAACTAAATCGCAGCAGAATAAATGTGATCGAAATTGAAGTGATATAAAGTTATTTAGAGTTATTTTCATCTAAAATTTACATCATTTAATCCAAAATTATGAAATTTTTTCGTTTTATAAAAATAATTAAACTTAATTCCGATTTTACTTAAATTAATTCTGATAAATTTTGATAATTTGACAACCGAAAAATTATATCTAAGTCAATTTTTCAGTTGCCAAATCATCAAAATTGTCCGAAAGTTATATAAGTGAAATTAACCCGAAATTAACTCAAAACATTATGAGTATATCAATTTAGAAAGCCAACCCAACAAAATCAAGAGACTAGCCAATCTTTTTTCTTATTTATTTTTTTAAATAAAATTCTCAATTGACCGAAGAAATATTGAAAATGATTTTTTTATATGAAATTTAAATACATTATTAAATAGGTAGTTTTCAACAGCAAATCCTCAATAACTTATATATATATATATATATATATATATATATTGGAGTGGTCTATAAATAAGTAGAAGCCAGCCATTTCGCTTAATTGGAGAAGTCTTCTCCTGCCAAGACTGAATTTTTTAAGGTCAACACTCCGAGGCTATTTGGACTGGACCCAATCCCATGAAATCAATACTTGTAAGCCCGGTTAATCCCAACACCTTTTCTCTTATAAAAGAAACAGAAAGAGAAATGCCCTGTCCTAATGAAATAAATAACACATAATTTTACACTTTTTTTTTACGATGAGATTAAATCAGTTTTATTAAGTTAAATATTTATTTGATTGAGCTTTTATTCTCAAAACGTTAAGTTCAAATGATAAAATTTTTTCTAATTTAACTTTTCAAAAAAAAAAAAAAATAGAGCTGCCTGTTTAATAAATTAAAATAAAATTAAAAAATTTTAAAAAGTCAACTTCAAAAAGTTTACTAAAAGCTGATTTTTATAAATAGCTGGTAATCTAAACCTTTTCTATAAAAAAATAATTTTAAATATTTAATATTTAAAAATAATTTTTTTGCTTTTATTTTTATTTATAATTTTATATCAATTTATATTATTTTATTGACTAAAAATTATACTTTCTACTTTATATGATATGGATTATATGATAAATAGAACATTAGTAAAAATATTACATAAATAATAAATAATATAATATAAAAATTATTCTTAGTTATTTCATAAAATTATAATAAATTTTGAAACTGCTAAATAGATTAATTATAAATTGTTGGTTGCTAGAGGGGACTTACAATAACGAACTACTAACAAATACTATTAATTGTTGATTTTGTTATTTGATTATTATTGTAATTAATTTTCAACTATTAAATTATTAAATACGTTTAAAAGTAATTACAAATTGTCTATTGTTACAATTGACTTATCACAACTCACTACTAACAGCTGACCACTATTATTAATTATTGATAGTTGATAATCACTGCCGCTGATTGTTAACTGATCATTACCGACTAATTGCCGATTACCGCTACTAAACCAAATAAAATTTAATTATTATGGCTAATACTTTATAATAACCCTGTATATAATTTTTTTTTTAAATGAGAAAATAACTCAAAAGTTTTATTGAATGCAAAGTGGCACAAATAGAAGGAGAAAGAGGAATGGGTGAAAACAAAAAGGAGAATTTTAATTATTAAGTTTTTTTTTTTAAATATAACTTTCAATATATTGTTAAAACTGCTTATAATAAAATAATAATTTTTATGCGACATCATGATTATTTAACAGTATCCTGCTACCAGTTAACTGAACTACATGGTAATCTGATTAAAAATAAAAAATTAAAAAATAATATGGGAATTAACAGAACCCCACAAAGTAGATATAATTTGCTGATAATAACTTGATTAATTTAAAAATTAATTAAATACAATCTGGTTAATTAAGATTAAATTGAGTTTAAATTGGTAATCTTAAATTTGAAACGTTGGTCGGCCGAAGTTTTGTATAGAGTTGGTCAGCCGAGATGACATTAGATGGTCCCAATACACATAGTGGTCCCGTGATAATTTAAGAAAATTGAAATAAACAAAAATTTAATTAAAACTAATAAGATTAAATTTGATTAATGTATAAATTAGTTAAGATATTATCAGTTAAATAATCTAAAATTGGACAATTTAGCAATCAAAATAATTTAGATAATATAAATTATATTAATTCAACAGAAATAAATATACCAGATATTGAAAATCAACTATTAGACTGGACTATATCTTAATAAAATAATAATTTTTATGCGACATCATGATTATTTAACATTATCCTACTACCAGTTAACTGAACTACATGGTAATCTGATTAAAAATAAAAAATTAAAAACCATGTACTTCTCGCAATTTTATTGAAATTCGATCGCATTTGTCTGTTAGATTAGAAAAATTGGAACCATTCTCGGATTCTCTCTGTAGAAATAAATGATGTAATTAGAACAATTTAATGTAATTTAGTTGCTTCATTAATGCGGCCTACTAAAAAATCAATTGAATAATTAAACCTTTATTTTTTTAAAAAGAAATTCAACTAACATAGACGTTGTTTGTTTCTGAAATTAACATGTAACATATGAATGGCCTAATCATGATTATTCAAGAAAAGAAATAGTTTATTTTATATATATATATATATATATATATATATATATATATATATATATATATATATATCATTATAAAAAATTCAGATTTTTCAAATTATCAGTAAGAAATAAATTTTTAAAAAATTATTAGTTTACTTTTAAGTTGTTTGAGATAATATCAATTCATTTGATACTATATAAATTTTAAACATTTAATGTAATATACTACATAATTTTTTTATATTTAATATATTTTGTTTGAATTTTTTATGGTTTCATATAGAGTCTATTGACATTTTATAAGAATTTAAGATTTATACTCGTTATCAAATATTAAAACTATAGGACAAACAATACATTTAAATTCCAGTATTATTCATAATTGTTATATCAAATAATATTTTTATTAAATAATAAGAGGGTAAACAATTAATTTTTAAAATTTTATTTATGGATATAATTTGTTAAAATCTCATCAGTATTTTTGTAATTTGTTATATATATATATATATATACTTTGTCATTGAATTTAGGCAAGTCTGTGGAGATGGTAATCTTGTTCCCCCAATTTGAAAAGCTTTTGCTTAGCAAAGTAAAAGAAGCCAGAAGAAGATTGCATACAAGTAATTTGCTGGGTCATGGTAATTCTGGTCATATCTTCAAATGGTGGATCAATGAGGAGTCATTAGGGGCTGCCCGGCCTGAGACAGGCATGGGTATTGCTGTAAAGATGCTTTGACAACAGGGTTGCCAGAGTCCAGAAGAGTTTGTGGTGACTATCACCTCCAGTAAAGCTCTTATAAAAAGTTAAGGTAAAATACATGCTATAAGCCTATAACAGTCGAACTTCACTATTTGTTGCACTCAGATGCCATTGAAGATCATATTCAACCCATTATAATTGCAAAAGATTTATAATATAATTTTTTTGTTTTGTTTTGTTTTTGGGATTTATATAAGAGCATCTTTGTTGATCCTGCTTTTCATAGTTTTAGTCTACAAAATGACAATATTAAAAGATTTATTAACAATTTGTAGTAGTTGCTAGACAAGAGGAGGAAATCAAATGCTTGGGGCACCTTCGTCATCCGAGTTTTATGAAATCGACGGGTTACTGCTTTGGGGATGACCTACGTCTTCTGGTATATGAGTATGTGCCCTTGGGCAGCCTTGACAGACATATATTTCGAAGTCGGTGATTATTGTTTTCCTCTGTTTTAACATCCTTCCACTTGAAAGTGTTAACTTTTTGCATATATTGTTGGGACAAGTAATTTTTGATGGAAAGATCTATAGCGGAAATCTGACAGATCTCTACTCATGATCCCATACATGCTATTTAGAACATAAAAAACATATGACTTTAATTGAATAAGAGGAAGAGTGTGTACCTGATTTGGCCGAATCCATCGTCTTAGAAACGATCCGAGAAGATTTTGCACCAAAATCTTCTCTCATTTTCTAACCCCAGAATTATGGAATTTTTATCGATTGATTTTCCTTATCCTCTATTCTACTTTATATAGAGGAGCTTAATCATCAGGGTCAGCAACAATAGAGACTTAGCTCACTGATATATAATAATCATAGGCTATCAATCATACCTATATTATTATCTGAGCACACATTAATTCTCCCACACTTAATTAATAAATGAAGTCATGCCTAAATAAAGAATTGATCAAATTCTTAAGACCATTTATTTGTAATTTATCCTGACATCTCAATTAAAAGCCCATAAATATAAGATATTAAAATTAAAATCTTACAATTTTTCCTTGCAAAATTTCTCATTGAATCACCGAATGAAAGTTGCCCTCGCAGCTACCAAGGGTCTAGCATTTCTTCATGTTGAGGCTGGTGTTATATATCGACACTTTAGATCTTCTGATGTTCTGCTTGATTCTGTATGTGAAACTATTCAGTTGTCGCACTATGAACTGTCTGACTCATTTAATGCTGAACTCTGAGACTTAGGCTTGGCCAGAAATGGGCCTCAGAATGGTCAAAGCCGTGTCTCTTCAAGGCCCTTGGGTAGTGAAATATGTTTAGCTCCTGAACATTTGAATTTGTCCGTAAGTATCTTCTGATTCACTACGTACCTCTTTCATTTTCATATTGCCTTCCTGTCTTATGCAGGCCATTTGTTTATTTTTTTTAAAAGTGATGTGATACAGTTTTGTGGTCGTATTCCTACAAATGCAATCTGGTAGGAAGAAGGCTAGCATAGTCCCTTTCTCTTGCTGAATATTAGCAAGTACTGAGCTCAGATTGTATCGATAATTTGCTTGGAAAATGATTTGCTTTTGGTACACTACTTGTCTGTTTGAGTGATGAAATGAACAAGAATTGCCGGTGCATCTACCTCAGGCTTATGAGTTATGCCCCTTGTCTCCTAGGCTATTGCTTAGCTTTTGGATACAACCGTCATGTTTTCGAGCATAAAAGCTAGCGTACTATTGCGTTGCACATCCCACGCATTCTCACGCATAAACATTGAAAAGTGTTTGATTGAAATGTTTAAAGTAACTAGCGGTAAAATTTATACATCAAATAATCAATCTAGTTATTGTAATATTTATAGGATTTTTTTCTTCGTCTAAATTGAATTTCAACTTGACTATTTTATGTACATAATAGATTTGTGTTTAGATTGATTTATGAATTACTCCTCCTAATGGTCACGTTTTGCCACTTTGCGATTTAGAGTAATTTTTTATACAAATTGTCAACTATATCTACTCTTTTTTTAATTACAATTAATCCATCAATTCCTTATTTTACCATTAATTAGTTTCTCATTAATTTAACATGTAATTTAGAAAATTTCCATACTCACCCCATCAATGACATGTATTATTAATGAGACTAATTGAAGCCTAAAATAAGAAATAGATGGATAATTATAATATATATATATATAATTTTAATATAAAAATATAAAAGAAAAATTAATATATTTATCTTTCTTTATATCTATGATGTTTTTTAGTTTTTCAAAACTATTAATAAAAAAATCAATTTTGTATCAATTTTTTTAAAAAAATTTGCACATAAATTTCATGGAATTTTTATTATTTGTATCAGGCTTAATGTCTGTCTAACACGTAAACTATAATAAATTTTTAAAGATCTTTCGCCGTCGCTGGAGTAATCAGTAATGGGGGCTTAAGATTTTTCGCTGTAAACGAAAAATAGCCAACCAATACGACCTCGGTAGCTGAATTTACGCGTCAGAAGATGCCAACAGGGAATGTTCGTGGTGCCTGACAACTGTCTCGCTTTGTTTTACTGGGTCCGTTTTTCTGGCTGCTGTTTCTTTCCTCTTCTTTTTAAACAATCATTCTTTGGTTTCGCTACGGAGAGAAGAAGATTGAAAGAGGTTGACTTTCGTCTTCATGGGTTCTTGCTTGAGTACTGAAAAACAGCCTACCGTTCCTCTTCCTCAAGGTATGTTTGCTGTTTTATGTTTTTTTAGGTAAAGATAGTTTCTTTAAGTTTTCTACTTAAGTCTTAGCCTTTAAATGGATCGCTTTGCTATAATTGTGCAATATCAGGTTTTGCATTTTTTTTTTCAAATGCTAGGAATTATTTTGTGGATTCTTCATTTCTATGCTAGAATTAGAAATTTGATTTCCTGTTTGGTTGCAGAGAAAAGTTGGGGTAAGATGGTAACTATAGAAATTTCATACTTAGACATGTACTTCATCCTTTTTTCTTGTAAAGATCCAATTAAGCTTCTACAGATTCGTGCACTAAATTTAAGAGGAAGTTCGATCCATCATCAACTTTATTGTTTTTGAAACATTTATTTCCTTCATCATGCAATTTTACTAGAATCTATGGAATATGGTAACGTTGTTAAATTGGGTTCATAAGTGTGTGTCCATGAATTGCTAAGCCTAACTTATTACATTTTGGCATTGTTGACATGGGGCATTTCATTGCGGCAGACAATCTGTATATGGTTGTTTTTCTTGATTGCTTCTGCAATCAAGAAGTTCCTTCTTAGCAATGAATAGTTTTTTGTTTAGCCTTAATTCTCGCTGTGGTTATTCTTTAATTTACCCGCAATTTTGGGGAAAGTTTTGCATATCTTTATTCTTCCATTGTCAATAACTACTTCATTTCAACTTTTGATTTATTTCATATCCACAACTTTCAAACATTAATCAGAATATTGGAATTTATTGCCTAGTGTTCTCTTAGGATAATGAATGAAGTAAGTTACAGATGATTTCATACTTTAGAAGATGGCAAGATATTGATGCTTGAACTGGGTTTTTCTCTACTCTTGAAACAATGTAGAGACCCTTTTTTTCTTCAATCAGCAAATGAACAAAAGAGTATATTATTGCAATGCCAAACAGAATACAGCAGCACTTCTTAAACATAGATCCATGAACTGAGGGCAGGGTTCTCAGTTTCAGAGTTGGCTCCATGGACAGTGAAGTAACATCTTGAATGTGTTCAAAGACTTTATCACTATCAGGTCTATTCCATATGAAATAGATGAAAGCCTTTAGGGCCTCATGATTGAACTTTTTTTCTGAAATTTTTGTCCCGAACTTTCTTGCTGAACCAACTTACTCTCCGGTAATACATTATCCTTTTGGTCCTACAACCAGTTAACACTTCCTTCCAGATGACTCTTGAGAGGGAATATTCAAAGAAAAGGTCCTGAACTGTTTCAACAGCAGAACCATATAAAACACAAGCAGCATTTTGAGATGAATCTCATCTGCTAGTTCTGCCCTTGGTAGATAAATGATTCCTCAAGAAGAGACCATTCTGTAAAACTGTGATGAGGGATGCTTGAAGCACTCCACACCAGTCTTGCCCAGGGCCCTTAATGCTTATCACCTCCCAAGGCCTGGTAGGCACTATTACCATAAAGACACCCTTAATTTCCAATGTCATGTAATAGTATGGTCAATATCTGCATTAAAATTATAATGGCCTTTAAATATAGTTACATTCCTGCATTGTGGTCTCCTCTGTTCGATCAGGGAGAACCAATCTATTATTCTTCCAAGCACTGTAGAGCATCTTAGAATTTTTAATACCCTTGATTGTTTATAAATATAAATCAGATTGACAACAATTAGGATCATGATACACTGTTTTTTGTTGGGAAATTAATTCCCACTTGGAAGTATGTAGGCTTGTGAGTTTGTGTGTTTACGTTAATGAGTGATGTGAGTTGAATATTTTTCTGAAATACTTTCCTGATTTACTTGCTAATGATATCATGAATATATGTGGTAAAATATCTAATATTGCTAATTTCTAATACAGCATTGTAGATGCTTAGACGAATTCACAGAATATGTGATGTTGACATGATATATGCAGGGGGGAACAGCAGGGTCTCAACTGTAGCAGCGGCTTCAAATCCATTGACAAAAGGTAAGATCTTGCGGCCCCACAATTTGAAGAGCTTTTGTTTTAATGATCTAGAAGAAGCCACAAGAAGCTTCCATACAGATAATTTGTTGGGTCAAGGTAATTTTGGTCATGTCTACAAAGGGTGGATTGATGAGCAGTCATTAGAGGCTGCCCAGCCTGGGACAGGCACAGCTATTGCTGTAAAAGTGCTTAACCAACTGGGTTGCCAGGGTCTACAAGAATTGGTGGTGAGTATCACCTCTAGGAAGTTTTTGTTAGGTTTTTATATATAACCTTTATAAAGAATGTAAATCAAACATTCTATAAAAGTAGAAGTTCATTACTAGTTACTCTTAATGCCTTTGAGGATCACATCCAACCAATTATGATTGCAAAATCTTCATTAGATCATGTTTTTGTTTTGTTTTGTTTATTTTGGGTATTGTTATAAGAGCATCTGTACTGATCCTGCTTTTTTTAGATAGTTTTAGTCTATAGATGACAATGTTAGAAGAATTATTGATCGATTTTCTAGTGTTTCTTGTACAACAGGCAGAAATCAAAAGCTTGGGGCATCTTTGTCACCCAAATCTTGTGAAATTGATTGGTTTCTGTTCAGAGGATGACCACCGTGTTTTGGTATATGAGTTCGTGCCAAGGGGCAGCCTTGACAGACACATATTTAGCAGTAAATAATTATTGTTCCCCTCTGTTTTAACAATTCATCCTTCTACTTCAAAAGGAGTAACTTTTTGTGTGATATCATTGTTGTAACAGGGAATTCTTCCTTTCAACTACTCTCATGGAATAGCCGAATGAAAATTGCTCTTGGTGCTGCTGAGGCTCTATCATTTCTTCATGATATGGCTGGTATTATATATCGAGACTTTAAATCTTCTGATGTTCTGCTTGATTCAGTAAGTGAAAATGCTCAATTGGTGAATTTGGTTTCTCAAGGATTTATAGTACTATGAACCGTCTGACACATTGTTACAATCATAAATCACAGAATTATAATGCAAAACTCTGCGACTTAGGTTTGGCGAAGGATGGGCCTACAGATGGTAGAAGCCATGTCACTACAAGGGCCTTGGGTAGCGAAGGGTATTCAGCTCCTGATTATATGGCAACGGGTATCTTCAGATTCAGTATTCATGGCTTACATAGAAAATTTCATTCTTATGCTGCTTTTATGATTTACCTTCCAGAAACATGTTTTTGCCTCATTTGAAAAGGCAGTTTAGTTCATATGATTTATTTGGCTTGCTTGTGTCTCACTTTATCGCCTTCTTATGCAGGTCATCTAACAATGAAAAGTGATGTATACAGTTTTGGGGTTGTGTTCCTCGAAATGCTGTCTGGTAAGCAGGCTCTAGACAAAACCAGGCCACAAGGAGAACAAAGATTGGTTGAATGGGCAAGGCCTTACCTTACCAGCAAACGCAGCTGTCGCCAAGTATTGGATGATAACCTTCGCAATGAAGTCGAATATAAATTCAGTGCTGTGCAAAAAGCATTTAACCTTGCTGTCAAATGCCTATCAACAGATCCAAGACTTAGGCCAGACATGAGCGAAGTGGTAAAACATCTCGAACTACTTTATAACTCTTAACGAAAATTGATGCATTTATGTGTTCTAGAAATGAAATCCTAAAAGTGTTAAAAGTGTCAATGAGAGCTCAGGTAAATATCACATGGAAAAGTGTCGATGAAGTTTCTGATGAGAAACGTGAGGAAAAATAGCCGGCGCATGCATGTGTGTGTGTGTGTTTTTTTTTTCTTTTTTGAATTGCATTCCTATATTTGTTGATTCGAGGAATTCATTGTATGAGCATTCTGTCTTGTATGCAATCTATTAAATTGACAGCTTGTTATGTACACTTATTAAATTCTATATTATATCAAAAAATTTCTACATTTTTGACATATTTCTCTTGTGGTTGTGTCTCAACTTCTGAACAACAGACTTTGCAATTGCCAACAAACTTGCAAAGCGGTATGCTTGAGAACAACCTTTGATTTTCTTTGCTAGATGTGTAACATAGGTGTAAATCCATACACACTACCTATGCAGAAAAATGATACAAAATGCAGAGTGGTGGAAACCTGTTAATAATCATAGTATATTCTCAGAATTACCTTGCTTATGTTGGGCACAATCAAATTTCACAGAATTAGCTAGTGGAATTCATTTATAATCATAATTAGGGGTAAAAATTAATATAATTGTTATTTTTCTTGCATCTATATCTTTAAAAAGAAGAAACAAATGGTATGGGTGTAAAACAAAATCATATATATTAATTTTTAAACAAAATTTTAAAGAAAGGCTTTCAAATGAATTCCACTAATTTATACCATTTATTTATATTAAATGTAGCAGCATATATCCATTTCTCTGCTTTTTTTTTTTCTCCGTTTTCTAAACAAAGTAATGTTGCTCTGATAAATTTTATAATGCATCGGGGGGAAAATACGAATATTGGCCATGTATTCTTCTACTATTTCTATTGAAAGAGACCGAACTGATGATAACAATTTGAGAATAAAATTTATTTCTCTCTCTCTCTCTCTCTCCCTCCTGTTGCTATCAGAAGTATTACTAAAATAAAAGCTAAATTGATTTTCTTTTTTCACTTCTTTTTTCCCAGAACAACAAATAAAAGCTTAATATTCATAAGCCAAACAGACACAACGGCCAAAAAAAAAAAATATTGCAACCAAGCTTGCAAGATTTCAATTCATTACTGTTATTTTTATTCTAAAAGGAGCATATTCTTGAAATGAAGGTTCATTCATATATTATTAAATTTTTTTAATTAACTTTCTGAATTATTATTAATTAGATGCTAAGTATTTTACAGATAGCTATTAATTAAAAATTTACTTAAGTGACTTCCTTTATTATCATTTATTAATTATATACTAAGCATTTTATAACTAAAAATCAAATGAATTAAAAATTAATAATTACGAGATTTAATTATACAAATTCATAAAATTTAGAAATTAAATTTATATTCACAAGTAAAAGCTGAAGCTGACATTCTTACCTTGGCTGATTTGGCGACATAGTGTTAGCGTATCTCAAAACGGGGTTTGTTGGTGGAAGTTCAAAGTTTTGGACTTTGTTTACTGGGTCGGTTTTTCTTTCTGCTGTTTATATTATGTTCTTTTGAACCAATTATTGATTGCTTTTGGAGAAATTTTTAGATAGATGTAATTGTATGATTGGATTAGTTTACAGACGATATGTTAGATTAAATTAACTTAAAAATTTATGTTGCTTTTGCTGGTGACTGTGAGACAAACAAGATTTGAGAACTTAATCTTCTTCTTCATAAGTTCTTTCTTCATTTCTCAAAACAAGCTTAAAACTGCTCTTCACCAAGGTGTACTCCTTGTTTTATACTTATCTTTTTTCATGCATTAATTTATCAAAAAAAATTGTTAAAATATTTAATATTGTTAATTTCTTATTCAACCTTATAGATGCTTGGATGAATTTACCACATATGTAATGCTGATTTGAAATATTCAGGAAATGACTCAACATGTGCTGGCAAGTATAAGAATGATACAGGTAAACAAAGCAACAAGTTTTCATCAATGGTAGTGTCATCAAATTCATCACAGACAAAAGGTGAAAATATTGCAA
The DNA here is from genome assembly GCA_023653625.1 of Triadica sebifera. Taxonomy (NCBI): domain Eukaryota; kingdom Viridiplantae; phylum Streptophyta; class Magnoliopsida; order Malpighiales; family Euphorbiaceae; genus Triadica; species Triadica sebifera. Next base: position 4,482,540 of record CM042898.1, read on the forward strand.
TTACCTTAATTATTTAGAATGCCTTTGCTTCAAAGTGTAACACCCATTAATTAAGACTTATAAGGTATGTTAGTAATTAGAGAGAGAGGATGGATAGATGATTGTTTAAAAATGTTAAGATATGGGAATAAAAGTGATTTTACGCTTGTGAATGAGTAATTCATGTTCATGAAGGTCATGTTAGGGTTTCAAAATAGTAGAGTTTTAAATGAGACGACTTTTTTTTGAAAGAATAGTGAAGGAAGAGTACATTCACGATCTTGAATGGTTTAGTCATTGTCGTGAATGACTTTCATGCTCGTGAAGTTTTGTGTCACGACTATGAAATACATGTCGGTTGAATATGTGAGCAGTCACATATTTCTCTCTCCTCGCCTTTTTTTTTGCCATAACCTACTCCCTACTGCTCTTCTAACCCAACTTAATATGCCAAAGTCTTTTTCTCCGCCTTCTCTTCCTCCATTAAAACAAAACCCCATTGTTGAAACTTGAAGAAACTTAGAATCAAAGGGTTAAGGAAGAGTTCTTGTAAGGTTGTGCTAGAACTCAATTTTTAGAGTGGTTTATGTAAGTTTTCTACTATAAAGGTCTTATAAGGACATTTTCATGTTGTTAGGTTTTTAGAGTGGTGAGGATCACCAAATAGATAGATAAGTTTGAAGAAGCTTGAAGCTTAAGATTCCATTGTTCATATATATATTGACAAATTAATTCAAATTCTTTGCATTTTGGCATGTGTTATATGTTGAATGTGCTGTAAATGTATAATGATGGTATAAATGCATAATATAAATAAAAATAGCATGGTTGTGGTAATATTTGAATGTTTGATAGACATGAAAGTTAAGTATGGAAGTTAATGAGTTTAAGTTGGTTTTTGGTTTAAAGGTTATTCTTATGTGTTTTATTGAGTTAATGACATGTTTAGGGTATGAAATATGAACTGAAATGTCGATAGGAGTGAATGATATTGGTCAATCTTAGAGCCTTTGAATGTGGTATGTAAATACTCTGTTTTTGGTTCGTGTAATTGCTAGAAAACCATATTCACGATCATGAAATGCTTACCCAAGAAATGCCCAAAATGGTCAGTAACTTTTCACGTATTGCTTCACAGCTAGGAAATCTGTGAATGCATAGTTTCACGCTCATAAATATTTGTGTCACGACCTTGAATATTGATACCACAATTTTCATCGTTCACACCCAAAAATCATAGTTAATTTAACTGCTAGGCAACTATGAAACATGGTTTCATGCCTGTGAAGAAATACTTCACACCTATGAATAATGTGTATTTGCAACTAGTAGTGTTCACATACTGCTAGCTAATTTTTATTATGTACGGATAACTTTATAGCTATTATGTATGGATAACTGCATATATAAAGTCATTGTGTTTCACCAATAATCAAGATAACAAAATTAGCTATCCATACATAATAAAAATTATCACACAAGCATAGTAGCATACACATACAAGTGTCATCACTGATATAATATAAGTGTTATCATAGACATAATATGTATGTCATCACTGACATAATATGAATTTCATCACTGATATAATATGAGTGTTATTACAAGAATAATAAAACTCTTGATTGACATGTCAATCTATCTAATACTCTAGTTCCAGGCTAGGTATTTTAAGACTTACTTTTGTCATTATAAAATTCATAACTTTTTTTATTTCATATATTTAATGGGTCTAATAGCTCAATCAATCACATAATTATTCAATGTGCATATCATTCGCATAATATAATAAAGTCTAAATTATTTTACATATTAAATTTCCCAATTTATATCCTGTCTTATTACTGGCAGATTTCATATTCTGTTTTGGATTTCAATTTTGGATATATTATCATTTGAATTAAATTATAAGGTCTTTTGAAGAATTTTAGCATTGGATTTTGGATTTAATATTCAATTTGAATCACTTAATTGTAAACTCTTTAACAAAAGTTATAGGCACTTGAACATCAATTGTTCACTCAAATTTTACCTATAATTTCCAAGATAGATTTTAAATCATACATTAATACCCAAATTAAATATATCTAAAATCAAAATCAGGTTTCTTATTCTTCATAAAAGTTTTATCTCTATGTCTTAGGTTTCAAATCCAATAAAGAACACACTAATCCGAATTCCAAAACTTAAGTTATAACATAATTTATGTAGATTACTCCCTAATAAATCCAATAAAAATACAATTCATTTTTACAAAATTAATGAAAAAATTATAAAACCAAATTCATTCTAATTAAAAATAACATTCCAAATATTTAAATCATACAAATACATAAAAATTTATGAGCTATTGCGTTAAGTTATTCACTTACCTAAAACTTTACACTTTTTCTTTTCTCTTTACTTCTCTTTTTATTTTCCTTTACTTCCTTGAACTTGTTCCTTTTCAACTTGTACTTCTAAAACATACAAAGATACCATAAAAAAAACCTACCTTTATCATACGTCTTTAAACCCTTAGGCATTCTTAAGCCCTTTCATTCATGAAAATGACATTTTCTCACTTTTCTCTCTCTTCTTTCTCACTTTCTCTCACTAGAAACAAACTTTTAGCTATGGAGAATATGGGGGACGTGGGGCTTGTTTGGAGTACCAAAAATGAGTAAAAGAAATGAGATAAGGAAGAAAAGAAGAAGAAGAAGAAAGAAACAAAAGTCTTAGTGTGGGTCCTCATTTGACAAAAAGAAACTTGGATATTTTGCTTAATTAGCATGATAATCTTCCTTTGGTTTATGGTGGCCGACCAACTCTTCAATTAAATGTCCAATTATATATTTATTGGTAATTATCTCAATTATTATTCCAATTTTTGGTAAATTACAAATTTATCCCAAAATTTTTTAAATTTTGCATTGTAGTCTCTTATTGTAATCTAACATTTTTAAACATTTTATTAGATATTTTTCATAGTTATTTGTCTTTATTTTAATTATTTCCGATCAAAATTGAAATTTAGGCTCCGATTAGTCCAACATGTTGACTTAGCAACACGTATGACTCGAAACTTAAATTAGGGAATATGACATCTTTTTCCCCTTAAAATAAATTTTGCCATCAAAATTTTACCTGACTATGGCTCATTTCCTAAGCCAGTGTTGTTGTTTGTGTCTGAGTGGGGGCTTCACTAGTCTGAATGGGGTAATCTTTCTTGTAATGGTCTTTAGAAACACATCTAAAACAAGTCCTAGAATGTCCCTAACACTCTTTTTTATGTCTTCTACCACACGATGAACATTTCATTGTTGGCTCTCTGAGTCTGGCTAGCCGTTGGCAGTAGTAGAGGTGGCTCTAGAAGACGGTGTCTACCTAGTGGGTGCTGAATGGTCTCGACCTTGACTCGATCCTCTAGCATGAAATTGTCTATAACCCATGCAAGCCTTCTTACTCAAAAAATGTATAGCATTGAAAGAAGACTTCATATGGTCCATTCTTAATGGTTCACTGGACTTCTTTAAGCTCTTCCTTTTCTCCACACTAATTGCTGAAGATACCAATTTGGAGAAACCACATGGAACCCTATATCTAAATTGAGTTCATCTTCAAAACGATGACATTTGTCTGTCTCATTGACAATCAAACCAGCTGCGTGCATGCTCAGCCTAGTAAATTCCTGTTCATACTCGGTCATAGTCTAGCCTCTCTACCTTATATTCAGAAATTCTCATTTTTTCCATCCACATAAACCCATGACACATATTTTTTTATTGAATTTTTCCACAAAGAATTCTTAAGTAAGAGGTTCCAGTATATGTGGATTCACCACTACCAACTTCCACTAGTCATATGAATCCTTCTAGAGTAAAGAGGCTGCATATCTAGCTCAGAACTCTTCTGAATAGATGAGCTCCTCAAATACTCTTTCGGTCTTTTCCAACCAGTACTCCACATTGGCAAGATCATCTTCACTTTTGCCCAGGAATTTTGTAGCCCCAAATTTCTGCACCTTGTCCATTTGCACTATTGGTTGCGATGGAAAAGAAGACGAAGATGGAGGTGGCGGTGGTGCCTGTGGCATTACCTATGATATTCTCTGTATGAATGCAACCGACTATTGCATCACTGGATTCGGGAACTAACCCATTAACCCTTCTATGGGTGGGGGTGAAGGAGGTGGTGATGGAGGAGCAACACTTGGCCTCTGCACACTAGCCTAACTCGGTGGATCTTGAGCCTTGTTATCCACAGGGCTATTACTTGCCATCATGATTCTAAGGATCAGCTTCATAATCTTTACCTAAACCTACACATCGATAGAGAAGAGGCCATATTAGAGTCATATATGACAAAATTCGTGTTGTGTGATATAGCCTTTTACTCCTAGGTTCAAAATCAACTGAACCTAAGCTCTGATACCCCTAAATGTAACATCCCTTCACATAGCTAGGAATCCCCCTAGTTACATGAAAGAATATTATAATGCATGAGACCCAAAAACGGGTTAATTTAAAATCCGCTTATGCACCATGACCATAATGACTTCGAAATCATAAGATAAAGAACAATATTGAAACTTAAAATTTAGAACTTGCATTAATAAAAATAGGGCTAACAGTTGCCCTACAAAAGAATATGTAAGAAATTAGTTACAAGATTATATGTCCTTACAAATTAAAGCATATTCACTAGTAATTAATCCCATCCCCATAAAACAATAAAATATTATATCACCAACCCCTAAAGTATTTGTCTTTCTTGCTCTCCCTTGTGGGCATCTCCTTTATGTTCTAAAGCTCGGCTACGAACTGCTGTGAGAGACAAAACACCTACACGTTAAGCTTATCTCGCTTAGTGGTACATGATAATATATTAAATATAAAAACAAATGTATGCATGATCATTTTAATGCATGTGCCAATATGTATGCATGAACATGTGAATTTGTCATATTTATTAAACATATATCATAATGTAGTCTCATCTCATTTAATTAACACTTCTCATAACCATTTAACTTTTTCCATCATTTCCCCTAACTCTGGACATGATTAAAATGGATATAGACAACTCATGGCTCATTTCGAAGCCACTTAAGATACCTGCTTGAGATACAAAGATTAAACCCATTTCATCTCTAAGGGAGCTCGTCTGAGCCTTACCTTTAATTCCATAATTTCATCCTTAAATTGGCCGATCCTAGGCCTCTCGAAATCATTAACCCTTAATGACATGTCATACCTCCTAGCTCTAGTCCTAGTCCGAGTATTGGGCATAAATTTTTTAATTATAACATTTAGTTTCCCAACATGTACAAAGCCTATAAGTTATACATCCAACCATGTATTCTCTTGAAAACATAGCTCAAATGTACATTAATCTCATTAGATCAATTCAAAATTTATTTCACATAGATTCAAACTTTACATATAAGTGATTCACGCCTGTGAATACCTATTCACGTCCGTGAAAACTCTTTCTTCACAACTTGCCTAGTCGTGAACCATGTGGTGACACAACTTATGGAAGTCTCTATCCAAAAAGCACCATATGATTCATGACCATGAATAACTATTCACACCCGTGAATCCTGAAAAATTTCTAGAAATAATGCTTAAACACCAAATTTCCCATTTTCACATGCAACTCGCTATGGTTTACCAATGTAAACCTCACTACTAATATGAATACCAATTTATGTGCATCTAATTTAATACCTAAGATATCATTTACATATAAAAGAGAAGATTAAATCCTAATATCATGCCTTTATGCATTAAATTCCAAAAAAACTAGCATATAAGAGAAATCTCCTTCCCAAGTAGAATATAAGTTGCCCCACATGCTAAAAATCAATCCCAATGGCATTTATTAACTCAATCACATTTATGGCATGCCTTAGCACTTATAAATACATCATCAATAATACAACATTCTCACCTTTCATCATGCATTTGAACAATTAAACACAATATTTCAATCATTACATTTAATATAGGGTTATGGACAAACCTCACACAAAAATGAAGCCTCAAGAACCCTTAGTACTTCCTTTCAAGCTATTTTCCTCTCTTAATGAGGAGCTTCCTCTCCAATAATAGAACCTATAAAAAAAATAACAACTAAAACATTACTAAAACCTAAGATTTCTTAAGGTTTCCACCTTACCTTAGCCCATATTTAATAAAAAAGATATTTCTAACCCTAACCCTAAGTTAACCTTACTCATTCTTGAACCTGTGAGATAAAACACAAGCAAAGGAAGATTGGGAGAAAAGAAAGAGCAACTTACTCAAATTCAAGAGTTGTGATGGCTAGGTCCCAAAATTCCCATTCCAAGCCCAAATTCACTTCATCTCCTAGCTAATCTCCAAGCCAAACTTCATTTTCTTTGATTTTATCTCATGGTCTTATGTTTTTCCAAGTGTGTGAGTTTGTACAAGGTTTGGGTAAAAGAGTCTTTAATCCATTGAAAGATGATTGAGGGTAGGGTTAGTTTCTATCACAAATGGAGAAAATGAAAGGTGATTGACTTTTATATCCCTCAATTCACAACATTGATTAATACTTCACAGGCATGCATCACTACTCACGATATAAAATAAATCGTGACTTAAAACCATGAAATACACGATTCACGGTTGGGACCTTATGTTCATAGGTGTGAATCATCTATAGATGCCATAATCCTTCCCCATTTTCTTCCTTTCCAAAACCTAAACTTCTCTATCCCAGACACTTGTCAAGATATGACCTTACATCATGAAAACATCTAGGCCCTATTTTAAGGGCATTCCTACATGCATATTTAAAGCTGATAAAGAGAAATTGACAAGTTGAGAAGTAAAGCCTATATAGAAACTAGTCAGAGCATACCCATTTTGGATTGGCTTTTACATGAAATTCTTTTAGTTCTTTTTGTACACATATCATAGTATATTGGGTTATAGTTTTTGTACATGTCTTTTTACTTCAAAAACATGTATTTGATATTATTGAATGTATTTTTGTAAGCATTAGGCTAGTGTAAGCCCAAACATGGTTTTATTTTATGATTTTGATCTTGTGTATCTAGTTTTATGATGCATGCTTGTAAAGTTGATGTTTATACTTTGACAAATTTTTGGCGAAAATGGTTTTAAACAAGGTAAAGATATTTTAAAATGAAAAAGTTTGAGTTTAACCAATTTTCCCGCAACATATTTCGTAGCATTCTTTTACATAATTGGAATTATTCTGATTATGTGAGAAGACACTACATTCACAAAACTTAAAAAAATGCCACAAGAAACTTTCATAAAGTTAATTTGTCAAACAAGGTAATTTTGATAATGTCATTGGGTGGATTGACAAATATTAATAAAATAGAATAAGCGAATATGTTATGTATATATTGATATTTTCTTTGTGTATGAGGAAGGGTATTTATATCTAAGACAAGAAAACAATAAAGGAAAAGAATTGAAACAATTGTCTATTTACATTGCCTAAATACAACAAAGACTAATCCCTAAATTAGTGGGATCTATCGACATTGTAATACCCCCTATAAATTCAATGTAGCAAGCTAGCCAACGACTAGAATTTAGGCAAAAGATCTAGAAATATTTTAATGGAATAAGATTTGGTGAAGATATCAACAATTTGGGCAGTAGAAAGAAGTGAATAGAGCTTTAGTGTCTTATGTAATAGATGATGCTTGATAAAGTGACAATCAGTTTCAATATATTTTGTGCATTTATGAAAAACATCATTATGTGGAATTTGAATAACACTTTGATTACCATAATATAAGGGAGGATAAAAATTTTGAGGAACTTTAAGATCATTAGGCAATCAATAAATCTATAATAACTTTGAAGTTGTGTCAGCTAATGCATGATATTATGTTATAGTGCTAGAGGGACCCATAAAAATTTGTTTCTTGCTAAGCTAAGATATATGAAAATTTATGAGGAAGAAACAAAACCTTGTGGTTGAACTCCTATCAATAGGATCACTAGCTTAAACAAAATCAAAGCTGCAAGGAAGAATTAGATTAATAATGGATTCCATGAAATTAAGTGCCTTTAATATATTGCAAAATGTGAATAACAGCTGCAAAAATGAATAGATAGCAAGGCAAACATGAATTGGCTCACAAGATGGACAATATATGAAATGTTTAATTAGGCAAGTAACTGTAAGGTAAATTAGACTTATAGCAAGTTGGCAATAAATTAGACTTCCATTAATTGGTTGAAATTTGACATTTAGCTCTAATGGTTTGTCAGTAATTTTTTTATTTGTAATGCCAGCACGAAAGATCAAAAGCATATTTATCTTGAGATAAGAAAGTACCATCAGAGCTAGATGTAACTTCAACGTCTAATAAGTAACACAAATTTCCCAAATCTTTCATCTTAAATTGTTTGTACAAAGATTGTTTTAGATTTTGGATCCAATAAAATCATCACCAGTAATAATCATATAGTCAACATAAAGTAATAAAATGATAGCGCCATTACTAGTGTGTTTAAGAAATAAGGCAAAATCATATGGACTAGAGTGAAAGCCCAATTGAATTATAATGGAGTTAAAATTAGAAAACTAAGTTGAAGGAGCTTGTTTGAGTCTATAAAGAGATTTACGAAGGTGACAAACCATATAATGAAGATGTTGTAATAAAAAAGAAGGTTGCATATAGACTTAGTCATAAAGTTCATCGTTAAGAAACACCTTCGTGACATCCATTTAAAAAAGAGTCCAATCACGAGCAATGTAAATAACAATAAGAGCTCGAATAGTGGTGAAACGTGCAACCAGGGCAAAAGTTTTTTTTTAGTCAATGTCATATTCCTAGTTGAATCATTTTGCCACAAGATGAGCCTTATAACGTTCTATTGGAATAGTGACAATTAATAGAAAACATCCATATTTGGGTGTCATAATCTACTTATGATTTTTAGATGCTTTCTATTTTCCGTTTTATATTTTTATTAGTATTCTAGTTGGATTAGGATTTGTTAGTTCAGATCAATTAGATTTTAATAGTTTAGTTTAATTATATTTTTGAATTTTATATATTCATTAGGTTTGTAAGCCTATTTAAGATCCTCATTCTTTGTTTTGGCCTTCCTCTTTTCTAATGGTGGTATCAGAACCCTAATTGGTCTTACGAGACCTATATCGATTTAAGAGAAAATCAAAATTCTCCAACTTGTGTGAGTTTGAAAGAAAACCAAAATTCTCCAAACATGGTAGCAAATGGTGTTCCATTGTTAGCCCTTCATAAATTTTTTTCTAGAGAAAATTATTAACTTCGGTATACCAAAATTAAGACCTACCTAGAGGCATATGATTTTTGAAAGGTTATTTGTGAAGACAAATTGGCCAATCCTCTACTGGCACATCCAACTCTAGCTCAAATCAAAGCTCATTCAGATGAGAAGCTAAAAAAAAAATCTAAAGCTTTAACTATAGTCTATAATTTTGTTTTTGAATTCGTATTCATTATATGGCTTGCAAGATTATGAAAAAATCTTAGGATAAATTGAATATTAAGTATCGAAGGAGTGATAGGTCGAAGCAGATTCAGATCTTGAAAGGGATTTAAAGCTCTTCACATATAAGAGGATGTGATGATTTCAAAGTACTCTAATAGGATGTCTTTGATTGTGAATCATATTTGACTTCTTGGAGAAGACTTTTCTAATTGAAGAATTGTTGAAAAGGTTTTTATGACTTTTTAGAAAGGTTTGAGTTTAAAATTTATTCTCTTAAGGAATCCAAAGATATCACTCAAATATCCTTTATGGAACTAATGAATGCCATTCAAGCATAAAAATAGAGGAACTTGATGCAAGATAAGAATGTTGAATGTACTTTCCAAACACAACCTTAGAATAGAGGTCCAAAAAATATAAGTTCCAACAATAAGAAGGGAAGTAATGGTAAAAAGAAGTATCCATCATGTAAGCATTGTAATAAGACCAATCATTTAGAAAAGTACATTTGGAAAATACCAAATCTTATTTGTAATGAGTGTAATCATAAAGGTCATTCATACAAAATATGCAAATCCAAAAAAAAAAGTTCAGAGCAACCAACAAGCAAATGTTGCAGAAACAAATGTCGAGGTTGAAGAACACTTATTTTTTGCTTTTTGTTTACTCGGAAAAACCAATTGTAATACTTGGCTTATTGTTGTACAAGCCATATGTATTTTTGATGTAGGCATGTTCAAATGGCTAGACAAAACTATAAATCCAAGGTGAATATAGCCAATGCTGATCAAGTTAAAGTTGAAGAAAAGGGTGCAGATTCTATGAATATGAGGAAAGGAATTAATATTATTTCTAATGTATTATTTGTACATAGACTTGGTCAGAATTTGCTTTTTCCTTAATGTTAGGCAAATCATTGAATGTGGTTATTCATTGGAATTTAAAAATAATTGATGTGTTATTTAAGATTCTCATGATGCTGAATTTTTGAGTGTACAAATGAAAAACAAAAGTTTTTATTTTTTTTGGAACAAAGAACACTGCACAAAAAGTGTTGTTGAAGACTTCTTTAATCTTTGAATTTCTTATGAAGATGGAAAACACTACACAAGTCCAAAGGGTGCTGAAGAGAGTGCATTTTTTTGTATGTCATATGAGGATGATAAGAGGTGTGTTGTACCTAATTGCAAGTATTAGAAAATGAATGAACTGCTATGTTCGTCATGACAATGGTAAAAATATGCAAGTTTAAAGGTTGTGGCAAAAATTCCCTAGGTAATACAAATTTTTACAAGACACATGGTGGTAGGAAGAAATATTCATGGGGCCATTCTTGGTCAAAATATAGTGTTAGTGCAGGAAGGGAAAAAAAAGATAATGCAATAGCAACACCACATGATCTATCATCCTCTAAAGAGCAATTGGTGAACATTTTCACAAGACTATTGTACAAAGAAAGATTTGCAAAACTCAAAAGAAAAATGAAGCTATTTCCTTTTGATGTCAATGATAAGTGTTGGAACTGTGACATTCAATATGAATATTCAGATTTAGGTGTCATAATCCACTTTAGATTTCTAGTTTTTTTTTGTTTTATATTTTTTTATCAATATTCTAGTTGGATTATAATTTGTTACTTCAGGTCAATTAGATTTTAGTAATTGAGTTTAATTAGATTTTTTAACTTTATTTTCACTAGGTTTGTAAGCTTGTTTAAATACTATTTTTGATTGAATTTAGTAAGAAATAATTTAGTGATTTAGAGAAAGAGAAACATTTGCTTCTCTTATATACTATGTTTTTTGTCCTCCTTATTTTCTAAAATGTTCTATACTTCCATCAAATGGAGTCTTAATTTTATATATCCATTTACACCTAAGTACAATTTTTCCATAAGGCAATTCAACCAAGTCCCATGTCTCATATTTCTAGAGAGTATTAAGTTTTTCATCTTTGCTTTCTGCCATAACGGGTTAGAAGAAGCCTCAGGAAAGGAGCGAGGCTCATGCAAGGTAGTAAGAGTAAAATAACATTGATAATATTTTTATTTGGAAGGGAAATTTTTGACACAAGTAGAATTACAAAGTACAGAAGAGGAAGAATAAAAGTAATTTTAAATAAGGACTCTTGCTATGTGGGATCATCATCTGACTACCTAGAACCATTGGATGAGGTGCATAAAGTTGGTGTTGGTGAAGAATTACTGGAATCATCATTTATGATATCATCAAGAAACAAATCAATAAAAGGATTAGTGAAATAAGAAATAGGAGAAGTTATTCAGCCTAAAATAGACATGGCTATTGTTGCAAATATACATGACCAACATTTAACAAGGTTGTTAGGGTCGATAACAAATTATGGTGAGCATTAACATCTATGTAAGTAATTATTATGAAATTGATTGGTTACTACTTAGAGAATGATCAACTTCTTTTGGTATAGGAGTTTATCTAAGAGGCAACTTTGAGACATATATTTGTAGTAGTAAATAATTATTCTTCTGTTCTATTTTAAAAATTCATCCTTCTACTTCAAAATGTAAGTTTTTGTTTGACCTCATTGATGGAATAGGTAACTCTTCCTTTCATCCACTCTCTTGGAATCACCTAATGAAAGTTGCCTTTGGTGCTTCTCAGGGTCTAGCATTTTTTCATGATGAGGCTCATGTTATTTATAGAGACCTTACAATTTCTAATATTCTACTTGGTTTGGTATGTGAAAATATTTTATTGCTAAATTTGGTTTCTTAAGGATATATGGTAAAATGTGTTGTCTGATATTACCATCCAATATCATAGAATTATAATTCCAAACTTTGCGATTTTGGTTTGGCCAAAGATTGTCCTATATATGGTAAAAACCATGTCACTTTAAGGGCATTGGGTACTAAAGGGTATATTGCTCCTGTCTACGTAAACAAGTATCTTCAAATTCATTACCTCTTTGGCATTTTCTACTGCTTTTACAATTTAGCTTTCAACATGAATAATTGTTTTGCCTCATCTGAAAAGTTAGTGAGTGCACTTGTGTTTCACTCTTTTCCTTCTTATATAGGTCGACCAACAAGGAAGTGTGACGTGTACAGTTTTGGGGTTGTGTTCCTTGAAATGCTAGCTGGTAGGCAGACCGTAGACAAAACTTGGCCATTGGGAGAACAAATATTAGCCAAGTGGATGAGGCCTTACCTGAGTAACAGAAACCACTATCTTCAACTAGTGGATGATAACATCTGTATTGAATTTCATTATAAATTTAATGATGGGCAAAAAGCATTTGACCTTACAGTTAGATGTTTGTCGATGGATCCTAAGCTTAGGATGAACATGAAAGAAGTGGTAAAAGCTTCAAAGAAACTTTGTAATCCTAATCAAAATTGATGCATCCAAGTACTTTAGATTTGAAACTCTCTTAAGTCTTAATGACAACTCAGGCTAATGCCATAGGGAAAATTCTTGGATTAGCAAACCACACTTATAGCATATCTAATAATACTCTTAACTTTAAATATCATCTTTAGTAAAATAAAAATCATATTTAAATATAAAAGCTAAAATTTTTTTTACAAGCCCAATATATTTTTTATGTTTTTACTCTTCATTTTACTTTTTCATATACAAATTAATATTTATCAAAAGAAAAAGTAAATAAATTTTATTGTAAGGAAAAAAACTATATTTTTAGAGAAACGCACCATGCATAAAAAGTAGATGTGCATCAATTACAATTATAACAAAGAATAAAGAATAAAGAATAAAGTTTGACTCTCTAGATGTAGAGAGTCAAATCCACTATTTACTCTAAATTATAAAGATAAAGAGTATATTGTAAACCTTTTATGAAATGACCCTTTAAAATGAAGAGTATAACTCAAATAAATAGTTTATTGGAAATGTTATATGTAATCATACCTTCAAACTGAATGTAGGAGTGGCAACGGGGTGGGTTCATGGTGGAGTTCTCCATCTTTGTCTTTGACCACAAAAATCCGACTTTGTCCCCAATTCCACCCCATTCCTTGACAAAAAAAAATTACAGGCCTCCGTCTCAGCACCACATAAGAATGGGGATCCTCGAACTAGATCCAATTTTCAATTTTATTAATTTTTTTTATTTTTATTATATATATATATATATATATATATCTTCCTACTGCAATAAACTTCGGAGTTGAAACAAAATTAGAGTGGAGCATGAAAATAATAAAAAAAATTATTTTATTTCAAGCGGATTCAAAACAACATCGTATGATGAGATTAATTATCATTCATAATTGAATGCACATATTTAAATCAGTTGCAAACCCTACTTAGGTGAACTTTTTCTTTGAGCTTCTTCTATCCAACTCAAAAGCTATTCATCTTTTTAATTTTTTTTGTAACGCCCGTAATTAGAGCCTATAAGTCATGTACTTGATTAGTGAGAGTTGAGTTAAGTGAAATTTTGGAAGTTTGAGAGTTATTAAAATATGTTGTTTCACTCTCATGATAATGAGTTTCATAGCTATGAATATCGAATTTTAGTTAGTTGTTGTGATGAGATTCTTCACGCCTATGGAGGAGTGGTTCACGCCAGCAAAAGATGAGTCATGGTCGTGAAAATTGGATAGTATGGATAGGTAAGGTAGCCATGTTTTCTTTCTACCATCCTTTTAAATTTGCTCCCCACTTCCTATTAACCAACCTAACACATTTTTTTACATCTTCTTCTTCCTCCAGACTCCATTTTCCTCCATTCTGGAATCTTGGAAAAATAAGCTTCGTAAGGATAAAGTGAGAGAGAAGAGTGAGAGAGGAAGCTTGTGAGCTTTAAGGGAAGAGCCCGATTTTCATATTTCTGAATTTGGTTCAAGTTCCAAAGGCTAAGAGGATATTTTTCATCTTGTTAGGATCAGATAGAGGTACTAGGAGTCAATTTCAAGGGAGTGGACAAGCTTAAATAGCTTAAGTTTTAGTTAATCTCCATCCTAGGTGTAAGGTTTGTGCATAACAACCTCTCAAGCTTTAATCTTGCATTTGTATATTGGTGTGAATTGAATGCATGTTTAGTATGACTTTTGATTAATGAAATATATGACTTTAGGGTTGAAATGCATGATGGGAGTTTTGATGTGAAATGAATATCTTAAAATGTTAGAGTAATCATTTTGGTTAATATAAATGATTAGAAAGTATAGGGTTGTGGTAAATGGTTAAAATGCATACCGAAGTGTTGATGTGGTGGCTAATATTGGTCAACCATAGAGAATATTACATGTGAGAACGATATGAATATGGTTGTGCTCTGTTTAGGTATGAAATCTAAAAAATTTCCAGATTCACGGCCATGAACAAAGGGTTCACGGGCGTGAAATTCATGAATGTGATGTTTGATGCTGAAGTAGACCCATTCAAGAGTAGCTTCACAGTGGGGTTCACGGTTTGGTTCACGCCTGTGAAGGAATAATCATGGTTGCGAATGTTTGCTAATTCACGGGTTGAATCACGACTTAGTTCACGAGGGAACTACCCGTGAAGTAGTGTTTCACGGCCGTGAAAGGTTATTCACAGGCATAAAACTACTTAACTTGAAAATCTATTACGTTTGCTTGTGAATCAAAGTTCATTTGTTTTGAGGTGGAGTACCTCTATTGTATGTTGTAATATGGTATGATAATACATATTGTGTTGTGATTTATGAGAAATCGTGGTTGAAGAACAATATGAAATATATATGGTATGTGTTGTGAAATTGTAAGCCCAATACTCTGACTAGGACTAGAGCTAGGATAAATAGCATACCATTAAGGGGGCAGATTGGTACCATATGACATATATTGGTCACAATTGAGACACTTTGAAGGGCCAGAGGTAAATAATGAGAGCTTCCTCGGTTGGATTATATTGAAGGCCCAAAGGAAAACAATGAAAGCTTTCTTAATTAGGTTATATGTATATAAGATGTTTTGAAGGCTTAGGGCCTAGCCAGGTGGGTTTTTTCCGTAGCTATTTTGTGCTTTTGTTTTCCTCAGACATATATTTTAGGAAGCTCAGACAGGTGTCCTGAGGACTTTAGTGAGAGTCGTAGAGTACTGTATTTATTTTAGTCTAGTTATAAGTATAATGGTAAGTAAATACTTCTAAGTGTGATGTACACTTGTATGATTGTGGTTGGTTATTTGATATACTATGTTTGATATGTGTTATATCTGAGATCTTTATGGTATATCATGTAGTATGCAAGCTAGTGCACGTACGGACTTCAAGGTATGACGTTATAGTAGCTTAGTGAGTGTATATATATATATATATATATATATATGATGTGTGTGTGCTTGTATGTTGTTATGTACCACTAGACATAAGTTGCTTAAAGTATAGAATTCTCATGTACAATTTTGGAGCTTAAGGGAGGATCGATGCAGAAGGACATCCGATGATCAAAGCCTTGGATATACACTTGGGGTGGGTGATACACAGTTGTACTTTTTAATTATTTTGTGGGTTGGATTGTTATAGTTTTATATGATGTATTTCAGAGATATGTAGTTTTATAACTACTTATTTTGTATAAACGTTGGACTGGTGCTGCCCATTTGATTTATTCATTTAACTTTATTTTTATCAAGCTTTTAATGATGTTTTATTTTATTTAAGTCATCATGGCCATGGTGCATAAAGGTTTTAAATTATGAAGTTTTTAACTCATGTGCATTGTAGCATCTTTTGGTATAATATGAATTATTCTTATTTATATTGAAGGGTGTTACATTTTCAAACAAAGAAACTTCATTTTTGAGTTGATTGTACTAATGGTCATTGAACTTTCTATTATTTGCTACAAAATCACTAAACTTTACTTTAGTTTCACAAAAATCATCTTTAACATTTGACAACCGAAATGTTGAGTGAAACATGATGTGGCCAGCAAAAAATGCCATTTCAGCTACCATATCAGTGGCATGTGAGCAATAATGCCACGTGGATGACATGTCATCAACTTCAAAATATTGTGCCATGTTAGCTACCATATGTCAATTCCACTTTGAGAATTATGATACATCATTGTTAATTTCACTAGTAATCATTGAACTTTGCTTAACTTCCTATAAAATTGTCATATCTGCTAATTTAGGCATCAAGTCGCCCATGTCGCTAAGCCGACGTGTTGAATCGATTGGAGTCTAAATTCGGATTTTAACTGGAAAATAATTAAAATAATAGCAAATAATTATGAAAAATACTTAATAAAGTATTCAAAATATTTAAATATGCTAAATTATATTACGAGACTAAATTATAAATTTTGAAAGTTTTGGAGTCAATTTGTAATTTACCAAAAAATTGAAGACTAATTGGGATAATTACCAATTAAGGACATAATTTGGGAACATGATGTATGTGATGGCCAACCACACCAAGTGTCATGCATTAAGATGCAAATTAACATATAAATATCTAGATATTTATATGAAAATGGGACCCATCATTAATTATTTTGGTATTTTCTTCTTTTTTCCCTTTTCTTCTTTCTTCCTCATCACTTTTAATCTAGATTTTTCTACACTTAAACCATCTCCCACATTCCTCCATCTTTCATCCATAGGCAAACCTTGTTCTAAAGAGAAAAAATGAGGAAAATAGTGAGAAAGGCATGGAAAAGTAAGTTTTCATGCATAGAAAAGCTTGAGAAAGCTTAGGGAAGCAAAAAAAAAAGAGAAATAAGCAAGTAAATAGGAGAGATAAATACCCAAAATTTGGTCATAGAAGAAAAAATCTTGCGGTAAAGTGTTCTTTATCTTCTCTTTAAGTTTTTCTAAAAGAATTTGAGGTTTTAAGCTCATTTGGAGCTTGGTCTTGAATAGAGAAATTTTATGTGTTGTAGAGATAAAAAATAAGGGTTAGAGATATATGATAGAAGAAAGGTATTTGATGAGTTTCTTATATATTTTAGGTACTGAAGAAGAGAGAAAATATAAAGGAAAGAAGAAGGAGATGTAAAAGACTAAAGAGAAAGAAAAAAAAAGTAAGGGCATAACTTAAAGCAATAGCCTATATTTTATCATTAAATTGTATTATTTGAGTATTTAGCATGAAAATGAGTGAAAGGTAGTAGTATTTTGTGTTAAAATTTTGAGGATGTATTTTTGCTTAACTTAGGATGATATTTGTTAAAAATTGAGTTAAGTTGATTGTGTATTTTTTGTTGGAATTTATAGAGTATTTTGTACATATATTTTTATAACTTAAGCTATGGAACTCATATTAATGTTTTCTTTGTTGGGTTTGAAAGTTAATACATAAGGATAAAACTTTAATGAATAATATAAAACCTAACTATGAATTTAACTCCGCTTAAATTGGGCATAAACGTTGTACTAAAAAACTGCCCAGAAAATTCTGTGCAAAATTATTAGTGACCAGTTAGTGACCAAATGATCATAACCTGTGATACAAAATTCCAAATTAAGTGATTAAAATTGCATAAAGCTAAGATCCAAAATTATAATTCTTAAGAATAAATTAAATTTAATTCGGATGGAAACATATCCAAAATTGAGATCCAAAACAGAGTATAGAATCTGTCAACAATAGAGCAGAATATAAATTGAATAATTTAATATGTAAAACAATTTGGACTTTGTTATATTATGCGTATAATATGTATATAGAGTAATTATATGATTAATGGAACCATTAGACCTATGAAATATGTGAAGTAAAACAATTATGAATTTTATAATGATAAAAGCAAGCCCTAAAATACCTAGTCTATAACTAGAGTCTTAGATAGTTTGGCATGCCAATCAGATGTCATATTTATACCAGTGATATTACTCTTATTAATGTCAGTGATGACACTTTTATTAATGCTGGTGATAACACTTATATATTAATACTGGTGATGACATTTGTATATTAATACAGGTGATGATACTTGTATATTAATACCGGTGATAACATTTGTATGTGCATACCATAATGTCTGGGTGACAACCTTATTATACCTGGATAACCAACCCCGTTATTCTGATTATTAGTTCTTATGTATTATGGATATAAATACGTTAACTTAGTACAAAAAATTTTGTATGTGAATTGGTTGTTCATAAATAAGAATATAAAAGAATAATTTATTTGTATAGGAAGGTTATGTAATGCTTGCATATGAAAAATATATATGTATATGTGTAAAGAATATGTAAAAGAAAAAAAAATATTTAACTTGACATATATGTATGATGACACATTGTTACATATTACACGAGTATAATTTATTACCTTATTCATATGCACCACTAAGTCTAGAGTTTAGCGTAAGAGTTTCTTTCATACAGATATAGTAGAGATATAACAAAGGATAGTAGATAAAGCTAGAGGTGACCTAATCCAATAGAGCAATTTGTTTCGAACATTGTGGGTGACACAATTTTTGTATTTTTGTTTTGAATTTCTTTTACAATATTGTAAAGTAACTCTATGTTTTGGACAACTCAACTGTTGTAACACCTGCAAGTTTGGATCTGGAATTAATACAATAAATAAATGTATATTGAGAGCATAGGGGAAGTATATGGTGGTTATAGGTGTTAGAAACCTTAATACAATGAAAACAATATGAAAAGTGAAATTTTCAGTGTTCATGCCTGTGACATAGTTAATCACGGCTGTAAATGTCATGAAATTTAGATTTTGAAACTGAGAAGCTTTATGACCGTAACCCTATGGTTCACACCTGTGATAGTTCACAGTTTATATATGACAGTTTTGTATTTTGACAGACAAACTCATATAAAATCACTCATAACCCTAGCCACCACAATCTAAAATCTCAGAAACAGATTTCTCTCATTCCCTTTTTAATTTTGATTGATCAAACACGAAATAACCAACAAAAATGAGGTTGAAACAAATTAAAAAACAAAGATTTTGATATAAGAATTGAAGTCAGAACCTAATGAGGGTTTAAAAATATATTGAACCTTATTGCCAATCTGTAATGGTAAAAACAAAGGTAAGGAAGGATGTTTTCATTAATCATGGATAATTTTGATTCATTTTAATAGGAAAGTTAGGTTGAGAGGCTTAAAAAAAATGAAAGATTAAGGTTTTGATTATTTATGCAATAATTAAATACAATGGCAGATATAAAATGAAATTATGGTATCGGTTTTGTGCTAGAGGCTGAGATCGACGGTGGAGAACCCTATTAGAGGCAGTAGACATGAGATAAATGAGTTTTAGAGCTCAAATATTAAGGTTTGTACATACACTCATTTTAATTCATTTATAATGTGCTTGTGCTGTGAATTTTGTATTCTGTTGTGTTTAGTGACAAGAAATATAGATATGGTATATGCTAGAATTGAGTTAAATGGCTAGTAATATTATGTGATGCATAAAAATGTTGATATATGGATAATTGATATGGGATAAAACAACATGAGTATGACATATACACACACTTGGTATAATCAAATAAAGTTAACTGCAATATGATGTCATGATTATTAATTATTCCGCATGACATGGATAGAGGCATAAAGTGATTTCAATGTTGGAATCAAGTTAACTGCAATATGATGTCATGATTATGAAACATGTGAATACACTAGGTGCTATGAATATTAGATCGATACGTGACGATATTATGGAACTTTGGAATCTAAAACTAGTGATGTTAATATCCAGAAAGTGAATAAATATGTTCATTCTCTATTTGAGGACTAGCTAGGATAGGTGGCATGCCATTGAGAGGGTTACAGTATTGTAGAATATTTATGCATGCAATTATTAAATTTCTCATCAGGGTGGCTTAAGCTCGTTTCAGAGTGCTTCTAATTTGAAAAACTTAGTGGTAGCATATCCGGATTAGGGACAAAATGGCTTAAGTTTATGTTAAAGCGCCCTTGTACCCATATGCATGCAATCATTGCTCATCAGGATGACTTAAGCTCATGTTAGAGTGCTTCTGATTTGAAAAGCTCAGTGGTAGCAATACAGACATATACAATAGTGAGCATGATGACTTAAGATGATGTTAGAGCACTTATATTTTACAATCCACATCCGAGTGGTCAGGGTCTAGAGTATTGGGCTAAGAAAACCAAAATTTGGTAATACAGTAATATGGAAAATGGGAATTCAGTGAATCAAAAGACAGTCACATCCTGAAAAAGGATTATGGAAAACAGTAATCATATGCATGAGATAAAAGATTGTTGTTTCAATATATGATGAAATTTAGTATGACTATGGTCGATATACACTACGATTATATGATGTGGATTCACTTATGATATTTATGCCACACATGTAATTAGACCGAGATACTTAATATGTTTGTTTCTCTTTGAAGTATAAATGGCATGGTTGAGTATACTGGTAAGTACATATTTTGAATATTATGATGGAATTTAATAATATAGACAAATCAGCATGCATAAAGTAAGTTAATATGTGATATGTATATGATGATATGGTCAAGTACACATGTATATTCTGATTAAGAATGCTATATTAATATGTGATTGCATGTTAGAATTTAAATGATTATATGTACTAGTATGCTTTCAGTAGCTTAGCATGTGCCTTTTTCTGTATGTAGGTTTAGAGCGATAGATTGTTGAGTTGACAAAAAGAGAAAATCAAGCCAGTTAGAGGAGTCAGAGTTGACTCGTGTTGGATTT
The DNA here is from genome assembly GCA_023653625.1 of Triadica sebifera. NCBI lineage: Eukaryota > Viridiplantae > Streptophyta > Magnoliopsida > Malpighiales > Euphorbiaceae > Triadica > Triadica sebifera. The sequence continues at coordinate 4,503,666 of CM042898.1, forward strand.
GTTACTTTATTTCATTCATTTCATTATTAATTATTCCGTATGACATGGATAGAGACATAAAGTGATTTCAATGTTTAAATAAAGACCTGCAATAGATTTTCACAAGCACAAGCATTATGGATTATGTAATAAGGGATGTTAAGAGATTGAATTGGATTTAGTATTGTTATATAGATTATGTCAGATGTATGTTTAAAATTGCATAGTATATAATATGATGATCTTGGTATAGATAAAAGTTAGAAAAGTTTTAATTCAAACAGGTAGATACAAATATAGTCATCTGACGTCTGCCTGTACAACAAAGTTTACCCATGGCTATATGGTAAGTGTTACATTTGGTGGTATTAGAGTCAGGTTTAAGTGGTTCTAAACCTAATTGGATTACGAAGTTATCATGCATACATACATGTGTCTTGTTTGACTCTGACTTGGGCTACTTCTCTATCAACTTGTAGGACTAGAGTGAAATGGTGTTTGAATTGAATGACATAGCTAAGAGTCAGATCTCTCCACATAATGAGGCACCAAACCAGCTTAGTGTAGCTAGTATTCAGGGTCTAAGTGTAGTACCAGTCACTGACCCACAGGCTCTTGAATAAGCTAACCAGAATAAGATTCCATTAATGCAACAAATGGCAGGATTATTGCAAAAGATAGTTAGGGCTATACCACCAGTACCATCACTAGCTCCTCCACCTCCATAACTAAGGCCAAGGGTATAGTTAGACAAGCTCTGTAAGTTTGGGGCTACTGATTTTCTAGGAACAAAATATGATGATCCTGCTGCTGTAGAATATTGGATTTAAAAAATAGATAGGGTTTGTGATGATTTTGAAATGGCCAATAATTAGAAGGCCAAATATGTTGTCTCTTTGTTACAAGAAGATACTTATATATGGTGGAAGACAGTATTGTTGAAACTAGATGTTCCACAACCTATGACTTGTGACTTTTTTGTGGTTGAATTCAAGGAACAATACGTTCCTCCAATTTATATGGATGAGAAGAGAAGGGAGTTTCTAAGCCTCAAGCAAGGTAAGATAACAATAACTGAGTACTAGAGAAAGTTTACTCGATTGAGTAAATATGCCTAAAAAATGATCATCTGTGAGAGAGAATAGTGCATGAGGTTTGAGTATGGCCTCCATGTAGAGATAGGCAATTTTGTCACTGCACTTCAGCATGACAACTTTACTAAGCTGATTGTAGCCATTGTTAGTATGGAACAAAAGAAGAGAAATAGAGTTGATGAAGCATCTAGATAGATAGTGACCCAACCTTTAGGTAAGAGGGGTTGATTTCACCCACAGTCTCATGGTAGGAGTCATGGATGGAATAGAGGTTATACTCGTAGAGGTTCATACAGGAGGAGGCAGTCCTCTAGGGCTACATCTGCAGCATGTAGCTATTAGACATAAGCTACCAGAGATAGTATTCCAGTTTGTGGCACTTGCCACAAGATTCATGGAGGAGAGTGCTGGAAGAATACAAGTGCTTGCTTCAGATATGGATCAAAGGAACACATGAGTAGAGATTGTTCTCTGATGACTGGCAGTGCACCTACATAGACTACACGGTCAACTCTAGCTCAGCCGAGGCAGTAGACCAAGGGTCATACAAAAACCTACATAGGTAGTCTCTAAGACTGTCAATAGACCAGGACCAAGCCGAACTCTCGCTAGAGCTTATGCTATGAGGGACAGAGAAGACCAAAAGGCTATAAATATAATTATTGGTATATTTTCTCGTTATGACTCTGATATATGTGCATTGATTGATCTAGGTTCAACACACTCATACATATGCCCAAACACTCCTAGATAACTCAATATGATCAGTGAGAATCTTGAATATGAAATTGAGGTAACAAACCCTTTAGGGCATAACATGATAGTGAATTGGGTATATAGAGGTTATCCTTTAGGAGTTCCTGGTAGACTTGATGGAGTTGCCTTTTCGGGAATTTAATGCCTTATTAGGCATTAATTGGTTAGCACAACATGGTGCAATTGTAGACTATAAGGAAAATTTTATGATGCTGAAAACTGTAGAATAAGGAGATATGAAAATGGAAGTTAAATTGTTCCCACAGCTCTTATGAGTTATTTCAATGATGAAGGCAGAGAAAATGATGAGAAAAGGATGCAAAACCTATTTGGCTCATGTGGTTGATACTAAAAAGGGAGGTCTAGAACTTCAGGATATCCCCATAGTACATGAATTCCCATATGTGTTTCTTAAAGATATACTGGAATTACCACCATACAGAGAGGTCGAGTTTTTTATAGAGCTCACCCCAAGCACAACACCTATATCAACAGTGCCATACAGATTGGCACCATTCGAGTTAAAAGAGCTTAAGGCTCAGTTGTAGGAATTGTTAAAGAAAGGGTATATCAGGGCAGATGTATCTCCATGGTGTGCACCAGTGTTATTTATGAAAAAGAAAGATGGGTCTATAAGGTTATGTATAAACTACAGACAACTGAACAATGTGATACTCAAGAATAAATATTCATTACCACAGATTGATGACCTATTTGATCAATTGAAGGATGCATGTATGTTTTCAAAATTTGATTTGAGATAAGGGTATCACCAGTTAAGAGTTAAAGTGGAAGATATAGCTAATTCAATGTTCAAAACCAGATATGGGCATTATCAATTTGTGGTTATGCCTTTTGGGTTAACCAATACTCCAGTGGTTTTTATGGATTTATGTATTGCGGTTTTTATTGATGATATTCTGGTGTATTCTAAGACACTTAAAGAATATGATCATCACCTAAAAATAGTGTTACAAACACTTAGGGAGCAAAAATTGTATGCTAAGTTCTAAAAATATAAATTTAGGCTTGAAGAGGTAGCTTTTCTAGGACACATTGTGTCGTCATATGGTATACGGGTTGATCCTAGCAAGGTAGATGTTGTTATGAGTTGGAAGCCTCCTTGAAATGTGACAGAGATTAAAAGTTTTCTTAGGTTAGCTGGTTATTACAAGAGGTTTGTTAAAGAATTTTCTATGATTGCTTCTCATTTAACTAGACTATTGAGAAAATATGTGAAATATGAGTGGACCGAGTAATGCCAAAAGAGTTTTGACAGTTTAAAAAAGATGTTAATAGACGTTTCAGTTTTGACATAGTCAGTCCCTAATAAGGAGTATGTCATCTACAGTGATGCTTCTCACAATCAATTGGGATGTGTATTGATACAAGAGGGAAAGATAGTGGCATATACATCTAGACAGCTGAAGGTTCATGCAAAAAATTACCTCACACATGACTTAGAGTTGGAGGCCATTGTCTTTGCATTGAGATATGACATCACTATCTTTATGGAGGGAAGTGTTTCATCTACTCAGACCATAAGAGTCTGAAATATCTGCCTACATAGAGAGATCTCAATTTGAGATAAGACGGTGGTTAGAATGAATAAAAGATTATAACTGTGTTATTGATTACCACTTAGGCAAGCGCAATATAGCAGCTGATGCATTGAGTAGAAAGATGGTGATTGAATTGTATATCTGGTCTACACTTAATCAGAAGATTATTGATACACAAAGTTAGGATAGTAGGCTTATGGAGATAGCCAAGTCAGTCTCTAAAGTGAAGAGATCATATTATACAGTTGAGTCTGATGGTGGTTTATACTACTAGGGTCGTTTATGCTTGCCCAGTGTTGTTGAGCTGAGAGAAAAGATATTATAGAAAGCACATGAGACCAGGTATACTATGCACCCTGGAAGTATGAAGATGTATAACGACTTGAAGAGTAAGTACTAGTGGACAGGTATGAAATTGAGATATCATAGAGTATACAATGAGATGTCTGACTTATCAGTAGGTCAAGGCATAATATCAGGTACCATCAGGACTACTGCAACCTATTACTATACCAGAATGAAAATGGGAACGGATTACTATAGACTTCGTGATAGGATTTTTAGTAACTCCTCGAAAATATGATGTCATATGGTTATTGTGGATAGACTTATGAAGTCAACTCACTTTTTGCCTATTATGAAGGATTTTTCTTTGAACAAGCTAGCAGAACTTTATGTCAATGAGATAGTACGATTTCATAGAGTGACAATCTTCATTATTTTCATATAGGGACCTCAGGTTTACTTCTCTATTTTGGGATAGTTTGTAGAGAGATTTAAGTAGCAAGCTCAGTTTTAGTACAAATTTTTACCTCCAGATAGATGGAAAATTAGATAGGGTCATACAAATCCTAGAGGATATGATGAGGAGTTGTGTGATTGAATTTGAGGATAGCTGGGATAAATATATTACATTCATAGAATCTGCTTATAACAACAACTATTAGTCTAGTATTAAGATGGCTTCGTATGAGTCACTATATGGCAGGAAGTGTCAAATATCCTTGTGTTGGACAAAACTCAGTGAGAGAAAGCTAGTGGGGCCAGACTTAGTGTAGAAAACTGAAGAAAAGGTATGAGTTATTCAGGAAAGATTGAAGACAACTTTTAATAGATAAAAGTAATATACAGATCTCAAGAGAAAGATGTCAAATATGCAATGAGAGATAAGGTTTTCCTTAAAGTCTCTCAATGGAAGAAGGTTCTGAGATTCGGGAAGAAAGGTAAATTGAGCCCGAAATTCATTAGGCCTTATGAGATACTAGCAAGAGTGTGACCAATTGCTTAAAGTCTTGCTCTACCACCAGAGTTGAGCAAGATCCATGATATGTTCCATGTCTCTATGTTGAGGAGATACAAATCCGATCCTTCTCATATTTTTTCAGTTGAGGACATTGAGGTGAGATCAGATTTGACCTATGAGGAAGAACTAATACAGATTCTTTCCAAAGCAATCAAGGAACTCAGGAACAAATGAGTACCATTAGTCAAAGTATTATGGAGAAATCATGTAATAGAAGAGGCTACATGGGAAAGTAAAGAGGTGATGAAAGCCCAATATCCACAACCATTCAGAGACAGTGCATCGGGTAATTTTATGGACAAAATTCTCTAATGGGGAGAGAAATGTAACTCCCGCAAGTTAAGGTCTAGAATTAATATGTTAAATAAAAGTATATTGAGAGTATAGGGAAAGTATAGGGGTGGTTATGAAATTTAAAAACCTTAATATTATGAAAATAATAGGAAAAAATAACGTTTCTAATATTCACGCTTGTGACATAGTTAATCACGATCGTGAAATTCAGATTCTAAAGCTGAAAAGCTTTATAACCGTGACACTATGATTCAAACCCGTGACATTTTAGTTTGCGCCCGTGACACTTTAGTGAAAGTTCGTAGTTTATATATGACAGTTTTGTGTTTTGATAGAAAAACTCATGTAAAATCATTCCTTACCCTAGCCACCACACTTTGAAACCTCAGAAACAGATTTATCGCATTCCCTTTTTAATTTTGATTGATTAAACACAAAATAACCAACAAAAATGAGGTTAAAATGGATTGAAAAACAAAGATTTTGATATAAGAATTGAAGTCAGAACCTAAAAAGGGTTTGAAAATATTTTGAACCCTATTGCCAATATGTAATCATTGAAATAGAGGTAAGAGATGATGTTTTCGTTAATCTTAGATAATTTCAATTTAGTTTAATAAGAGAGTTAGATTGATAGGCTTAAAATAAATGAAAGGTTAAGGTTTTGATTATTTATGGCATAAATAGATACAATGGCAAATATAGAACATAATTATGGTCTCTGTTTCGTGTTAGAAGTTGAGACCGATAGTGGAGAACCCCACTAGAGGCAGTCGACACGAGAGAAATGAGTTTTAGGGCTCCAATATTAAGGTTTGTATATATACTCATTTTAATTCCTTTATAATGTACTTGTGCTGTGAATTTTGGATTCTGATTGTTTAGTGACAATAAATATTGATATGGTATATGCTGAATTGAGTTAAATAGCTAGTAATATTATGTGATGCATAAAAATGTTGATATGTGGATAATTGATGTGGGATAATGATAAATAAGTCATGTAGCCTAGTTTGAATGATTGAATATGATATTATGCATATTTATGGTTGATTTTAAATTCTAGAATATGAGAAGTATTGATAGGTGTGGCTAACATTGGTTAGCTTTAGAAATTTGCATGATTATATGTGAAATTGGTTGAAAATAGTGCTGGAATATTGTTTGTGTGGTGTATCACGCCCATGAAGGTATTTCACTCCTATGAAGCCAAGTTTCACTCTTGTGAAAGTATGAATTTCACATTTTTGAACAAATGTTCATGCTCGTGAATGATCATGAGTCAATCACGGTTAAGTCATTGGTAGACCACCCGTGTCAGAAGGCTTCATGCTTGTGAATATACCATTCACGCCTATGAATGCCTTGTATCCAAAAACTTATAAGTTGATTTAAGTGATGAAACAACATGAGTATGACATATACACACACTTGGTATGATCAAATGAAGTTAATTGCAATATGATGTCATGATTATGAAACATGTGAATGCACTAGGTGTTATGAATATTAGAATGATACGTGGTGATATTATGGAACTATGGAATGTAATAATGATGTTAATATCTAGAAAGTGAATAAATATGTTCATTCTCTATTCAAGGACTAGTAAGGATAGGTGGCATGCCATTGAGAGGGTCATGGTACCATAGAATATTTATGTATGCGATTATTATATTGCTCATCAGTGTGGTTTAAGTTCGTGTTAAAGCACTGAAGCTCAATGGTAACATATCTGGATTAGGGACAAGGTGGCTTAAGCTCGTGTCAGAGCACCTTTGTACTTATATGCATGTAGTCATTGCTCATCAGGGTAGCTTAGCCTCTTGTTAGAATGCTTTTGTTTCACAATCCGCATTCAGATGGTCCAGATCTAAAGTATTGGGCTAAAAAAACCAGAATTTGGTAATACAGTATTATGGAAAATGAGAATTCAGTGAATTAGAATACAATCACATCCTAAAAAAAGATTGTAGAAGCCAGTAATCATATATATGAGATTAAAAGCTTATTATTTCAATATATGATGAAATTCAATATGATTATGATCGATATACTATATGATTATATGATGTGGATTCATCTATGATATTTATGCCACACATATAATTAGACCCATAAACTTAATATGTATTTTTCTTTTTGATGTATATATGACATGATTGAATATACTAGTAAGCACATGTTTTGAATATTATGATGGAATTAAATAATATAGACAAGTCAGCATGATGTGAATGCACGTTAGAATTTAAATGATTATATGTACAATTAAGTTTTTAGTAGCTTAGTGTGTGAGTTTTTCTGCATACAAGTTTAGAGCTAGTAGACTGTTGAGTTGACAAGAAAAGAAAATCAAGTCAGTTAGAGTTGACCCGTGTTGGATTTGTTACTTTATCTCATTCATTTTATTATTGATTATATCACATGAAATGAGATCAAGACATATAGTGATTTCAATGTTTAAATAAAAACATGTAATAGATTTTCACAAGTACAAGTAATATGGATTATGTAATAAGGGATGTTAAATCCCAAGATAGTTTTGAGATTGATACAGATTAATTTAGATAGATAAATATATATCTAGTATATAATATGATGTATAATATGATGATTTTGGTATTATTAATACAAATTATGTCAGATGTATGTTTAAAATGAAATAGTATATAATATGATGATTTTTGTATAGAGAAAAGTTAAAAAAGTTTTAATTCAGATAGATAAATATATATCTAGTCATGTGGTGTCTGCTCATACTGTGAGGTTTGCCAATAGCTATATGGTGAGTACTACAACTGTTTTGTAACTATTACTTTTGTATATAAAATGTTTATTATTTATTCTATTATGTGAAATTTTTTTGTATTAATTGAAATTTTTTTGTATATATATATATATATATATATATTTCTATTTTTTTATTAAATGAGGATTTTTTACTGGAGACAACATAGTACTTGCATTGTTGGAATGAGAAGATGTTGCCAAAATCACTAAATATTTTTTTGTCAAAAAATATTTACATTTTACTTAGATAAGTTTTTTACTAAATTCAATAAATAGACAACCAAAAATCTGAATTTATTAGGAAAATCAACATTAGTAAGGAAAACAAGTTGAATCTAGACCTAGTAATCATTTTACCAACATTACTAGCTACATGAGAAAAATCAATTTCAAATTTAGCTCTAATGGGAAAAATCCATTTGTTAGGGTCACCATGAATCATATTTTTGAAAAATGGAACAACATATTTAATTTAATTTTTTTACTGAAATTTGGTGTTATATCAGCTACCAAATTAGATTTCCAATTGTATATTCATTAAATTTAGATGAAAATTATTTAAGTGAAAGAAAAATAATTTTATTTTTACAAAAAAAAGTTCAATAATTTTATGATAAGTGAAGTAAAGTTCAGTGATCAATAGTGAAATTAAAAACGACGTGTCTTGGTTCTCCATGTAGCTATGTCACTTGGTGGTTAATATGATAAATTTTTTTTAGAGTTGCCACCTCAGCATTGTGTACCAACCAGATATAATTTTTTTGAAATTAAAATAAATTTTAGAGAAAAAAAATATAATAATTAGTATCTTTTGAATTTTTTTTCTCCCTGGTCAGTGTTGGACATGTAACTAACATTCCTCGTTGAATTTTCTTTTCTTCTAGAAAACATTTGGCTCTCTTTCCATCTTCCAATCAACAATTGTATGTATTACCAGCTTCTTAGAGGTTTCCTTCTTTCTTTTTTGGTGTTTTGTTACATCAAACTTAAATCATGCTATAGGACTATGGCGTCAACTTCTTTGAAAAAGCTTCTTTAGGTTTATTTTTCCAATTTCTCTTCGGCCATATATTAGCAGCTGAGTGTGGTCGTCTAGAATAGTGAAAGATTCGAGCTTGGCCTCATGGGTTTGTGCTGTAGCGCTGAAAATACATCATCAGACAATGACCCTTATTATGGTATGTTTGAGATTCCAAACATTATTTGTTTTCCATTCTCTTTATTTTTTTAATAGGTAAAATCTAATTATGTTTGATTCCTTATGTTTACCTTAAGGGATCAGATAATTGGTTTGTCTGAAAAATGTTTGATCCTGGAATTTATTTTATTTAGTGATGAAATTGAGCTATTATAGTATGATGGGCTAACATTTCCTGCATATTTTATTTCATGATTAATTTCTTGCCATTAGAACATTCTTTTCAACATCATAGAATTTTACTCAAGTGCATTGTGGACCAAGAATTTAGCCTAGTGAACTTTGTCATGGCTGATATGGGGCTTCTGATGATTTTGATTGCTGAAGCTAAGAAGATAAAATCATAATCATTCTGTATTCAGAAAATTTTACACTTTCCTTAAATGGGATTTTTAACTTCTATCCATAGAATTCCAATTTTAAATGCATACAGAACATGTTTTGATTGTAAATAAAATGTTGTTTTTAGTATATGGTTAATAACTATAATTGGTGAAGCTATAAGACCAACAAAGTTTACATATTCTATGTTGAATATGATGTCTTCCAGATAGTTGACAGTTGCATTTACATAAGTCAAATAGGATAATAATCCAGCTCTAATGTTTCTGGCCTTTAATCTCTTGGTCAACATCAAATTTATTTGTCTACAATAATATTATCGTATAACTGTATCTGTGCACCCACATGCACATGTGTGTACCTGTTGTATTGACATTTATTGGGGTAAATCCCAATTAGTTGGCAAAGGTGGGAATAATACTAGCAAAACAAGTAGTGAGGTCTCATCTGCCACAGTGCCCTACAGCCTGCAAACAAAGAATGGAATCTTACAGTCATCCAATTTTCTTGACAAAGGTGGGAATAGTACTAGCAAAACAGGTAGTAAGGTCTCATCTGCCACGGTGTCTTGCAGTCCCAAAACAAATGGTGAGATCCTACAGTCATCCAATTTAGAGAGCTTTTTCTTTAGTGAATTGAAAGATGCCACAAGCAACTTCAGTCCAGACTGTGTTCTAGGTAAAGGAAATTTTGGTTGTGTCTTCAAAGGGTGGATTGACAAGCATTCATTAAAGGCTGCAAAGCCGAAAACTGGCATGGCTGTTGCTGTAAAGATGCTTAACCAAAAGGGTAGCCAAGGTCAACAAGAATGGTTGGTGAGTATCCGTTCTCTATCCTTGATTATATCTCCCTGTTTCTAATTCTATTACTTGACTTTCCTATATATGAGGACCCTTATATTTCCCCCCGCCCACCCCCTCCTCCCTCTCAAGACTTAAAGAGTTGTTTCACTGATATTAGCTTTACAAATTATTGTGACATTGACATCTGATTCTGCAAATTGCTTTGGAAGTTGGATCAATCCAATTATTATTGAAAAGATTTAATAGATCACTTATACTTGGAAACTCATTTTTATCCTGCTTTTGGGAGTTCTGTTTCTTTTGCATAGATGATAATATTTAGAATTGGGATGATAAATTTTGTAGTGCTTCTTTGACAATAGGCGGAAATCAAATATCTGGGGCAACTCTATCATCCAAATCTCGTGAAATTGATTGGTCATTGCCTAGAGGATGACTTTCGGCTTTTGATATATGAGTATATGCCCAATGGAAGCTTAGATAATCATCTATTCGAAGGTGAGAAATGGATATCTTCCTCTATATATTCTAACAGTTCAGCCTTCTAAACCAACGCATACATTCTTATAGCCTCAATTATGTATTTGTGGGAGCAGGATATTCTCATTTTCAACCACTTACTTGGCATCTCCGAATGAAAGTTGCTCTTGGTGCTGCTAAATGTCTAGCATTTCTTCATTATAAAGCTGATGTAATATATCGAGACTTTAAGACTTCTAATATACTACTTGATTCGGTATGTGAAAATGTTCATTTTGTGAAATCTAGATTTTGCGGATCTGCAGTACGTATTATCAACCCTGAAATTGCTCCTTTTTTTGGATCTAAAATAACAGAATTACAATGCCAAACTTTCTGATTTTGGATTGGCTAGGGATGGACCAATAGGTGGTAATACCCATGTTTCTACAAGAGTCTTGGGTACAGAAGGGTATGCAGCACCCGAATATGTTAGAACAGGTATCATTTGATTTACTAGTTTTCTCTAGCTTTCTGTTTGATATTAAAGAATATTATTTCTTGTATCTCATCCTATTTCCTTCTCATGAAGGTCATCTTACCGCAAAAAGTGATGTATACAGTTTTGGGATTGTGCTCCTTGAAATGATTTCTGGCAGGCGAGCTATAGAGAAAAATAAGCCAGCTGAGGAACAAAATTTAGGTCGTTGGGCAAGAAGTATCAATGTACGCAAATTGCCCCAAGTTCTGAATCCTACCATATCAGGCCAGTATTCAGCGAGCAGTGTGCTAAAAGTAGCTAAACTTGCATTACAATGTGTCTCTATAGATCCAAAATTTAGGCCCCCCATGAAAGATGTGTTAGCAGTTCTGGAAAATGTTCAAGACTGCAATGACAATGAACGATGCATAGGCTCCAGATATCGGAAGTCAATCAATAGTTCTAAAAATTGCAGGAACAGAATCAAATGAACTTTACAGTGCAAAATATGTTCAATGTCAAAGGTCATACGCTTCTATCTTGTATAATATTGGAAAATATTTGAAACATTCTTCAGAATTAATTATGTTCGTAGGAGGGACTAGAAAAATCCACTATGGTCTGGGACCAATTCAACTATCCTGGAACTTCAACTATGGACTGGCCGGAGAAAACATTTGTTTTGACAGATTAAACTGGCCTGAAACCGCGGCTAACGTCCCTGTATTATACTGATTATTGCAGCCTACTTGATTGTTGCTTCTAGTGAATGATCACACTTATAAATAAATAAAATTTATTATGAAAAACTAGGCTGGACAAAGACAACTAATTAAAGTATTTTTCATTACCAATTAGAGTTAACTCAATCGGTACACTTACAATGAAATAATCATGATAAATGTGGGAGGTCAAAGATTCAATATCCAGAATATGTATCAATATATATATATAAATATATATATATATATATATATATATATATATATATATATATATATATATATATATTTCATTGATTGAACAGAAATCTGTAGACAACTTGATTTATATTAAGTGCTTTAAGCATACAATAACGAAATGTTAAATCTTTTTATTAATCGTGGCCTCATCAAATTACTTAAATAACACATATAGCAAAAGTGATATGAACAGATGCGTTCTTATAGCTCATCATGGCGGTGCTTACTATCTTTGCCTTTGCTATTATCTCTAAACAACATGAGAGCCATGTTGGCTACTAACTCTGTTGTCACCTTTACAACATTGAGTTCTTGCAAGTTTGATCTTACAAGTCGAACTGGCCTCGTAAAGTTACCATTATCATCACTTCCCTGGATTGCAGTGGAGAGTGCTCCCCAGTTGTTCTCGAGGCTAAGCATGCAAGCATCGGGTCGAAATCTCTGGTTACGTTCAATACTCCAATGCACCCGTCGCTCGATATATTTGAATCGTGCCGCCTCTGAGACCATCTGGATACACACTAGAAGTGAACGTCCCTGATACCTTCCACCATGGAGGCTGGATACTGCCATATAAATAGGTTTATGTTAATCTTCTGCTAGATTAATACTAACAATTTTAATCATGTTATGTACTTACTTTTTTCCACTTTAAATAACCATTTTATCTTTCTCATGTAGAGTAAGAGTCACTCATTAATTTTAAAATGTCCATGGACATATGGAGTGGAACAAAATAAAAAAAGTAAAAATCTATAATTTGGTCCTTATACCTTTTGGCTTTTTCAATATTGACCCCTATACTTTTATTTTAATAAATTGAGTCCATATTCTACTATTTTATTAACAATTGAGTCATTCATTTCTTGACAGTTTTTAAAAAAAAATTAGACTAACATTATTACTCTATTAATAGAAAATTATTGTTTTGCCCAGATTAGGTTGAATGCGATATACATTAGACTTTGTAATATACAATTTAACAAATAAAAATTTATAAATTATACATTTTAATTTGTATCAAATTTAATTCAAACTTGACAAAAAAAATTATATTAGTAGATTAACGACATTCATATAATTTTTTTTAAAAATTATAAAAAAAATCAATTATTAATAAAACAATAGTATAAGAACTCAAACTATTAAAATAAAAATATAGTGACCACATTGAGAAAAATAAAAAACTGAAGTTGAGAGATCAAATCATTGAAATTAAAATATTGTAGCCACTTCGAGAAAAGTAAAAATAAAAAATAAAAAAGTTGAGAGATCATATTCTGGGAGTTGCCAAATAAAAATTTCAAAAGGACATTGTAAACGGAGTAAGAAATAGTTTTTTTTACCACTCATGGAGATCATTTTTGTGACACTGATATACCTGCTTCATCTAGTGGAAAGATTCCCAGGTCAGTGTTGGCAGGTTCTCCTATAGAATTATAGTTGCTTCCGAATGGGAGTATGTTTTGTTGTGTGTCGGTGAAAACGTAAGAGCGAGCAGGGTCGACATGGTCACTGAAGAAGTAGGATTGGTTTCCTACACGATAAGCAACCACATATGCATTGGTGATGTCGAGGGCCAGTGTAATTGTTAGATTTCTTGAATTTGCAATTTCCACTAAGAGATAGCGTCGGTTATCAGGCACAGAAGATGGGTCTCGCAGTAGAGGTATTGCGTGACTCTCATCTTCACTCGCCAGTTGATGTCGCAGAGCTTCCATGAATTGCTTGTAGGTTTCCCTGCTGGCATCTGTTGTGTTGAATTTCACCTTAGGATAGGTCGGCTGGCCAAAGACGTTTCCCATTTCTTTCGATTATCAACGCTATAAATGTTTCAACTTTGCAAACTTAACCTGTCAAAGCACTTGAAAACCCTCATTATTAAATTTCGGAGAAAATAGAACCCCAATCCATATAAAAATTGAAAACCTTAATTATCTTAATCTTATGGTTTTTCTAGTCTAAATTTGATTATGAAAAAAATTAATGGAATAAAGTAAATTATAATTTTTCATATATGCAAAATAACTTTGCATACAACCATTTACTATGACTGTGTAGTCAGTTATTCAGCAAGAGGATCTTGTTGAACTTAAGATTTTCCTATCCTTTTAAATATCCAAACAAGATTAATCAATTCCTCATGTTTTATTCCCATTTCACTGATTAAAAATCTTATTTTCTTTTTCTCTTACAGAAAAAAAAAACCTAACAAATGCTTAGTGAAAACAAATAAGATAAAAATTAACTATAATTATATACTTACTAATGATAAACTTGATGAAAATTAAGAGATTGAAGTTGCCAAAATCACGAAGAAACTTACTTTGAATAGCAACCAAAAACCACTCAAGCTCTTGAAGAGATGATAACAAACAAGATTTTAATAACCCTGATATTGTTGCAAGATGGTTTCAAGAATGCAGGAATTTCTTTTCTTGAATTTAATATGATTATAAGATATCGTACTCGTGGTCGATAAGGAGTTATTGTTTTTCCGCTTGGGTTCACATCTAAGAGGAATATAAATGGATTGTTTCATAGAAATTGGGTCCACACCCTTGGAATTATTGTATTCTAAGTGTGGAAATTTAAGTAAAATGGTGTGGCTGTTAATTTATTTATCCACTGCCAACAATAATATCTTTGATGTAATCTAACTGTAGGAATAAAGTTAGTCTATGATTTTATTTATAAAATTAAAATATTAAATAATTTTTATAACTCTTATAATATATTATTTTATTATTGAATTTGACTATTAAATAATGAGAAAAAAGTTCATAACTATATATAAAACTCATCAAATATAAAATAAATGTGATCACATCATCATAAATATATAATAAAATGACAAAGTAATATAAAAAATAGATATGTAAAATGCAATTTTTATTTTGGATGTCTATCACAGTAGAATCATACAATAGAAAATAGATGTATGACAAGAATAAAAAGATGATGACTATTGTTTATATAATTTTGAATTATTCAAGAGAATATTTAGATTAATAGTTAATATTAATTTTCTTTTGATTAACTTAATTATTCAAATAATTAATTTATAACAAATCAATATGATTGCAGATAAAATAATTATAATAACCAATTAAATAATTTATATTAACTAATTAATTAAGTATATAGTTAATGCAAAACATTTTAATTAATTAATGCTTCACATGATTTTGAGTTATTTTACAATATTAAACTAATTTTATTTTGTAAAAATTTTGAATTATATATATATGGGTGTACAAAACCCAATTGAATTGGGTTTATTATTCATTCGGTTTTTGGTTTAATCAATTTGATTATGTTGCCCAAAACAATAACCAAGAAAAAGGATTGAATTGGTTGACAAATAAAAATTACTTGAGAAAAAAAACTAAATAATAAATAGTGAAAGGAAGAAGGATATAGTGCACACAAAATTTATAGAGGTTCCGATATTAACAAACTCTATTCATTTCCTTAATTTCGATTGAGTGTTTCACTAATACTTGAAGTGTTACAATGAAGTTTTTTCTATCTTACTCCCAACTATAGTGTTTCTCTCTTGGCTAACACCTAACTCAAAAAAATCATTGTATTTTATTAGCCAACACAACAACCAAATTCTTTTATTTTTTATAGGTCACACAAAAACTTTTACAAATGTTTCACTCACAACCCAACTCACTCAAACTCATTTTAGTGTAATTGATTACAAAATGAAGTCCAAGAATCTAGTAAGCGGTGGTAGAATGCTCTCATTGGATGTTTATTTGGCATCAAAGCTCAATTTAACAAAATTGAAATCTTTATCCTAAATCGATGGAAGAGATTAGGGCTGGTTTTTGTTCATCAAATTGATCAAGATATGTACTTGTTCAACTTTCATTCCACTGAGGGTAAACTTACTGCTTTGGGTGAGGGGTGTTTAACGTTCAACCAGCATCCATTAATTGTCTGAGAGTGGAAACCTCGCATGGTGTTGTCGATGCGTGAAATCAAAAAGGTACCTGTATGGGTTCAATTTCCTCATTTGCCTCTGGAATTCAGGAATGCAACGATGCTTAGTAAACTGGCAAATGAGATTGGTTCTCCTTTGTATATGGATCGTTGCACTCAGAGTTTGGCCCGGCTCTGTTATGCTCGTGTTTTGGTGGACATGGAAATTGACAGTGAATTTCCTACCTCTGTTCTGTTGAAAGATGAGTTTGGGAATGTTATCTCACATGAAATTGTTTATGAGTGGAAACTAGTGGTTTGTGGGAAGTGCAGGAAAATGGGTCACTCCAAAACTGAATGTGTGGCCATAGGGGCACAAAGACGGGTACGACAAGCCAAGGCTCGGCCTTAGCGAACTGAGCATCTGACCGAGTCACATACTGAGGATTCTGGAAGAGGCATTGTTCCTATGCCATATTTGCCTCTGCCATGTGATATTATGGTGAGGTCATCTCATAAGACTAATGAGGTTCCTCCTGCTATCTCAAATCAGCAGGGACTGCCTAGATCTCTCCAGGCTCAACCCAAGGCTCCGGTTGGTGGTAGTAACGATCCTTCTAACTCACAATATTGTGCTATTCAAAATGGCTCTAAAATTTTGCTCAATTCTGACATAGATTGCAATAAGGGGAGCATTCCTGCTGGTCAGGTTAATGAGAACTGTAAGGAAGGTTTGCGTGCTAAGCAGCTCCTTAAACCCCTGATAGGGGCAAATGCTAGGTGTATGGAACATTAGGGGTCTAAATGACCCTTTAAAGTAATCAGAGGTAAGTCATCTTATTGCCAAAATGAAATGTTGGGCTTTTAGTATTCTTGAGACACGTGTAAGGAGGGCCAATCTGGACACTATTTGGAAGGGACTAAAACTGAGAGGGTGGACTCTAGTTCACAATTACTGTAGTGGGGAGTTGGGTCATATTTGGGTTTGTTTTGATTCTTTGTGGACTGATATTTTTGTTGTTCATGTTCAAAGTCAACTGATTCATTTTAATTTGAAACGTGCTGATATTGCAATTTCCTGGACTGTTTATTATGGAGCCAATTCATCAAAGGTTTGCAAGGATTTGTGGGTAGGTTTAGAGCAAGTGGGGGTTTCTGTAACTGGTCCTTGGTTGATTTCTGTGGACTTTAACACTATATTAACAAGTCAAGATTTGATAGGTGGCCAAAGTTTTCATGAACGTATGGCTGAGGACTTTAAAACATGTCTCTCAAATACAGAGTTGCTGGAACTCAAATGGAAAGGTTGTCGTTTCTCTTGGACTAATAATTAGGTTGGCTCTTGCATGATTTGAAGAAGACTTAATTGTGTTTTTGCCAATGCTTGTTGGCTAGATTCATTCAATTACTCTGAGACTGTGGCTCTTCCTTCAGGCATTTCAGACCATTCTCCACTTCTGATTTGCCTAGGTAACAAGGAAGATACAGCCAAGAAACCTTTCTGGTTTTTTTCCATGTGGACTAAGCATATTGATTATGACAGAATTGTTGCTAATGCTTGGTCAACTCCTGTGCCAGGGTATGCTATGTTTCAGTTAGTCACCAAACTTAAGCGGTTAAAAAGGGACCTTAAGGCTTTAAATAACCAGGAATTTGGGGATATATCTGCTAAGGTTCAACAAAGTCGAACTCTGTTATATGATGTGCAAATTGATTTACAGAAGGATCCTACAAATGAGAACTTACATTTTGAAGAGAGAGCTTGTTTCCAAAATCTGAGAAACTGTTTGAATTTTGAAGAAAGTTTTTACAAGCAGAAAGCTAGAGAGAGATGGATAGAGTTGGGTGATGCCAATACTAAATATTTCCACAATATGGTTAGGCAACATATAAATACTAATCGTATCTCTAAATTATTCTTGAGGATGGGTCTATCTCTGAGGATCCAAAGATTATTGCAGCTACCATGATTAGTTTCTATGAACAACTCTTTAGTTATGTTTCTCCTAATAGCACTGCTATTCAAGAATCTATCATTAATAAGGGCAGAGTTTTATCTGAAGCTGAAGGCAACCTCTTAATAGTTCTGATTTCTTATGAAGAAGTTAAAAATGCCATGTTCAGCATAAATGAAGTCAAAGCTTTTGGGCCAAATGGGTATGGTAGTTTGTTTTTCAAACATAGCTGGAATGTTGCTGGAGATGACCTAGTGAGGGCTGTGCAGGAATTCTTTGAGTCGGGACACCTCCTTAAGCAAGTAAACTCTACTTCTCTAACTATTATTCCTAAAGTAGCTAATCCTCTAGGCCTATCTGATTATAGACCTATTGCCTGATGTTCGGTGATTTACAAATGTATTTCTAAATTTTTTTGTGAGAAACTGAAACCTTTGCTTGGCTGTCTGGTGCATCCTAATCAATCAGCTTTTATACCTGGTAGAAAGATTGCTGATAATATTTTACTTGCTCATGAATTGGTGCATAAATACCATAGAAATAAAGGCTCTCCTAGATATGCTTTGAAGATTGACTTGAAGAAAGCCTATGATTCAGTTAGTTGGGATTTTTTTGGAGGAATTACTTATGCACTTCAGATTTCCAAGGAAATTCATTAGTTTGATCATGGCTTGCATTTGAACTGCTAAGTTTTCTGTTATGATAAATGGTGCGTTGGAAGGTTTTTTCAGTAGTAAAAGAGGGCTAAGACAAGGGGATCCAATGTCCCCCTTATTATTTGTTCTTGCAATGGAATACCTATCTAGAAGGTTTGATGCTATAAGTGATAATCAGTTCAAATATCATCCAGGCTACAAAAGGATGAAGCTCAACCACTTATGCTTTGCTGATGACCTTTTTGTCTTTTGTCATCGTGATATAAATTTTGCACTGCAAATCAATTATGCTCTTCAGGATTTTGCCAAGACTTCAGGTCTACAAGCGAACCCGGATAAAAGTTGTATTTACTTTTGTGGGGTTTCTCCTTTTGAGAAAGCATAAATTTTGCATGTTTTACCTTTCAGGAAGGTGTGTTGCCTGTGAAATATTTGGGAGTTCCATTAATTTCCATTAGACTTGGGAAGAGCCACTGTCAAGTGCTAGTTGATAAGATTACTAAAAGAATCACTCATTGGACTTCAAAACATCTCTCTTATGCGGGTAGGCTTCAGTTGATACAATCAGTCCTTATGAGTATGCACATTTATTGGGCTTCTGTCTTTATGTTGCCTATTGCTACTATTAAGGCTGTGGAGAAAATCTGTAGAAGTTTCTTGTGGAAAGGCAATGACCAATGGCATGGTGGTGGTAAGGTTAGTTGGGCTGATGTCACTTCTCCAAAATCTGAAGAGGGTCTCGGGCTCAAGAAAATTCATGACTGGAACCAAGCTGCTCTTATAAAACTTGTGTGGGATATCACTGCAACTAAGAATTCCTTGTGGGCAACTTGGGTGGTGACTAATAAGTTGAAGAATCTTAGTTACTGGGGAATCACTAAGCCTCATGAGGCCTCATGGGTTTGGAGGAATGTTGTAAATTTGCGAGATAAAATTGGGTACTGGTTTGAGTATCAGTTGGGGAATGGTCATACTTTTAACTTCTGGTATGATCCTTAGGCTAATGGTGTAACACCAAACATCTTATACATCTATATACCGTATATGCTGTCTTTATATTGTATTATCACGTATAAAATAAGATTAAATAAAATTCATGTTTACAGCAAGAGTAATTTTTTTTTTTAACTCATCTCATATTACCAACAATAATTTCACAATCAATACGAAAACTTTAATTATAGCTCATAACATCACTTATATTAATAACTTAAACATTACGTTTAAAAAGTTAGTAAATATGCAAGTATTCAATCCCCAAATATAAATGATATGTTCTTATGCTTATGTGGAATGCAATGAGAGAGAGTGATGAGACTCGGCCGGTGACCTTTGATCCATGACTTATATATGCACCTCAATATGAACTACTAATCTTCTCTACCTGAAAAATGATGCAATTTGGTGAGTTGCGACTCAATGAGAATAACCATCAAATGAGTTCTAAATCACCAAGATGTACGTCCTATTTTAATGAAAATTTACAGAAACTTATATGGGTCCATATGGAACATTTTTCATGTTTACAATTTTTATTAATTATGTCTCTAAGGTCTTCAAATTATAGCAAACATTTTACTGGTCCATAATAGAATTGGCTTCCGGACCAGTATGAATTAAAAAGGCCATAACTTATTCTTTACATAATATATTAAGCTCAAATTAGTACCAAAATTTCGCTAAGACATATACCTATAACTGTCATATTTTGATCATTTACAGAATCGATCTTTAAGAAGCTCAAAATAATTAAACAAGTTTTGGGACCTATACAGGGCACTCAGTAGGCAGTTCAAATCATAGAACAGTCATAGTTTCATTCACCATAACTCAAAAATTACAAGACCTATAAACCTGAAATTTGGTTTATACATCCATAACATATATATATATATATATATATATATATACAACTTGTATGTTTGGAGTTACTTCCAATATTGATTTTAACATACCCAAAACTAACAAACACAGTAGCTAACTTACTTAAGGTTCCCATCCGGACCAGTTTCAGTACGAAGAGGATATCTCATTCTATACAACACATCTTGCAAAAATATTTACATATCCATAAATATAAGACATAAAGGAACAACCTTTATGTTTTAAGATTTTCCAGAATCAATTTCTATAGATATCAAAATCGGAGTTCAAATCAGTACCTATTAATGAATCTTAGCAACTCAAATCAACCTTATAACAATAAGAATTGATTACTTACCAAGAACGAAATTTCAAGGGATCAATTTGCCTCAAAAACCAAGTGAAACAAGGAAGAATTTGTGGCTGGAACTTGAGAGAAAATAGGTTGAAGAAATGAAGAAAAGAAGAAGAATAAGATAAGAAAAGAAAAGGAAGATAATGGAGCCTAATAGGTTAAAACTCACCTAACTCATTTGATTTCTTTCTTCTTCATTGCCGTCCACTCTTTTTTTTTTCTTTTTGCTGAATGTTTCCTTTTTTTTTAATTATTTTTATTTTTATTTTTTTATTATCATCATACATACATACATACATATACATACATTCATGTATACATATATACATTTACCCAATTTCACTAACCAATAATAAATAAATATATAATTTAATCACTTATTTTAATTAAATTAAATTAATCATGTCAAATTTTTATTAATTCAATCTAGTCTCTTTATTCACTTAAATATTAATTTCATGTCATTTTCATCTATATTATAAAACGGACATATGCATTTCTATATAATTGTAAAATATTTGAAAATAAACTAATTGTATGTCATGAATATATTTAAATAAAAATGCATATTATGCATGTGTTCAAATGATATTTATGCAAAATGCATAAGCACAAATCTGATACTGCAGAAATGCATATGGAAAAAGTCAAGGATGTTACAATTCTCCTCTCCTTTTAAAAATTTCGTCCTCGAAATTTAATACTTGGAAATAGGTGTGGATATTGCTTTTTCATATTTTCTTCTGTTTCCCATGTTGCCTCTTCTCGTGAATGATTTCTCCATAATACCTTAACTAAAGGCATTTCTCGATTCCTCAATTGTTTAGTCTTGTATCCGATGATTTCCACTGGTTCTTCAACATAACTCATGTCATTTGCAATCTCAATGGCTTGATCTTTAAGTAAATGTGTAGGATCTGACCTGTATCTTCTAAGCATGCTCACATGAAACACATTATGAATCTGTGTCATATCTGGTGGTAAAGCAAATCTGTATGCCAGTGGACCAACTTTCTCAAGAATTTCGTAAGGCCCTATGTATCTTGGGCTCAATTTAGCTTTTGCCAAATCGGATTACTCCTTTCCATGGAGATACTCGTAGAAATACTTTTTCACCCAACTCGTATTCCATCTCCCTTCTATGTTGATCAACATAACTTTTCTGTCTGTCCTGGGTTGCCTTTAGCTTAATCTTGACAACCTTGATTTTATCTACTGTATCTTGTACTATCTCTGGTCCTTCTAATGCACGTGTACCTTTTTCATCCCAGATGATAGGACTTCTGCACTTTCTGCCATACAATGCCTCATATGGAGTCATCTGAATACTGCTATGATATTGGTTATTGTATGCAAACTCCACCAATGCTATATATTCATCCCAAGCTCCCTTGAATTCCATAGCACATGCTCTAAGCATTTCTTCTAATGTCTGTATAGTTCTCTCTGATTGTCCATCAGTCTGTGGGTGAAATGCAGTACTGAAATTCAATTTTGTTCCCAATGCATTATGTAAACTCACCCAAAAATATGAAGTAAACCGTGGATCTCTATCAGATACAATGGATACTGGAATGCCATGCAATCTGACTATCTCATTCACATATAAATTGGCCAAACTCTCAAGTGTACACCCCCATCTGATAGGTAGAAAATGTGCTGACTTTGTTAACCTATCAATAATTACCCATATTGCATCATTTTTCCATGGAGTTCTAGGCAATCCATAAACAAAATCCATCGTTATCTTTTCCCATTTCCATTCTGGCACTGGTAAAGGATGTAGTTTACCAACTGGTGCCTGATGTTCTATCTTAATCTGCTGACATGTTAAGCATTTGGAAACATATTCTGCTATGTCTTTCTTCATTCTTGGCCACCAGTAATGAGGCCTTAAGCTGTGATACATCTTTGTCATCCCTGGGTGCATTGCATAGGGTGTATTGTGTGCCTCTTCCATTATTTCCTGACGTAAGTTCTCAGTGTTTGGAACACATATGCGTGACTTTAACATCAGTGTATTGTCTTGCAATTGAAAATCTTTACTGTTTCCCTGCCTTACTAATTCAATTTTCTCACACAATTTAGGATCTTTACTCTGTGCAACTTTGATCCTATCCTTCAATATAGGTCTGACCTGAAGAGCAGCAATCAATGATCCACCATCATGCATATTCAATTGAACATTCATGGACCGTAATTGAATCAGATATGGAAAAGATGATGTTTGCAAGTGAGCTACACTGCTACTGGCCTTTCTACTCAATGCATCTGCTACCACATTGGCTTTTCCCTGGATGGTATTCAATTGTACAATCATAATCTTTCAACAATTCTAACCATCGTCTTTGTCTCATGTTTAACTCTTTCTGTGTCATCAATTAACCTAAGCTTTTATGGTTTGTGAAGATCTGGAATGTCTCACCATACAAATAATGCCTCCAAATCTTCAATGAAAATACAACTGCAGCCAATTTTAAATCATGCACTGGATATAAGATCTCATGTGGTCTCAGTTGTCTGGATACATAAGCTATCACCTTACCATATTGCATCAACACACATCCCAAGCCTTGGTGAGAAGCATCACTATATACTGTAAACCCACATGTACCTGTAGGGATGGTTAACACTGGTACTGAAGTTAGCCTGTGTTTTAGTTCATCGAAACTCCTTTAACATTCAGGAGTCCATTTGAACGGCACATTCTTTCTCAATAATTTGGTCAAAGGGCGAGCAATCAATGAGAACCCATCAGCAAATCTACGTTAGTATCCAGCTAAACCCAAAAAACTACACAATTCTGACACATTCTTGGGTGCTTGCCAACTCACTATGGCCATAACTTTATTTGGATCAACCTCTATGCCTGTTCCCGATACTATATGTCCAAGAAACACAACATGATCAAGTCAAAATTCACACTTACTAAACTTTGCATACAATTGTTTCTCCTGCAGAGTCTGCAACACTGTTCTTAAATGCATCTCATGTTCCTCTTTACTTTTAGAGTACACCAGAATGTCATCTATGAAGACAATAACAAAATTATCCAAATAAGGCTGAAATACCTTATTCATCAAAGCCATGAAAGCAGCTGGTGCATTGGTTAATCCAAATGGCATGACTAGAAATTCATAATGGCCATATCTAGTACGAAATGCAGTTTTAGGAATATCTACCTCAGCTATCTTAAGCTGATAATAGCCCGATTTCATATCAATCTTAGAAAATACTTGAGCTCCATGTAACTAATCAAATAAGTCATCAATTCTAGGTAAAAGATACTTATTCTTCACTGTCACTCTATTAAGTTGTCTATAGTCTATACACAATCTCATCGTTCCATCTTTCTTTTTTACAAACAACACTAGGGCTCCCCAAGGTGATATGCTAGGTCGAATGTATCCCTTATCAAGTAACTCTTGCAATTGAGTTTTAAGTTCCTTTAACTCAATCGGTGCCATCCTGTAAGGAGATATAGAAATAGGTGCGGCCCCAGGCACCAAATCTATAGTAAATTTTATCTCTCTACCTGGTGGCAATCCAGGCAAATCCTCTGGAAATACATCTGGGAACTCACACACTACTGGAATATTCTCTAACATAATATCCTGAGTTCTTGTGTCTGTCACATAGGCTAAGAAAGCCTCACACCCTCCTTTCACCATCTTAAAAGCTTTAACTGCTGAAATCAAACATGCAGGTACCAACTTCCTTTGTCCTTTAAACACAATCCTTTGTTTATCAGAGGACTTTAAAATTACCTCCTTAGAAAAACAATTCACTATGGCATGATGTTTAGTTAACCAGTCCATTCCCAATATTACATCAAATTCATGCAATGATAATAAGATCAAATCAGCTTTCAATTCAACTTTATCAATGAATATCGAACAGTCACGACATATCTCATTCACAACTACTACTGCTCCCAATGGAGTACTCACATTTATATCAAATCCCAATGACTCATGTTTTTTATGCAGTTTGGATGTCATATGTGATGATATAAATGAATGTGTGGATTCTGGGTCAATCAATGCAAATGTCAGTATATCATAAATGTAAATATTACCAGTAACCACTTCAGGAGCATCAACTGCCTCTTGCCTAGTCATAGCAAATACCCTGGCCTGTGGAAGGGGTCTAGAACTCTGTCCCTCAGATCTGGTCACTCCTCTGCTTACTGCACCAGTTCTTCCCCTGCCTCTGCCTCTGACATGTGTCCCACTGGTAGTGTTAACCCTTGGTGTTTCAATTGTAGTCTCAGATATTCCTCTGCCTCTGCTGGTTTCTGCTAATTTAGCTTTTTTGGGGCAATCTCTATACATGTGATCTAAGGACCCACAGAAATAACAAGCTCCTGTGAGCCTTCTGCATTCACCGGTGGCTGGCTAATAAGTGGTGTTTGCTGGAGAAGAGAGGTCTTTTGGTTTCTCAGGAAAGCAGGGGGTAGAACTCTTCTAGCTAAAACAAGGAGAATAGCTTTCATGGCTTCTGTTTACTATATTTGGAGAGCTAGAAACATGGTGGTGTTCCAGAATGTGAGAAGTTCTGAGATGGACACTTTCCAATTGATCAGGAATAGTGTCATCCTTAAATTCATCAAAGATAATAATAATTGTGTTCTTCATAGATGGTTGTAATTTTGATTAGTTGTTGGTTTGTTCTTGTGCAATCCTGCTGTGGGGTTTAGCTCCATTTGGGGATTGATTGTTTTGGACAGCTGTGTTTGCTTAATAATAATTCTTTTGGTGATTTACCAAAAAAAAAACACTCACGACTAAAATGCTCAACAATTATGAGCAATTATAGTTTTACAATCACAAATAATGAAAGTTGTTGGATCAAAAATAAATGCACAAAACTATACAAGATTAGAAAATTGAATGATTAATTTTCTTCCAGATCAAACTACACAAAACTTTCCAAGTGATAAATGTATTATATTTATACTTCCAGATCAAATATAGTCGTTTTGGGTGCATTTAATATTAAAATATTTATTCAACCACTTTTCCATTCGTATTTGTCAAATTTCTCTCTCCAGGTTCATGGGCATGACTGAGTCTTCACAGGCGTAATTGTTCTTCATAGCCATGAATGAAAGTGTTGGCTCTAGCCGTTACTCATTATGTCTAAAAATGAGTAGTCATTCATGGGTGTGACAAACATTTCACTAGTGTGACTTGATCAATCTAGACTGACAAGCATAAATTAGTCCTCTTTTTTTTTTTATGCAAATCTGATTCTCGGTTTCAGTTCAAAAAAGTCACATTATAGATCATGGGGACTCTCTTAGTTAAACTTCTTCATATGGTTCTATGCAATCAACCAATAATCATTCATCTAGTTAATATTGAATCTAACCTT
The DNA here is from genome assembly GCA_023653625.1 of Triadica sebifera. NCBI lineage: Eukaryota > Viridiplantae > Streptophyta > Magnoliopsida > Malpighiales > Euphorbiaceae > Triadica > Triadica sebifera. The sequence goes on from CM042898.1 coordinate 4,529,830, forward strand.
AACTTTTCAAACTATCATCAAGACTTAATTCAATACATAATCTATTAAAAGCACATAAATAACATCCATCGACATCTAAGGATTGCATAAACATAATAAGCTAACATAAATCATATATTTACGTATTCTTCCACCAACAAGATTTTTAACCATCCATGTTCAAATATATCATCATATAAATAGTAAGGAACAACACAAAAATAGAACAAGATAAAGAGAGAAGGAAAAATGCAAACTAAAGAGTTTTTTTTGGCTCAAATGATATTCAAGTTCATTTGTGTAAGCAAAATTCTTCTTCCAAACTCTTCTCCTTGGTTAAATGAAACTCATTTCTTAATAAATTTGATGATCATAGAGTGATTGGAGTGGAGAACTACAAAGCAATGGAAAAGTGGGCGAGAATAAGAAATGTGGGTAGATGATCTTTTTCAAAAAGAGAAAAATATTAATTTTATATTCAATTGGGGCTCTAATCCCCATGTTAATACCTTAGGGACATTTTAAAACTTTTCGCAGGCTTTGGAGAGGATGATTCATGAACATTCTCATGTGGTTTTAAGTTAAAAAAAAGTGTAAAAATTGTTCTTTTGGAAGACAAACAGCCACATAGGTATGTATGTGGGTGTGTCCCTATTTAATGTCATCCACTAGACACATAAGTGAAAGAAAATAAATTAGGGGTGGCTGGCACGAGGAAGGACATGCTGTATCTGTACCTATATCCACCGCTGGAAGTTTTGCACACTTTTTGCTCCTCCACACGCCTATGGTTATGCCTGTGTCCTCCTCAAGTTTTTCACTAACTTTTTGACTTTTTCTTACTCCTATCTTGGGTTTAGAATTGGAAATTTTAACAAAATTTGATCCAAAAAGACTTTGTCTAAGTCAACCCATTATCAATTAGCACAAAAAGCATAATAAGAATTAAATTTAACTAAAAGCACAACAAAACACACAAAAAAAAAAGTGCAAATTTGTAAGGAAAAATAGTGTAAAATCAAGTGCAATCACCAATCAACCACAATTATTTTATTTAATCAATTAAAAATGAACCTAATCAAATTAATTAAAGTTCAATTTAATCAATTGAGTTTAATTTAGCTAATTGAACCACAAATTATTAATTATTTAGTCATAATTTTTTTAAATAATAATTTTAATTTTACTAATGGTTTATATAAGTTAGTTTTGAATTAAATTACTAAATTAATACTTAATATTAAATAAATTATTTTTTAAATATTAAATTTGAATTTTGGACATATCTATTATTCAATTTAACAATTTAAAATAATAAAAAGTATATATAAATTTTTTTCATAATCAAATAATAGGGTTATTTTAAAATTGATTTCGACCCTATTCCAAAAAATTCAAATCAATTTAGAATTTTTTTTTATTTTTTTAATCAAATATATCCAAATCTGATTTTCCAGTTGAATCAAAATTTACAACAAGTAATTAAAATGTGTTGATTTATCAACACTTCATATTACTGCAACAAAAGCTCAAATTCACAATTTATAGGATCGATGAAGGTTAAATTTGTCTTTTGAACTTCTTCATGATACTTTTTTTTTCTGAATTTAATTTTTTTTTCCGGGCCATGTAGCTTCTAGTTTACTGTCAATTTATCTCATTTTCGAACTGCAAATGAATATTTCATCCATTCATAAAGAATCAAGACTTAAGCAAATAGTCAGCATAAAATCATAATTGCTAGAAATAATTAGAAAAATGAGTGGTCATGCGAGGAGGTTTAAAGACCGTTTTAATGGGTTCGTTACTCCATCATTTAACAACTCAGTGATTCTCGTTGCCGGCGACAATCTGCCTGTTTTCACTTCCAATTATGGAGTTCTGCGGTGGCATTTCCATGGTGATGCAGTGGGTCGCGCGAGAATGCGAAATATATCAATGATCAAGAGGAAGAAAATGGCAGTTGATTGAGAGGGATAAAGAAGAGGTCTGGGTCAGTAAAACAACCGAATGGTGCCGGTTATTTACCAGTTCCCTTATTCAAGAAATAGAATCTTTTATTGATTTATATTTAATTTTAATCATTTTACTGTGTCTGCTGGCCAATCTTTTATTTAGATATTTTAATGAATTTCAAGAATAATAAAATTACCCAGAAGTTGCTAGGCAACTAAGTCAACCAAAGGAATCCAAAGCATTAAGCGTCGGATGCCAAATTTGAATCAAACAGAAGCAAAAGAAAGGATCTTTGAATCAGATAGTGTCTCAATCTTTATGCGATTCTTCCTGTTCTTGCTTTTTCTTCGATTTTTCTCTCGTTGTTTTTTGCCCTAGATTTACATCCTCATTGCAGAAGGAATAATCCATGGCTGAGGCATTAATAGCCGGAGCATTTCTTTCATCTTTTCTTAATGTCTTGTTTGAAAGAATGGCTTCTCAACAGTTTTTAGACTTCATCAAAGGCAGGAAGATCAGTGGTGGGCTCCTCCAGAAATTGAATGCAAGGATGTTGTCCGTCAATGGAGTGTTGGATGATGCAGAGGAGAAGCAGATTACTAAGCCACTCGTGAGAAAGTGGCTTGAGGAGCTTAAAGATGCTTTATATGATGCTGATGATTTAGTAGATGAGATTGCTTTTAAAGCTTTTCGATCGAAGATGAAGACTGGATCTCAAACTTGTGATCAGGTGATGAGCTTTTTCTCTTCTCGTAATCCATTTAAAAAGGGGATGGATAAAAGGTTGAGTGAAGTACTTGAGAGACTTGAATATTTAGTGAGGCAGAAGGATGATCTTAGTCTTAGAGAGGGTTCTGAGGCAAAACCATCTTCGCAGATGAAGCCTACGACTTCTCTCGTAGATGAATCAGGTGTTTACGGTAGGGATGATGATAAGGAAGCCATAATAAAGCTGCTGTTATCTGATGAAACAAATGGGAATAACCTTGGTGTGATTCCAATTGTAGGACTTTGTGGGGTTGGTAAGACAACCCTTGCCCAGCTTGTCTACAATGATAGCAGGGTGCAAGAATGGTTTAAAGTCAAAGCATGGGCCTGTGTTTTAGAAGAAATTGATGTTTTTAAGGTAACAAAAGATGTCCTTAAGGAGGTCACTTCAGTTGAGGAGGCTACTCCTATGAATTGTGACACTGAGACTCCAAATCAGATGCAACTAAAGCTGAAGGAAAGATTAAGGGGGAAAAGATTTTTAATTGTATTGGATGATGTTTGGAATGTTAAGTATACTGACTGGGAACTTTTGCAGATTCCTCTTAAGTTTGGGGCTAATGGAAGTAAGATTGTCGTTACGACACGCATTATCAATGTGGCATCAATCTTGCGTACTGTTCCAACCTATTATCTAAAGGAATTAACAGATCATGACTGTTGGTCCCTGTTGGCAAAACATGCATGTGATGATGGAAATTCAAGAGTACGTCCAGATTTGGAAGAGGTTGGTCGAAAAATAGCGATGAAGTGCAAAGGTTTACCTTTAGCTGCTAAAGCACTTGGCGGTCTTTTGCGCTCCGAGAGGGATGTTGAGGAGTGGGAGAAGATATTGAAGAGCAGTTTGTGGAATTCATCGGAAGGAAACATACTTCCAGCTTTAAGATTGAGCTACCATTATCTCCCATCACATCTAAAACGATGCTTTGCTTACTGTGCAATATTTCCTAAAGACTATGAATTTGAGAAGGAGGAATTAGTCCTTTTATGGATGGCAGAAGGTTTCTTAGTTCATGCCAGTGAAGAGAAGGAAATGGAAGAAGTAGGTGATGAGTACTTCAATGATCTTGTATCAAGGTCATTTTTTCAACGATCTAGTGGCTGTCGTTCATGCTTCATTATGCACGACTCAATGAATGAGTTGGCTAAATTTGTATCTGGAGAATTTTGCTTCAGGGAGGGCGACAATTCATGCAAGATTTCTAAGAAGACTCGCCATTTATCATACGTGAGAACTGAAACGGATACCAGTAAGAAATTTGAAGGTATTTACGAGGCCCAACTTTTGCGTACATTTATACTTGTGGGGTGGTCATGCATTGATAATGAGGTAATGCATGACTTATTGCTGAAATTCAGACGACTACGAGTACTATCTTTATCTCAGTATCGCAGTGTAGCGGAGCTGCCTGAGTCTATTGGCAAATTGAAGCATTTACGATATCTAGATCTTTCTACAGCATCAATAAAAAAGTTGCCGGAAATAGTGACTACTTTGTATAATTTACAGACATTGATCTTGCATGATTGCACATACCTCACTTTGTTGCCTGATTCAATTGGTAATTTGAAGCATCTAAGACATCTGGATCTCTCTGGAACATCGATGGGATGCTTACCTGAATCTATCAGTGGCTTGTGCAATTTGCAAACGTTAATCTTGTCTCAGTGCAAAGATTTGCTCAAGTTGCCAGCCAACATGGCAGAGTTAATCAACTTGCGGCATCTTGATATTAGAGGAACAAAACTGCAAGAGATGCCACCAAAAATTGGCGAGTTGAAAATTTTACATGTATTAACTGATTTTATAACAGCAAAACAGGGTGGATCTAATATAAAGGAGCTGGGTGAGCTTCAGCATCTAAGCAAAAAGCTTAGTGTCTGGAATCTTGAAAATGTTGTGGATGCTGAAGATGCTTCAATAGCCAATTTGAAGGGTAAGAAGCACCTGAAGGAACTGGAGTTGAGATGGAACAGTGAGACTGATAATTCAGTACATCAAAGATGCGTTCTTGATCAATTACAGCCTTATGCAAATGTGGAATGTCTTTCCATTTTTGGATATGGGGGTGAAGGCTTTCCAGATTGGTTAGGTGCTTCTTTGTACTCAAATATAGTATCGTTGAAGCTCAGTGGATGTAAAAACTCCTTGTCTTTACCAGCACTTGGGCGGTTACCATCTCTGAAAGACCTATCAATCACAGATTTTGATGGAATTGTGGATATTGGTTCTGAGTTCTACGGAAGTTGCACATCCATGAAGCCGCCCTTTGGATCCCTCAAAATCTTGAAGTTTGAAAGGATGCAAAAATTGCATAGATGGGTTCCTTATGAAGAGGGTGATAAAAGTGGAGCTTTCCCTCTCCTCCAGGAGCTCTACATAAGGGAATGTCCCAACCTAATGGCAGCTTTGCCCAACCACCTTCCTTCCTTAACAACACTTGAGATTGAGGGATGCCTGCAGTTTGTGGCTTCACTTCCAAGGGCTCCTGCTATAGTTAACATGTTGTTGAAGGATGATTCTCGTGATGTTCTGTTGAAGAAACTGTCTTCAGGGTTGCACAGTCTCATAGTTGACAGATTCTACTCTCTTGATTCTGTCGTTGATCTATTGAGTAGTTTCTTCACTACTTTAGAAGAAATTGAAATCAGAAACCATAGTTCTCTCAAGTGCTTCCCATTAGAATTGTTTCCAAAGTTAAAGAGCTTCCGAATCACCAGATGTCCTGTCCTTGAATCCCTTTTTCCACCTGAGCCAACTCCTGGAGATTTCTCATCTCTCATTTCCTTAGAGATTAGGGAGTGTCCTAATTTAGTATTGTTTCTCAGAGGAGCAATACCTGCCCCAAACTTGGCAAGGCTTCTATTATTGGGTTGCTCAAATGTGGAATCCTTCCCTGAAAAGCCAGTGCTGCCTTCCACTATTACCTCTCTCAAAATTTGGGATTTTCAAAATCTGAAATACCTGGATTACAATGGACTTAAACATCTCACCTCTTTGAGAGAATTGGAGATCTGTAACTGTCCTAAGCTCCAGTCCTTGCCAGAAGAGGGGTTGCCTTCCTCACTTTCTTCTTTGTCTGTCTTCTTATGCCCTCGGCTGGAACAAAGGTGTCAACGGGAGATTGGGGAAGATTGGGCCAAGATTTCTTGCATCCCTCACATAAGTGTTAATTTCCACAAGATCAATTAAGCCCAGAAAAACCTAGAAAGACTCTTTTCCTATTCATCCACGCACTTTCAGGTGATCTGAAAAGATTCTCTTGATAGATCATTCACAATTCTGCAGTAATCACCATATTTCTTATAAATTCTTTGTGACTTTATTGACAGGTGCTTCATCCAATTTCTTTATGTGCATTTGAGGCTTTTAATTGATCTATTCCAATTCATTTTCAATTGTCAACTATGAGAACAGTAGAACTAAAAAGGATGGATGCAGGTATATCTCTACTCATTGCTAGTACACATATGCAATCATGATTAATCTCTACTCATTGCTAGTACACATATGCAATCATGATTAATCTCTACTCATTGCTAGTACACATATGCAATCATGATTAATCTCTACTCATTGCTAGTACACATATGCAATCATGATTAATCTCTACTCATTGCTAGTACACATATGCAATCATGATTTTCTTTGAAACTTGAAACAAATAGTGCTTTGAATCTTTGATATTTATATTTATTTTAAGCATAGGCAACAGCCTTATTCAAATTTCAAACACAAAACTTAACATCTTCACTGTGTCTGCAAATGTTCCATCTTTTGTTTTGTCTAGTTATTTGGTATTGCAAGGTAGTCGAGCTGTTTGCAGTGAAACTGATTCAACCTTGTGATTAAGTATTAATCTAATCAGTCATCACCAAGCAGTTTAGTGGCCCTTGTTCCCTGCTCAGCATGACTGATCATTTTTCTTGTTATTGTCACCCCTATCTGTTTTTTTGGTTAAATCAGTTCTCAACATGAGTATCTAACAATTTGTGATTTTAGCTTATATGTAAATGTTGAATCTCTGACTCTCCCAAATTGGAGTTAAGCCTTTGTTTTAGGAGCTACCAGTTACATATTTGTCCCTTCAGTTTTCCGCAGCAGACTATAATTCAGTTATATTAGGTCGTTTATTTGGATGGATTCAGTTCACATTTCTGAGCATATGTGCTTGTCTTTTCTGAGTTAGAATATGCTCTATGAATAGCTGACATGGATTAGGTAAAAAGAATTGTACTTAGCAGTTAGCACCGTAATTTATTCTAATATTCAGACTCCTCTGCCTGCAATCTGCAGCATGATTAATGGCAGTGCTTGAATGACATTCTTTTCAAGTAATTCCTAATGCCCTTTGTTGACTCATGAATTAAGGTTGCTCTTGGAATTGTGGTTCATAAATTAATGTGTTTTTCTAGTTGAATGTTGAATATAAAAAACACAAAACACTGTTTATTATTCTTTGTGCTTGTCCTTTCCATGATTCTTATCCAAATTCATTCCTTGCTTATGAGACAGAACAGTTTGTTGCTGCTGCTAACCCAATTCTTTTCAGACACACTATTGGAACTTTCAGACTAGCGCTAATTTCTTATATTGCTTAGAAGGAGCAGTGGAATGATTGGTTATTTCTTCTTTCTCAACTGTTTCAACACATTTTTCGAAGAAAAAAAATGTAAATTGCTGGATAGGATACTCCTCATTCAGATAACTGACTGTTTATTGGAACATCATGGCTATTCAAGCTTCTTGTGTGTGAAAAATGTAGCCTATGAATTCGCGTCTGCTCTATTATCAGACTGTTCATGAGTGTAACCTTAGTTCTGTTTTTTATTAGTTCTCCAGCAGTCTCTTTCCCCCAGTCTTGCTTATGGTTTTATCATAGAATTTAGAAAATCTTGAACAAGAAATTTAGGAAATTTGCTTTATTTATCTCCATGATGTTGTCAATGACTATAATTTGTATTAACTCTTCAACTGCTTTGCACTTCTTTGCCCTTGCAGATTCTCATTGTCCATTGAATGTTTTATATCAGTGTTTCATCTTCTTTAGCTGGGTGGAGAAAAAGAATCAACCTTTTATTGAAGATCAAGCTGAAGCCAGGGCCTAAACTTGTTTTGGTAATTTCCATTCTAAGCACATTTTTCTTCTAGAAAAGGAGACACTTTATGTGTGCGCATGCGCGCGTGTGTATAATATGGTGTGCACGATATAAAGATTGGCATTTGTTTAAAATCCGACTGAGCATTAACCCTATAAACAGAAGCTGAACATCAGATTCTCCATGATTAAACTGATAGCATTAGTGCTATGTTTTGTTAAATCCCGATTCATCCATTTTCAATCGCTCAGGCAACTGTTTATCATTATCGAGGCAAATCCAGCTGCAAGGGCCATCATCTCTCCCAGCTAGCTTAGAAAAAATGATCTTAAGTTATTCATGAACCCAAACTCAAATTGCTAGGCACTGTTTCTTATATTTGATCCAATCCCACAGGCCCAACTTCCATTTTTAATTTTAGTACAATGAATAAACCCAACCTTAATCTCAATGTGGTTGATGTCAGCTGTCTCTATCTTTTTTCTGTATTGCATTGTTGTCCTAATTCTAGCCTTTGTCTGGTAACTTCAATATGCACAACCTCCAATTCCCGAGTATCTGTTGGTATATGATGGATATGCACGTACCATCTCAAGTGACCCCGAATCTGATCCTGGTATTTTCACATATCCAGTTATCTATTTAATTTTTTTTTCCTTTTCCAGTCCTTATATTATAGAGTTAAGTCTTCAGAAACTTAAACTTATAAATTCGATAACTTCCAGATATCTCAATACACTATGCGGATGTTAAATGTGACTCTAGTAAGCATTTCCAACACTCTTTATTTAAATTATGAAAGCATTTCCAACAAACTCTTTATTTAAATTATATTATTTATTTTAAAGAGTTATTCTATAAAAAAATTTCAATAAATTCTCCATTTTTAAAATTTAGAATAGAGAATAAGTTTAATTCTGTAGATTATTATAATTAATACATCTTAATTTTATAGATATGTTCTATTTTTTTAGTAGTATATTTCTTTATAAATATTTTTTTCTTTCTCTATAATAAAAGTCATTTACTTTTTTTATTTACCAAACATTAATTTGTATGTGATAAAGTGGAGATGTTGGTATATGATGGATACGCCTGAACTTGAACCCGATTTTAATGTTAATATCTATACCCATATCAAATCTGATTAGTACTCGAATTACTTAATTATCTGTTTATTATTAAAAAATTTAAAATAAATTTCAAACTAAATAAATCATTAAAATTTTAAATATATACAGACAAACTACCATAAGATTATTACAAAATCAAATAAAACAAACCAAATTAAATTAAAAAAAATTAGTTAAACACATTCAAATTAAAATAATTTATCAAATTGTTAAAAATAATATTAAAACAATAAAATTAAATATTGTTTATTATGATAGAAAAATTATATTTCAAATCTTTAATTTTCATTACATTTGTAATTCAAACTTATAAAAGTACATAAAAAAATAATTAATTATATCAATATATTCAATAAATCACAGTTTACTAAATTGCATAATATATATATATATATATATATATATATATATATATATATATATATATATATATATATATATATATATATAATCGTGTTCATTCAAGTAGTAGATACCCAATGGTCTCTATGTGTATCCGAATTTAAATATTATTATCCAAATTCATACCAAAAGCTTAATAGGCTTGCATCCATATCTTACGGCAGCAAAGAGATGGTTCAACATGAATGCTAGTTTCAAAGTTCACTGGAGATGGTGAGATTAGCCAATGAAGACATACCTAGCATCAGCATTTTATGCTAGCAACCAAGCATATGTATCGATATCTTGTGTTTTTGTGCATCTTAAGGATGGCTTTGAAGTTAAGTTTGTTGCCGCTGTTGTTATTATTATTATTATTATTATCACGATCATTCATACCTGTGAAAGTTTTGAATGCTGAATTCATAATTTCAACCTACCACTAAATATAGACATAGCAGAAGAATTATACTCAATTATTCCCAATTTATGGATTTGGGAATTTGAGTCTAAATTTAAAATTATAAAGGATGTAAATTCTGACTTCATGGTCTGTTTGAATGTGTACAGACTCAACAATTTGTTATTGATGTGAACCAGAAGACAATTCGCATTTGGCAAATCATTTCAAACTATTCGTCATTTTCTACAATAAGTTAAAAACATTAATTTGCACTTCTGAAAGAAATAAGTTATTCCTATCACCCAAAAAAAACAGTAAGGAACTATGCAACTAGCGTAATAGCTTCCGGTCTAGGAATAGATTGCCAACCTGCACAGATTTGGATGATATCTTTCAGGGAATTTGAGGAAGCCTCCATTGTCCATGTTGGGTAATATTCACTCGGGTGGAATACACATTCTTCACCCACCCCAGTTAATAAGCATGCTTGTGCTCCATTAAGAAATGCATCTCCTTCCGATCTTATTAAGCCAGACTTGGCCTCTTCCCTGTCTGCTGCCTTCAAAACCGTTGAAATACCAGCATTTCAAAAGGATTCTGTTAAAAGCTAGAGAAGATAAATGATACTATGACTCAGTGAGTCATGGCACAAGAACTCATGAAGTAAACATCGAAGTTGCATGCAACAGTAGGCCGATTGGTATGGGTTATGACAGATGATACATGTTTAAGCGACAGAACATAGTATGAAAACCATTACAACATACTGGATACAGAATAAGAACACACATCTGGGGTCCGGCAATCTTAAAAGGCTACGACACAGAACCAACAAATAGTGATCTTAATGTGCAGGATTGGTTGAATTCTATTGCCAAATTCTTGAACTGGACATCGGAAGTTGGATATCAAGTGTCTTTGCTATTTAAAACTTCACAGCAGGTTCTTTAGAACTTCAAATTTTTTGCATCTCCGACATCAGAACTTTAATGGTCACTATTTTTCGTTCCTGCCCTTGTCTGTATTAAGATTGTTGCTTGCACACTACTTCATTCCTCATAATACAATTCTGGTCCTATGATAATTTTTAAGATGAAAGGCCAAAAATTTTCAGGAATAAAATACAAGAGTCACTCTTTACCTTCTCTGTATAATATTCAAAGGTCTTTTTCTTCACTCCTGCTTCATATATATTGCATTGAGAATATATCTGATCAAATAAAATATGTAGGGAAACAAGTATAGTTAGACATTAATAACTCTAGATTAAAACTTTCAGTAATAGCAATATACACTGCATATGTTATTAATTACGAAATAAGGCATCAACTTTTACCTGGGCTTCTACACTTGCACAAACAGCATAGATTCCCCAGTTCCTTATGTAATTGTTGTATAAATGGACTTTACCAAATCTAAGACGAGGTTGCCTTTGCCGTGTACCATCGAAGAAACAGTGGTGAATGGTCACCCTAATGCATCTATCACCAACATGAGTGGGATCTGCTCCAATCAGCATCGTCTTGTCATGCTTAGTAAAGTAACACCTGGTCCATAATAAAAAAGAAATCATAATAATCAAACTTTAACACTTAAAATTCAGTAATGATCATGTAATAAGCAAAGGAAAATGAAAATCCACCTTGAAATGGTGATATCGGTGCTTTGCCTTGTGATATCAATAAGTCCATCATCATAATCACGAAGGCTGCATCGATCAATCCAAATGTGCTTGGAATTCGGCTTTATTTGAATGCCATCAACATCATGACCTCTGCCACCTTCGAACTCGAGGTTACAAATAATTACATGTTCACATTCTTTCAGTCTTAAGCCCTTGCCAGTGAGCTTGATCCTTTGGCCCCGGCCGTCTATTGTTTTATAAGAGGACACACTCAAGTATGAAGAAAGATGAATTGAACCAGAAACCTCAAAAACAATCCATAACGATCCTCTTCTCCTGCAACCCTCACGAAGTGATCCTGGGCCATCATCTAAATACCAAAACATATGCATTTTTAATTGCACATGAACTTGATACACTAAACAAAGATCCAAAAACAAAAATAAAAAATAAAAAATAAAATGAAATTTTGACTAAATCATTTAGCAATCAGCTATCTGCTCGATGTACAAATCTATCATTTAAACCTGAAATAACCCCATTTTTCAGAGAAATCCCCAAATTAAGCGCCAAAAACGCCTAATTTTATCAAACTGTATCAGAAATGGTGTAATCAAGAGCATTTTAATATCACACGAACAGATTCATATAAAGTGGCGGGCTAAAACTTAAGGATAATTATTGAAAAATAGAAAAGATTGAATGAATAAAGAGTCAAAGAAATTGAAGAGAAAAAGTAATACTGGCCAGAGTGGTGACGGAATAGACCGGACCATGTAGACCACCAATGGCGAAGCGGCCGAATCCCTCAGCTCGACCGGCCAAGGCTCGCAAGCTGAAGTCAACGTCGGCGTATGGCAGCGAACCCATGCTCGTTCTCTTTGGTTGGGTCAAGACAGAAAATTTCTTCGGCGTGCATGAAATAAAACGAAGGACATTGAAGGGTTCGGCGTTTCGCAGGGGTGAATTGCCCGTTATAGCGGTCCGACCCGACAGTTAAGCCGTTTAGTCGTTCATCACTTGATCCGTACAACATATTCTTTTTACTTTGTTTTTCTTTTTAAATTAGAAAATTAATCTTAAACGTTAAAACTAATGGGAAATAAATAATAAAGAATTTCTTATTAATGTAAATTTATAAAAAGGCTATCACAAAAGAAAATTCCGATATTTATTTATTTTTTCGAATGCAAGAAATTTCCGATAATATTAACTGGAACTTTAGGGTTTGTAGATAGAGGAATACTCTTCAAATATATCATATATGCAAATATAATTAAAAAATTGATTAAAATCCAAAAATATTTAAAATATTAAAGGATAGATAATGAAATAATTTATTCAGCTCATTAACAATTTTATATTTTCAAATATATATATAATAAATTTTAAATTACTTTAAAATGCAAAATCAAAATGTTTAAACAAAAAATTGATAGCATTTTATTCGAAGAAAAACCCATAACTTTTTTATGTACAAACAAATATATATTATAATTATTATTATTTGAGAAGTAAATTTGAGATTATACAAATTTTTAACATATAAACATATATATCCATTTATTTTGGAAAGAATGAAAGCTCTCTTTTATATAACTTTCAACAAATATATTCCTAAATTAATAAAAGAACGTGATATAAATTATTTTATTTATTTAATATTTTCTCATTAATTTAATATATATATAAATTTAATCACGAAAAGTTTTTCTTTACACATTAAAATTTAAAAATATGCAAAACAATAAACTACTTGTCAACTGCATTTAATTTGCAGTATAATCCCGTAATTAAAACCTTAATTAACAAAGTAGCGAGTCTAATCTAATTAGAAGCAAATTGTCCACATTGGGTTAACAATTTAGGAAAGAAAAAGGATTTTGCCAGCGTTATGACTTTCCTTATAAAATAAAACTACTTCTATTTTTTATGTAAATTAAAAAATATGCAATTAATTTAGTTAAAACCATAAATTTATTTCTAATATACTCATATTAATTAGGGCATAATATAAAATTTTATTTATTGATAACAAGTCATTAAATGGGAATATATTTAAAAAAATATAAAATCTACTATATCATAAAAAAAGAACTATAATTTAGGATAAATGAAAATATATCTTTATGAGACATGGAGTGTATAAAAATAATTTTTAAATTGTTTTATAAGATAAAAAATTATCAATATTAATTAATTATAAAAATAAAGTACTTACTAAAATTTTAAAAATATATATATAGTTGAAAATTTCAATGGTTTGAAACGTAATTTTTTTATGAGATGGAATGAATGGCATCCGTCGCTTTCCTCATCTCTGATTTCTTCACTCTGAAAACCCATTGTTAAGAAAACAGTGAGGAATGATGGCCACCAATCATGAAATTATACACTGCCATTATTGCAGCCACTGATGACAAAAGCAAGCTTCTTGTTGCACACTCGACACTTCTCTGCTCACATTTATATCATTGCTAGCCTATTAATGGAGAAATATTAATAAATCTTTTTATAATTTTTTTCTACTACATTTTTCTTCCTCTTTATATCATATACTCTTACTTTTAATAAAATGAAATTTACATGATAAAAAAATAGATATACTTATTACTAAAAAATAAAAAAATAATAGAAATAATAATATAGAGAAAATAATAAACACTCCTCATATTGATATTAATTTATTATTTCAGATTGATTAAAAAAATATATTAATATAATGTCTGGTAATTTGGGTCTTGAATCTCCAATGTGTCACGGGGTACAACTATGATTTTGAAGCCTAAATTTGGACAAAGATAATAATGTGGATATTTAAGGAGAGAATTAAGTTATTAAGATGGTTAATTAAGTGATGGTTAATTAATTAAAAATACTTATGGAATAAACACATTGTTAGTAGCATTGTTGTAAATATTAAAGTATGAGAATTTTATAATAATTATTTGACTTGGACTAAGATATGATTGGTTGATAAGATATTTGGTAAAGAAATAAGAAATTATGTATTTTAATATTAACCTTAGATTTGTGGTATTAAAATTGCAATTTTGCATGAATTAAAAGGATAATTTTTTCCATGAGAATAAAAAGTCATATTATCGTCTTCTCTCCTTTCTAATATTCTGCACAACACCTCTCTTCCTTCATTCTCCACGTCATTTCACTCTCAAACTTTTCTTCTTCATTTCTTCCTCATCTCACCATAAAACCCTAGCAAAAAATCCATCAAAATTCCACCTTTTTGCTGGAAACTAAAGAAAAGAAGAGGAAAGGCCTTAGTGGGACGATTTTGAAGGAAAAAAAAAAGAAAACTAGAAATTTGAAACTCGTTTTCAAGATTCATGGGTTTAGATAAGACGAGTGTTTTCTTTGTCTCATTATTTTTCTTTTCTTCTCCTTTCATGCCACTCTGGTGGGTAAATGACCTTTATATGGAAAGTAAGAGTTTAGGACATTAACTAGGGTTCATAAATTGATCTAGTTAAATTAAAAAAGGAAAAAAATTGATCTAGTTAAATAACTAAAAAGAAACCTTTAAGAGAAAACTTAAGGTTTATGTTTAAAAGTATATTTTTGAGTTAAGTTTGAGTTATGGTATGTTAAAAAAGAGGTGTTTTATGTGTTAGGAGCACCTAGTAGAGTTGGTGACCACCCTAAAGAGAGAGGAGGTGATTGAGTTAGAGAAAGTGATTTGGGGCTCCATTTTGTTAAAGATATGTACACTTTGGTATTAAAAGCTTTTTGTTGTGTTTTGATATGATTTGGCATGTTAATGAGTTTAAGTAGGTCCTTTTGATACTTCATATATGAATGTTGAGTTTATTTGGCATATAAATTTTTGAATTATAATTTTTTATATATTGTGGCTTTATAAGAGGTTTGTCGTGTTGTAAACTTTTTAAATGTTTTTTTTATGTTGAATGAATGAAGAATAATATGCTTAGTATCATAAATGCTTGAATTTAAGACCAAGTTGTGTATATGGCATATTTTTATATGTTACCCTAGTGATATACACTTGAAACATGCATGTTAAGTGATGAATTTGATATGTGGTTGTTACACTACAAAAATATGTATGCTTAAGTCAGATTTTAGGTGGTTAATTCATGTTGTTATGAGTTATAGTGATTTATAAACACGATTGAAATGTTTGGTATACGTAAAGGATTTTTTTCGGGAGAAAATCTCTCCAACATGTGAATTATAGCTTTATCATGAGCATGTCATATGTGGAGAAGGGCTCTGTCGAGCTTGCAATAGGCCATTGTGCACTCAACATAGCTCGATGCAAGCTTTGTCATGCGCGCGATATAGCTAAAGAGGTCTTTGTCTATCGTGCATGCAATTGGGTAACCAGCACCTAATGAGCCCCTATCTAACGTGCATGCAACGATGTGTCCCACGTGCGATGGGTGTAGTATTTCCCAAAATAATGTTTTTGAACCAGTTTGTGTATAATGTGATTTTCAACATATAAATTATGGTTTTGACACATCAAATGAGGGTTTTGAATGGAAAATTTTATGGTTTAAACTTTGAAAATCTAAAAGCATGTTAGGAGTCATATTTGTTACAAAGTGGTAATGACATGCACACATGATATTTGAATATAAGAATCAAAGCATGATGACATGAGTACATTACCTGAATATGAGTATATAGTTGCACAATTATTTAGTATGAAAACAACGTATGAATATGTTATAACATGAAGAATATGATTGGAATCAATGAAGATGTAATGTCAATAAAATATGGTATATAAGTTATATTAGTGGTTTGTGAGAGTTGGGAGTTAAATAGAGTTTTAAATAAAATTTAAGTGTAGAAAAGTCAATGTTTTCATGTTCGTGACATGATGTGTCATGACAATAAATATCATAGTTTCATTCACAAACAATGAAAGTTTATCACAACCATAAATAAGGATGTTCATGCCCGTGAAATGTGAGTCATTTTCGTAAATCCTAAGTGGTCAGGAGCAGGTGAGGCATATATGATTTTCTCTTCTTGTTCTCCCTTAAAATCCACTTTCCACTATCTGAAATGTAGCCTAACATGCCACCTTTCTCTTCTTTTATTGTTAGAAACCTCTCCTTCTCCATTTCTACACAAAAGAGCTAAGTTGTATCTAAGAAAAAGTGAGAGAAAAAAAATGTTCTTGAGAGTTGAGGGAGCAAAACTCAGTTTAGGGTATTTGAGTTTTTTTTTTCTAGCTTGGTGATCTAAGAGGTAGTTGTTGGCTTTACTAGGAGTTGGAAATGAGACTGGGAATCTATCTCAAGGGAGAGAACAAGGTTGAAGAGCTAGAATTTTTGTTTAAGTTTCATCCTAGGTATAAGGTATGTATATATTCATATTCAAAGACTCTAAGTTATATGAATATATTTGTTTGCCTTTAATGCATGTTGTGATGGGTCAATGATGTGAAATATGGTATGATTTCTGGTTGATATGCACATTGGGGGTTTATTATGCTATTATATGAAAATGGTAGGTTTGAAATGATAAATTGTTAAATGTTGATTTTTAGATAGGTTAATGGTAGGTTATTTGACTTGAAAGTATATTGAAATATTGATAGAGTGATTGACATTAGTCAATATTAAAGAGATATTGCATGTGGAATGATATAATCTATTTTTGGTTTGGAAATCTAGAAATTTTCCAGATTCACGGTCGTGAACTGGTTGTTCATAGGCATGATTGTTGTGTTATCGATTGTTTGAAATAAATCCATTCACAGGCAGTTTCACAGTTTAGTTCACGGCTGTGGATCTCATAGTTGATTCAGATGTTGAATCATGGTTTGATTCACAAGTAAACTATTCATAAAGATATTTCACGATCGTGAAAAATAGTTCACAGATTGAAGCTGTTAGCTTGTATTTTCTTATATTTTTTTATATATGAGTCAATGGTTGATTTGGTTGGATGATATCTATGTTGTTCTGATTATTTTATAGTATAAAATGGGCATGTGGTATGTTTATGGAATATAGAAATTATGATTGATAAAAGATACATATATAATAAATGTTGTGAAACAGTTTATGCCAATACTCTAACTATAACTAGAGCTAAGATATATAACATATTATTAAGAGGAGATTGGTACTAGATGACTTAGGTTGGTCACTTTAGAGATTCTTTGAAGGATAAGAGCTTAAATTCAAGTGAACTTCCCTTGGTTATTTTATGTGCATACTCATTTTACCTTATATAAGTATTATGGAAAGTTTAGGCAGATGTCTTGATGGCTCGGGTGAGAGTCTTATTTATTTTTGTATCCAATTTAGTTTAGTTAAGAGTAAAATGAATAATATAATGGTTTTAATAATTTTTAAGTGTGATATATAATTGTGTGATTAATGATTGACTATATTGCCATGTCATGTTCAAATTTGAATATTATATATGAGAACATTAAAGCATGACATCATTGGTAAATAATTTATTGTATGTGCAGATTTCTAGATAAGTCATATTGGTATGACGATAAGAATATCATGCATGTTGTATATGTATATTGTATTTTTCATGTTGTTATGTACCAGTAAGTATTAGTTTGCTTAACATATGAGTATTCTTATGTGCAAGTTCGGAGCCTATGAGTTGATCGATAAAAGAAGATGTCCAAGTTCAAAATCAAGGATTTTCTTGAAGGCTGGGTGATACATCTTATTTTTCTTTTTAATTTTGGTTGTTTTATTGGGTTGGGTAGTTATAGATGTATATTTTGTTTTTTAATAGACATGTAATTTTGTAATTATCCATTTTGTATAACTTTTGGGCTGGTAATAGTCCATAAATTTATTGTATTTAACTTTTATAATAATGTTATGTTAAATCTTGAGGGGTATTTCCGTCATTTTGATGCTAACAAATAAAATAGCAATAATGTATTTAACAATAATTGTGTTCTAAGTTTATAGAACATAGTATGAAATATGATGCAAGAATGGAAGACCACTTCTGCAAGTCAAAAAATGAAGAAATAGCATGTTCATGCTCGTTACTGATTATGTCACGCTCGTGATATAACTTAGCATCAACTCTCCAACATTTAAAGTTCACGGCCATGAAGGATCATAACAACCATGAATGATCAAATCAGTCACGCCCGTGAAAAATAGTCACGCCCGTGAGATAACATGTCAAATTCTTACAGAGGGCTTTACGACCAGAGTCACCACTTGGACCACAGCTTGGAAGAATATTCACACCCGTGAAAGTATAAAGTCACACCCGTGATCAAACACTTCAAATTCTTTCAGAATGCTTCACGGTCAGAGTCACCACCTAAACCACGACTTGGAAGAATATTCACGACCATGAATGCAGAAAGAGAAACATGTCAGATGCGAAATTAAGAGTTGGTGCAACGGCTATTTTCGCATTAAATGCATCCAAACGACTATAATTCGCTAAGGAAGTATAAATGCAAATCATTTATGAATCCAAAAAAAGAGAACAAGCAATTATTTCGAATCAAAATCTTGTTGTAGCCATTTGTGCATTAATTATTTTCAACAAAACTTTTATTCTCTGTTAAAATCTATTTGCTCATAAATTCTTAGCATTATAGGTTGGTGAGTGTTTCTCTTTCTAATTTACTACTCAAGTGAGTTGGGTATATTGGGTTAAGAGTAAAATATTTGTAAAGGTATTTTGTATGAGCCATAAAACATAAGGAATTGGTTTATTGTGTGAGCCATTAAAACATAAAGAATTTATGGGTTAGGTGTGAGTCATTGATAGAAACATCATAGTTGGAAGTGAGCTTGTAAAAATTCATTGTAACACTAAGTGTGTTAGTGAAACTCTCAATTGAGATTGGAGAGAGAATTAGGGTTTGTTAATGTCTAAACCTCTATAAGTTCTTGTATGATATCTTCATATCTCTACTCTATTTAACTTTTTATTCCGCACTTAAAAGATAAGAATTTTTTAATATCCAATTCAACCCCCCTTCTTGGTTCATTATCTGGGCAACAATTTGTATCAGAGCTTAATCTAGCATTGAAGCCTAAAAAATACTAACAAAGATCAAGAAATGGCTAATGAAGGATTCCAAAGTCTCAAGCCTTACTTTGATGGAGCAAATTACACTCATTGGAAGTTCCGGATGTAGACATATCTCGATAGGGAGAGAATTGAAGTCTGGGATAGTGTTCAGAAAGAACGGACACCACCAACCAAAAGAGGAGTTGATGGTGAAGAAGAAATCCTATTAAGAGATGATTGGACAGAGCCTCAACGTAGAGTAAAATTCAAAAATAAAAAGGCAGTGACAATTCTCTCAAGCTCACTATCCATTGAAGAATGTGGCAGAATACAACACTGCCCAACCACGCATAGCATGTGGAAAACATTGGAAAATTATTATGAAGGAACAAAACAGGTTAAATCCAAGAAGATTCAACTTCTCACTTCAGAGTACGAACTCTTCAAGATGAAATCTAATGAGTCAATCACCGATATGATGAACCATCTTCTAGCCATCATAAATGGCATGAGAAAGCTTGGGAAATACTTGAGCTTGGAAGATGTAAACAACAAAATTCTGAAAAGCCTTCCTCTCAAAGATTATGGTTCAAGAGTTGCTGGTATAGAAGAAGCCAACGAAGACATGAGCATCATGAATACCGATATGCTTATTGGCAAACTTCTAACACATGAAATGGTAGTAAAGAGAGATAAAGAACTTGAAGCCGAGCCAGGAAAAATGAAGCCTCTAGCACTAAGAGCCTCTACTTCAAAATCTGAAGAAGAAGTTGAAGATGATGAAGAAAAAAGTGATGATGCAAATGAGGACATAGCAATGCTCTCGAGAAGACTAAAAATAATAACTGAAAAGAGAATGAGCAACTCTCAAAAATTCAAGTAAAGAAATCTCAATCACTCCTCAAATGACTCTCAAATGAATAAAGAAGAGGTAAAGTGCTATGAGTGTGGGAAGAAGGGACATATCAAACTAGAATGTCCAAGGCTTAAGAAACACAAAAGTAAATACCAAAAAGACAATGGAGAGAAAGGTCACAAAGCAACATGGGATGATGAAAGCTCTTCAAGCGAAAAAGATGACAATGAAAGTGAAGAAGTCAACCTATGTTTCATGGCTGTAAAGGATCACGTCTCGGATAAGGTAAGATCACTTTACTCATACTCATTCAATAATGATAGTAGTGATAATGATAGTGATAGTGAAGATGATGATGAGCAAAGTTTAATAGAAGTATTGAATCTAGAACTAGAAAAATATAGATGTAAATTCAATACCTCTCACAGATTCTAGCCCCCTAATAACCTTTTCCATCTATAAATTCCTTCAAAAACACTTTATTTTATCAGAAATCACAACATCACAAGGTATTCTTCAAAATCCCTATCAGAAAATCTCTCTTCAAAAACTCATTCTCAACTCAACAATGGAACCTGGCTCCTCAAAAGGCACAAAAAAGAAATCTCATGCTCCAAAAAGGTACACAGACTACCTTCTCAATATCATTTTGGAGTATTGTCATTCGAGGTATGTCATTCTTAAGAAGAGACCATTGCTTTCTTCACGATCTTTCGAATGACATGCTGTCAGGACCCTCGGTTTTGAGACAAGCATGACTGAACAACTACAAACTTATCATCTCAAGGAGTTTGTAGATATCCATCAACCAACGCTAAGGGAACCAACTCTCGAGTTCCTTAGGACCTTGCAAGTCTCTCCCACCGGCACAGTGAAATTTCAACTTTGCAGGCATCCGAACACTCTCACAGCAACAGAGTTTGGTGACATCTTCAAACTTTCCTCATATGGTATCCTCAATGAGAGTGAGGTGGAATTCTATGCCAATTCGGCATGGATTTATTTCAGACTAGACTGCAGCTGGGACGTGAAGAAGACAAAAAATACCCATCTTCAATCTCCAGTGCATAAATATTTACATAGGTTTCTGACCTATAGTATCTTTGCAAAAAGGGATAGTAATGGTGCAATTTGTAAATCCGAGCTTTTCCTCCTAGAGATGGCTCGAAGAAGTCTAACGGTGGCCTTGTCTCAATGGTTTGCAAACCATCTTCTCTCAATTGCAACGAAACCATCGGGAGATATTTTGATTGATGGGTACGTGACTCACCTTGCAATTAAGCTCAGGTATCTGAAGCTACAAGAGCACAACTTCAACCTCATACCAGCACATTCTGGAGACCGGCTAGATGTCGAGTCTTTTATCAAGATAGGAGCAGCGGTTCACATAATTCATGAGAATAATATTATTACCACTTCACCACTCCAGCTGGTGAAATTGCTTGGGAAGATGAGGATTCAGACAAATTCAAAGCTGGCCTCCAAGGAATCCAGTAAAGAAAAAAAGTCTGAGTCGAGACCGCGATCCCAGAGGTTGAGCAGAAGGTTGGTCAATCCTCGGCCTCTACACCTAACTTAGCTCAGCAGGTGGCTGATCTTTTAACACTTCGCTTTGACCTACTGTAGGCTTTAATTGATGAGAGGTTATAAAACCTCAAAGATTTCATAGAGCCTCGCATGGATAGTATCGAGGCGGAAGTAGCACGCCTTAGATATGGGTTGTCTAGCTCCAAGTCTAGTTAGAGTTTTAGTTTTTATTTCATTTTGTCTACTAGTTTCTAGTATTGCGAATGTAGGATTTTAATTTACTTTTCCAAACTTTGTACTTTTCCATTTGGTATTAATATAATTGCATCAGTTTTTGCCTTATGATTTATTTTTATGTTCTTTTTGTTGATGACAAAAGGGGGAGAACCTAGCAATATATGAATATGCAAATATACATGAATGCAAATGTGTTGATATACTTTGAATATAGTATTGAAATATGCTTTGAATATACTTTGCATATACTTAACTAGTTAACGGTAAACAACTTGATATACTTTGAATATACTTTTCATATACTTAACTAGTTAAAAGCAAACGATTTGATATGCTTTGAATATATCTTGCATATACCTAAACTAGCAAGCAAAGATCCATGCTATACTTTCTCAATTCTTGCACTTTATTATTTTTTATCTTAAACATTTTTTGAGGGGGACACTTCTCAAAAGCACATATTGCTAGATTATTTATCACCGTAAAAAAGAGGAGATTGTTGAACCTTGAGGGGTATTTTCGTCATTTTGATGCTAACAAATAAAATAGCAATAATGTATTTAACAATACTTGTGCTCTAAGTTTATTAAACATGGCATGAAATATGATGCAAGAATGGAAGACTACTTCTGCAAGTCAAAAAATCAAGAAATAGCATGTTCACACCCGTGATTGATTATGTCACGCCCGTGATATAGCTTAGTACCAACTCTCCAACATTTAAAGTTCACGACCATGAAGAATCATAGCAACTGTGAATGATCAAATCAGTCACGCCTCTGAGATAATATGTCAAATTCCTCCAAAGAGCTTCACGGTTAGAGTCACCACTTGGACCACGGCTTGGAAGGATATTCACGCCCGTAAAAGTATAAAGTCATGCCCGTGATCAAACACTTCAAATTCTTCCAGAATGCTTCATGGTCAGAGTCACCACCTGAGCTTCGACTTGAAAGAATAATTATGACCGTGACACTCATATTCACGACCGTGAATCAGGAAAGAGAAACATGTCAGGTGCAAAATTAAGAGTTAGTACAATAGCTATTTCTGCATTAAATCAATTCAACAGCTATAATTCGCTAAGAAAGTATAAATGCAAATCATTTATGAATCCAGAAAAAGAGAACAAACAATTACTTCGAATCAAAATCTTGTTGTAGCCATTTGTGTATTAATTATTTTCAACAAAACTCTTATTTTCTGTTAAAATCTATTTGCTCATAAATTCTGAATATTATAGGTTGGTGAGTGTTTCTCTTTGTAATTTACTACTCAAGTGAGTTTGTGTATATTGGATTAAGAGTAAAACACTTATAATGGTTATTTGTGTGAGCCATAAAATACAAAGAATTGGTTTATTGTGTGAGTCATTAAAACACAAGTGATTTTCTGGGTTAGGTGTGAGTCATTGATAGAAACACCATAGTTGGAATTGAGTTTGTAAAACTTCATTGTAACACTAAGTGTGTTAGTAAAACTTCCAATTGACATTGGGGAGAGAAGTAGGGTTTATTAATATCCGAACCTTTATGAATTTCTTGTGTAATATTTTCCTATCTCTACTCTATTTGACTTTTTATTACGCACTTAAAAGTTAAGAATTTTTTAATATCTAATTCAACCCCTCTTCTTGGTTCATTATCTGGGCAACATGTTAGGTCATTTTATTTATATATGATGATTTAAGATTTTAAATAAGTCATCATGATTATGTTGCATCGAAGTTTTAAATTTAATGTGTTTTAATTATAGGCATGGTAATATTCTTTGGTATAATTGGGTGCATTTCTGATTATATCAAATGGTGTTACAGAATATATATGAAAGAATATATAAACTAAATTTAAGTAAGTTTTTTACTCTAACTTAGGACTAGAAATAAGATAGATGATATGTTATTAAAAGTTTAGTTGGTACCATATGCTATGGACAAAAAATGGAATGAAAATGATTTATGGATGAGAGATTAATGTTTGCTTGTGTGATCACTTCCGACCCATTTATGCATACAAATTTAAGATATGAACTTCGGTTAAAAGGTCAAATATCAGCTTGTGTGAATGCTTTTAATCAATGAAGCTCAATACTTCTGACCCATATCTAGTTTGGTTCGGCTTAGAGTTACATGTGCAACTAAATAAAATGGTAAATGATTTAATTCATATTGTTGCTTTCTATCTGAATGGTTATATTGACATGTATATTTAGTATGAAACTGTTATGATTAAAGTGACGAAATGATATACATGCTGTATAATTAATATGTTCTTGATGTTCATATAAATTTAGCATGATAAACATATTAATTGTACGTTAGTAAAACTATATGTATGAATTATATTAATGCATATTTTGCATGTCATGGTATACAACTAAGCAAAATTTTGCTTAGATTTGGAGCCAAAAGTAAATAGTTAGAGACATAGAAGAGAAGCTTCAGTTAAAGAGTCACAGGACAAGTTTAGTCTGGTGATTCTCCATGATACTATTTTGTTTTTTTACATATAATGTAAAATGAGACAAATGCTTATTTTAAAAGCCATATTTTGTCATGCTCCAGAACCATGTCATTTATTTTTGGATATCTTCAGTAAAATTCTTGAGCTAGTTGAAGCCCAACGATCTTTTGGTATATATATATATATATGATGTTTTTCATTATTGTCTCCTTTTTTATATATTTTTACAATAATTTTTTTATAAACAATTATTATGACCACAATGCATAAACAATGATTTAAAAAGTTTTAAATTTTGTGGTATTATAATGTTTTCTTATTCTAATAGTATAAAAGAGTGTTTTTGTATTAAGAAAAAGTCATTTTCTCACAGAAAGATATCATTTTCAAGTTCTCTAATTTAATTTTAAAAAATTGGCAGTTGGTTTAAATCCTCTTAGACCACAAAATCAAAAGTGTTTATTTTATTTCATATTTGTCTCCTTCAAAACTAGTAATTATTACGATATTCAACATCTGTCTTAATCCAGTCGTAATATAAATGAGACTCATGTGAACAGTAATAATATCAGAAATCGCAATAAGAAATTGGAAAAAAAATATTTTAGTTTCCAAATATTTATAAATTTGTGCTATTAAGTTTTTTTTAATTTTTTATTAACTCTTAATTATTACACGTATTTGGAATTAATTTAGTCCCCTAATTGAAATTTGTTTATTTAAATTAAT
>CM042898.1:4560000-4830000 GCA_023653625.1 Triadica sebifera
CAAACGATTGTGAATTCAGGAATCGGAGAAGAAACATACGGGCCGAAGAATGTTGTTGAAGGCCAAGAAGAAAATCCTTCTCTGCAGGATGCATATTTAGAAATAGATGAAATCATGTTCGGTACTATTGACAAGGCGTTTGATAAAACGGGAATTTCTCCATCAGAAATCGACATTCTTGTTGTGAATGTTTCATTATTTTCTCCGGCGCCATCTCTAACTGCTCGTATAGTGAACAGGTACAAGATGAGGGAGGATATTAAGGCTTTCAATATGTCAGGAATGGGGTGTAGTGCTAGCCTTGTAGCTGTTGATCTTGTTCAGCAATTGTTCAAAACATATAAGAACAAAATAGCTCTTGTTGTTAGTACAGAATCAATCGGCCCCCATTGGTACTGCGGCAAAGAAAAATCTATGATGCTTTCAAATTGTTTGTTCAGATCAGGAGGGTGTTCTATGCTGCTCACTAACAATGGAGCTTTAAAGCACAGGGCAATCATGAAATTGACTCATCTTGTTCGAACCCATCTGGGTTCCAACGATGAAGCTTACGGTTGCTGCATACAGCTAGAAGATGATCTCGGCTATCCGGGTTTTCTTCTCACCCGAGCCTTAACGAAGGCTGCTGCCAAAGCCCTGTCAATGAATCTGAGAGTCTTAGTGCCTAAAATTCTACCGCTAGGGGAACTCGTTCGGTACCTTTTCGCGTCTCATGGGCGAAACAGAGGCAAAAATCCCAGCCTTGAAGCAGTAGGTGCAGGTCTTAACCTCAAGACTGGAGTTGAACACTTCTGCATACACCCAGGCGGGAAAGCAGTGATTGAAGGGCTAGGGAAGAGCTTAGGGTTGAACGATTATGACCTCGAACCGGCTCGAATGGCCCTTCATCGATTCGGGAACACATCGGCGGGTGGACTTTGGTATGTTTTAGGATACATGGAGGCTAAGAAGAGGCTGAAGAAAGGGGACAGAATACTTATGATAAGCCTCGGAGCAGGTTTTAAGTGCAACAATTGTGTTTGGGTTGTAATGAAAGATTTGGAGGATGTGAATGTTTGGAAAGAAAGCATAGATCAATATCCTCCTTCAAAGCCATTAATCAACCCATTCACAGAAAAGTATAGTTGGCTCTATGATGAATGTCTTAGCTTTGTTAGGCTTCATAATTAGATCATTTTTAGATAATATTTTACGTTTTAGTATTTTTGGGTTATTCATGAATAATGTTCAAGTTTTTGCTCTTGGGTTAAACATTACCCCATTTGAGCAAAAATGGAATATTGATTGTTGTCTCTCATGATATTGTTATAGAAATCATCTACATGTAATATATATTGAAACAGTATGTTGTATCTTATTTCTACATAATTATGATATCTCTTGTACTTCAAATGTTCAATAAAGTTATATTTGTTCTACATATTATATTAGTGAAGCTACCATCATTTTTTTTTGTAGGACCTTCTGTACAAAAGGTGAAATTACTATCTAAATATGTAAAGGGTTACTCATTCAAAATTTTTCTCAAAATAACTAATCTTTGCAATTTAAGAGAAGATAGAATATATATAATTCAAATCCTTGAAGATATATATATATATATATATATATATATATATATATATATATATATATATATATATATATATATATAACATGTTACCAAAATTTCCTTGAAGGTATCCACCAATGCACAACTATGTAGGGATTCATATAGCAGGGGTACGTACAATGAAAGATTATTTAATGAACATTTGTGAGTCATTTTTTCAACTATATGACCCTCAAACTATCAAAACATGAGAAAAAAAATATGATCCTGGAAATCTGGAGGATTTAATGGATATTTCTAGTTGATGCTGTCATATTCAACTGCGGTCCTAGAAGGCAAAATCTTTTGAACATGTGAAAGTATATCGATTAGGATCAAGTTTTCAAAAGGCATAATTAAAGGATATTGTAAAATAAAGGTGCAAAAGAAACGGATATTCTTTCTTTTTTGCTAATTCCTCACTTGAGTATGATTAAGATGATAATACTTACTTAGATCAAATCGATCATAATCTAATTCTATAATATTTTCCCTTATAAATACACCATAAAAACATTATTAAATTGGTTAATGAAAATTATGTCTAGGCAATAAGAATAAATAAACATTTTTTGATAGGAAAAATTAAATCACAAAGATTAATTATTATGTCATCGATATGTCATGCTTTATGATCAATATATGAATTATGAGTTTTTTATTTGAAAATTCTGACATTATGTTAAAAAAATATTTAATATTAAAATTTAAATGTGTAGATGATAATCTTATATTTTTAAAAGTAGATTTATTTTAATATCTTGCGAAATAAACATGTAACTTCCAAATTAAGAAAAATCTTATAAAAATTAAATATCTGCTCTCCTCCTATGTAAATAAAACTGTCGTCGCAAAAGGGTTTGAATTTCAACCCTCCACTCAAAACATCCTTTCCCTATGATTTTAGTACAGTATTTTACCAAAACCCATCAATCATCTTTGATGAACTGATTGATCTATAAAAATTTTAATCTTATAAAAATATATTCACAATTTTAACATTTTTGCATGGAAATTTTAAAAAAGAAATATTTAGATAAATTCAATTTGCTATACTATCATACTAACGCAATCATACAGTAATATATATTTTGTTGTTTTATTTATATTTATTAATATGAATTAGTCTATATATCTATTTAAAAATTTGTAAAATTAACATAATAGTGTTGTAGTAATAAATTTAAAATATATCAAAAACAAAAAAAATAATAAGTTAACGTGTGTGTCTGTGTGTATATATATATATTGCAGCTGCTCTAGATAACTCTACTTTTAAAATAAATTCTTCCCATTTCTCAACTACTTGACCAAAATGCATTGATCATAAGGGTACATTTTTCTGATGTGCATTTAATCCTGATAATAAAGACCATGCACCTACTCTGTTGAAATTTTTTTAAACACATGAAATGAAAAGGTTTGGGAATCATAATCTGACAGGCTTCATTTATATTGTCTGTTCATTCTCCCCAATATAGTTCCCATTTGACAATAAAACTTTTATATAATTTTTTAGGGCCTACTTGCTTTGCTTCCGCTGGAGAAGAACAAGCTTCTTTATTATCAACTCTGTTTCTAAGCACTCAGAGCTCATTTGGGCCATGTGCTTTTCCACTTTTCTTTATGTAGCTCTTAT
Source organism: Triadica sebifera (assembly GCA_023653625.1). Classification (NCBI taxonomy): domain Eukaryota; kingdom Viridiplantae; phylum Streptophyta; class Magnoliopsida; order Malpighiales; family Euphorbiaceae; genus Triadica; species Triadica sebifera. The sequence goes on from CM042898.1 coordinate 4,563,231, forward strand.
ATTTTTATTTCGATGGTTTACACCTTTATATTTATTACTATTTGATAGTTAAATCTCTTTTTTACAGTTTTTTTTAAATTATAGATTAATGTTGTTAGCATGCTAATATAAATTATCTTTTTTATCCACCTTGGATTTAATATCATGTGAATCGAAATATATACTTAAATTTTTTTTGCAATCTAATTAATAGTAATATGCAAACTACACATTTCAGTTCATATTATAAGTAAAATAAAAGAAAAATTTTATATTAGTGAACTGCACGTTTCAATTAATATCCTCACCAATCTTAGATAAAAGAACAATTTTATATTAGCAAATTGACGAGGTTAAATTAATTTTTTTTAAAAACTATTAAAAAAGACTCAATTGTGAATAAAATAATTTCATTAAAATAAAAGAATATGGGCCAAATAAAAAAAAGGTCAAAAATTAGAAAAATTAGATAATAAAATTTTTCCACTAATAAATCTGCATGTAAAGCTGATAATTTTGAGTTTCACATGATTAAATGACACGATATGAAACAAACTTAGATATATATGAATTTGAATTAAATATACATGTATTATAAATATTTCAACACGATTATGATAAGAAAAAAATCATATTTTTTCCGTGTCATAAACGAATTTATCTGTTTAACATATTAAGACACGATTACATATATTTAAAAATATGTAAAACATCTAATAATTTTAGTATTATTTAAATTATTTAAACCATTCAAATATATATTGCAATATTTTTAAATACATATAATATAAGTTCATAAAAATAAATTTTTATAATTTTAGTATTTTTTTATATAACCGTATCACAAATTATATTTAAATATATTATGATTGTGTAAATATGTTATACGTATCGTATCATATAATATGTACATATTTAGATACATTTAATTAATTATATCTAATTATGCAGTATTATGTCAATACGGACTGTAGTCACAATGTCTTAAGCATAATCGTAACATATACACTTAGATAAGATAGATACAGATAAATGACCATCTCTATATGCATGTAATATTTAATGACACGACACACTTATACTAACACACCAATGAATAACCAGCTTTATCTGCATGTCGTATATAACAGTTAAATACCGCTTCAATAGTATTCAACTTCAAAATTTAATTAATCAACTGAATGTTTGTGCTCATTAATGGCAGTGTGAGTGGAAGAAAACCGAGAGTATGGGGTTTGATTTTTTAATTAATCAAAAGGGTCAGCCTACTTCTGCGGCTCTGCCCATTGATGACAATGTCAACAAGAAGCGTATCAATGGAAGATTTTCAATATACATAAGACATTTATTTTGATTTCTGATCTAACACTAATTAATATACAGCTATCTTACGGTTGTACATATGATAAGAAACTGTGAAATGATTGCATCTATTAAGCTCCATGCAAGTTGTGCTGGAAGACTCACCCTTTGGCTGATGTGACATAATTTCTATTCATACAATTAGTTTACTAATAACTAATTACTAATTTTATTTTTTAGTTATAACTTCAAAAATATTTCCAATGTTTCACTGGGTCTTCGGTTAGATTTCTGTCGTTTTTTTCCCTTATCCGATATATTTTGATTTTTCTTTTCAATTACGACTCATTCGTCCATTTTTCGGCTAAAATTGGACAGCATGCTGATGTGATAGTTAAAATAGGCCCACTAAAGCCAACAAGGCGGAGAAGCACCATCACTGCATGTTTTAAACTTTTGGATACAAAATGTTCTGTTGTGGATAATTTTAAAGTTTTTGGGACGAAATTTTTCTTAAAAATTTGTCTAACAAATATTAAAAATTAATAATTTTTTCTCAATTTACACCAAAATTAGATTTATTGTCAAAAGAGTCAATTGATACCAAAATTACTACCACAATAAATTTAGCTCAACTAACACCATATTAAATTTTGAAAAAATACAATTAAATGGTTATAAAAAGTTCTATTTTTTATAAACCATTTTTAATTTTTAATAAAAAAACATAAAATTATTTTTATTTATTTCATTTCTTTGGAGAATAATAATTTAAAGTAATTAAAATAGAAAATTTATTTATTTTTTTAACTTATTAAAATATTTACAATGAATTTTCTTCTTTAAAATAATAACATAAATATTTTCTATTTTCTATTTTTTATCAAAAATTTTAAAAAAAGGGGTTTATGAAAAATATAATTTTTTATAACTAATTAATTACATTTTTTTCGTGGTGTTAATAGAAAATATATCTTTTTGACTATAATCTAATTGTGATATTAATTGAGCAAAAAATATTATTTTTTAATTTATTCAAATATTTTTTACTAACAAATTTTAAATTAGTGACGAAAATGGAAAGCTATGTCGCCAAAAGCTTAAAATATTTAGTGACAATACTTCCATGTCATGTTAGATTTGGTGGGCCCCATATGGACATTCACGTAAGCATTATGTCCATATTTACCAGAAATTAGACGGAGGGTTCTAATTAAAAAAATAAAAATATATTGGGTATAATTGAAAAAAATGTTAAAAGTCTAATTAAAAATAAAATAAAACATTAAAAGTATTTTTGAAGTTATTCCTTTTATTTATTTATACTCAAAAGATTTATTCAAAATAGCCTGCTTAAAGAATTTTTATCTTGTAAAAAAACATTTTAAAAATTAGGTTGGATAAATTCTTGCTTTGATATTGAGGACAAAGCCAGATCACAAATGCAGATTGTACCATAATTTTGAACATATACCACCATTCTTGTGTATGCAACCATAATTTTGAGCATCATTAATTAACATTTACGAGGGACTTTGACATTTCTTTTTGTGCGAAGCTCCCTCTTTCTAGTTTTATTGTCTTATGTTTTGGACCATGCTTTACACATCCAATTAAGGAACAAGTTAACAAGTCTATTTTATTTATATTATTAACTATTTAAAAATATATGTAATATATATTTTATACTTTTTATTGCATTTTTTTTGTTTAATTTAATGTTAAATTAGGATTTAATAATTTTTTATATGAGTTTTAGTAGAAAATTTTTATATAAAATTTTATTTTTATATAAATTTTATTAATAGGCGAAAACAAAAAAAAGGGTTTATGAGTATAAAATTTAGTGACAAATTTGTAAGGAAATTATTGTTACTAATGATTAGTGAGAATTTGCAAAGACATTTTCTGTCGCTGATGTTATGCCCATAAATTAAAGAGCAAATTATATATAACTCCCTTAGATTTTAACAAATTATAGTCAAAAATAAACTTTCAAAAAATTTAATAATGCATTACATGTTATTTGAGATAATTTATATTAATTTAATATTGAATGAAATTCAAATATTGAAAAGCGCATATGATTTTTTTATATTTGAAATATTTTAATGTGAATTATATAAAGTTTTATGTATAATATAATAGTTTTTTTATAAGAGTTTAGAACTTCTGTTCGTTGCCAACGACTGTAACAATATGACAGCTAGTACAATCAAGCCACAGTTTTCCTAATTATTATATTAAACGATATTTTTATCAAAGAATATTAGATGAACTGTTAGTTTTTTAAAAATTTATTTTTATTTTGTCAAAATTAAAATATCAAAAAATTATCTGTAATTTGCTCTAAATTTAATAAAAAAATTAGTGAGGGCAAGACAAAACTTGCAAGGACCATATGGAAAAAAAATTGTATGATGGAAAGAAATTTGCAAAAAATTTGTGATGCATAAAACTTTGCTATTTTGACAAGAGTAAATTTGGTGACAAGCAATTCGCAAGGGCTTTTAATATTTAGCGAGAAATGATGTCCTTGCAAAAAATAGCAAAACTATTTGTCCCTGCCTAAATTTATCGCTAAGGTTTGCAAGAGATTATTTTTCTTGCAAAAATTCACTTATGGGTGAAATAGGGACAATATTACTGTCCTCGTTAAAATTAATTAGCGACGAAATATATATATTTAGTGATGATTTTTTTCATTGCTATTTGTTGATATTTTTTAATGAATTTGGAGCAAATCGCATTGTTAGTATTCTTTTTTACACAGCTAGGACATATTTACTTAAGAGAAATATTAAATATTTTTCCTTTATTATCTTATTCATCATTTAAATAACACATACCTTCAATTTTAATTAGAACTATATGAGAAAAAAATATAGAGTATATATTACTTAAAAGAGAGAGAAAGCACCAGAGAAAGTAATATGAACGCGCCTCATTTATTCAAATGTTTCTTTCTATGCATTTCATGAATAATCGGTATTTAATTTAATTTAGTAATATCAGTGTTGACCACTATATTTTAAATGTATAAATATCAACAAAAGTAGTTGATGGATTTTTATCAAGATAAGCAATATGTAATAATCATTCAAATTGATAACTAACAACTAATTCACGGGTCAGCACTTAATCATATTTGTCTGGCAATACATATCCTCACAAACAATTTTAGCCACAATGATATTTATTTATTTATTCTCAAAGCGAACGAATCACAACTATATTTAATAATGAAACAGAGGCTAGAAATATTCTGATCTAACTTTATATTTTAATCCTTTTTTAGTATTTTTTTAAAATTTTTACCTTTAACATTATTAATAAAAATTTCAATTATATATATAAGAAAGAATGCATGAAACTTTTATAACATTACTAAACAAATATCACTTCGACAAAATACGGGAGACATTCTAGGTCGAATGTAAAAATTTAAATATGGAGAAATGTTAGTTTAACATGCTAGCTTTCTAATTCTACATCAAAGAATGAATATGAAAAAAATATTTATGAGTTGATATACTGACTACTAGTAATAATTTGGGTAAATTATTTAAGTTGTGTAGTTTGAACATTTACACTTTGATACCGAACAGTTAGGCGCAAGCGTTACAACTTTTGTTAAACTCTTAAGTAAGAAGACTCAGAGCTTCTTCTTCATTGTAACATGAAATTTCATTTCGCATCTTATCAGTTTATTGCAGCAAATAGAAAGGGACGTCCATTACCCTCGCTAATCAACTTTATATATGTTTGATATTCACTTATATAATTAATTAAGTAACATAATGTAAAAAGTTTAAACTCTTTATGTTTTATTCCTAATTTAATCAGGAAAATCTTTATTCATATATACCTAATTAGAAAATCCGTCTTCAAAATTCAAAAAAAAAAGAGTTAATTTTACAAGCAAAGTTAATTAATTGAGGTAATAGAAAATTTCGAAGCTGCCCATTGTTTTCGTAATTAGGGCACACATATGTAATTCAGGAAATAACAACCAATTTGCTTGCACTCAATAGCAAACACGTATGTATAGTCCCTTTTGTTGACACATATGGACTCCGATTTGAGGATATTTTGTAGTTTCCTACAAGGGTTTACCTTGACAAGAGTCGCACTGGGCATTGCTTTTAGATGGGAATTTAAATTTTAAATTAAAGGAATTATCAGTAACATATTTCTATACTTTTCATTGTACAATGATTAAGATACAAATTTGATCTTGAAGTACGCTTCAAGAGTCAATGTATCAATGTCAATTTTTTTTCCTTTGTTGATAATACCTATTATATATGTAATTCCTTACAAGCATATGAGATGGTAAAAAGTAAAAAATAATAAAAAGTGAATAAAATATTTCTCATTTGAAATTATTGAAAAAGCAAAATAATCCATGGAAAATTTTGGAATAAAAACTCAAATCAATTAAAGACTATGGTAGTTTATCTTATTAACAAGACTTATTGAAATGAAAGAGGAACTTGATTTTATTTATGATACACCGGTGAATATTTGTATACAATTGATATATAAGGACAAATATAATTTCAGGTCATATATGTGGTACAAAAATTAAGCTAATAACTAAATGGAAATCTATTGACTAATGTGCTATGATGGAGGCATATTCTATGGGATTGTAGTTGATACTCTATTATGCCCCGCAAAATGGGCGATGTGTCAACAATGCCAATCTTAAGAGATTGTTTCTAATGTTGTTGGCGACTAAGCATTTTATTAAAGGAGTCTGCTAATTGATTTGCAGAGTGAACATGTACCACTTGAAAGCTGCTTGTTTTGAACTTGGGAGCGAACAAAATGAAAATCAACCTTGATATGCTTCATATGACTATGGAACATAGGGTTGTGACATAAGTAGTGCCAATATTATCACAATAAACAGTTGGCATGGTGGATTGGGAAAAATGAAGCTCATGACGCAAATTTTGAAGCCAATTAATTTCAGCAACTGTAGTTGCCACAGTCCGATACTCAACCTCAGTGAATGAACATGTTATAGTGCATTGTTTCTTTTAGGACAAACTGATGGGATTGGCACCAATGAATGTGATGTATGCTATAGTTGCTAGGCCAATCGGCATCAGAGAAATCATGAAGTTGTATAAAAGAAATGCGTTGAAGTAAAATCCCATAAGTAATGGTTTGCTTAAGGTAATGTAGAACACACTTAGCAACTGACCAATGAGAGGCTATTGGACAGTGCATGAACTGAGATAGTCGATTTACTGCATAGGATATATTAGGCCAAGTGAATGAGAGCTATTAAAGAGCACCAATAACCTATCAGAATTGAGGAGGATCTATTCAAGGTGAGCTATCTTGTAAACATGGTTTTTTTTTTTGGTAGAGAGTGGGCTATAAAATCCCTTTGCATCACTCATGCTATGCTTATGGAGAAGATTAGTAATATATTTTTGTTGAGAGAGAACAATACCATTTTTTGTACGTAATAATAATACCATTTTTTGTACGTAAAACATCCACACCAAGAAAGAAGTTAAGGTCACCAAGATCTTTGATGGAGAATCACTGAGCTAAAGAGTGAATGACTTGACTCACAAGATCTATATCATTACCTATGATGATGATGTCGTCAACATACATAAGGAGAAAAACAAGTTTCGTCTCAGAGGAAAGAATGAAAAGAGATGTGTTTGATTGAGAATTAATGAAACCATAATAAAGTAAATAGTGTTTCAACTCATTGTACTAGGCCTATGGAGCTTGATGAAGACCATAGATAGCCTTCTATAGTTGGCATACATGAAATTGAGGATTAATGAATTCAAATGGTTGTTGCATATAGAATTTTTCTTCAAGATGTCATTGGAGGAAAACATTATTCACGTCCAATTGTCGAAGTGGCCATAAGAACTGAGTGGCAATAGAGAGAATCACACAAACTGTAGTAAGCTTAACAACCAGACTAAAAGTGGTGTGAAAATCAATTCTAGGTTGTTGAGTAAAACCCTTGGCAACCAAACGGGCATTGTGTAGGTCAATCGCCCCATCTAATTTGTATTTTATCCTATAAATCCATTTATAATCAATTATATTATGTGTGTTAGCAGCAGAAACTAAATCCCAAGTTTGATTATTAATAAAGGCATCAAATTCATCTCTCATGGCAGCACGCCAATGAGCATGTTTCATTTCTTGAGTTAAAGTAGTGGGTTCAAGAGGTTCATAAACAACAAAATAGTCAAAAATCTTTTTAGGCTTGAAAATGTTGTTTTTGGATCAGGTAATAATAGTAAGGCGTAGAGATGGAGGACTTACATGTGTCGTCGAAAATGAGGAAGAGGTTGCATTATCCGAGGCAAGAGATGAAAAACCTGAAGGGGTGGGGAGAGATGGAGTAGTGGAGGAAAAAGGTTGTATTGGGACCATAGGTATTGTAGTGTCAATGAGAGAATTTCCTACGGCTGTGACAGGATGATTATTGGAAATGGAAGGAGGATCTAATGAAGTAGAAATTCAAGTAGAATGAGACACATTAGTAACTCTAGGAACTTGAAAGGACATGTATTGAAAGGAAAAAAAATTCAACATTGACAATATGACGAAAGAGATGTAAGCGAAACGTGGTGGGTTCAAAACATTTGTAACAGTGATGAGAGGTGGAGTAGCCAAGGAAAATACATGGTTGGGATTTAGATTCTAATTTATGACGTGTGTATGGTTTGAGCCAAATGTAGCACAGACAGCCAAATACCTTCAGTTTGTGATAGTTTGGTTTGTCATGAAACAAAGCTTTGAATGGAGATTTTTGTTAAAAAATAGGAGTTGGCATGGGATTGATGAGATAGATGTTTGACAAGTTAAAGTCCAAAAGTTTAGTGGGAGTGAGGTTTAATGCATGAAAGTAAGACTTATTTCAATAATATGGTGGTGACATCTTTCGGCAGTGACAACACGTTGAGGTGTGTGAGAAGGAGAGTAGAGATATTGAATGCCATATTGACTAAGGAAGTGATTCAAGGCTTGATATTCTCCCCCTCTATCAGAATATAATGAGATATTTAGAGTACGATAATATTTCTTAACAAGTGTCTTAAATTGAGCAAATATATTAGTGACATCAGATTTTTGTTTTAAAGGGTACAATATGTGTATTTGGTAAAATGGTCTACAAAAATGACATAGTATTTGAAATTATCAAAGGATGTGATGGGGGCGGAACCCCATACATCTATGTAAATTAACTCAAGTGATCCTGAACTTTGAAGAGTAGATGTGTCAAAGGACAATTTATGACTTTTATTATAAGAACATGAATTACATAAGATCAAACATGTCTTTTGAGAATTTGGTAAACAATGAGAGGAATCAATGAAATTTAATGTTCTTTTATTCAGATGACCTAAATGTTGATGCCAAAAAGATATGGTGGGTCTTTTGAGTTGTTATTGATTGATACATGATAACCTGCACATTTTGGCGGAATGGCCAAATTTGTGACAAATTTGGCATTGAATCTTTCCTCCATTTTGGTTTGATGTTGATCGACACCAATTGGGATTAGAGCCATGATTATCTGAATTATAGTGCCATTGCTGATTGTAATTATTCTGTTGTCCACCATTTTGGTAGAAGTATCTCTAATTTCCACTGTTATTGCCATTGTAGTTTCCTCTTTTGGATCTATTATTGTTATTATTAAAATGATGGTTAGAAAACTGATTATTTTAGTTTGTAATGTTCATTGGTTCTTTCTAATTGATTTCATAATTGAGGAAGATTTCATGATCAATGAGTTTGTCAAACAATTTTTCATATGTTATTGGAGCATCACGAGCTTGTATGGCAACACTAATCTCTTTATATTAAGATCCAAGACCTGTAAGAATTTTAATAACCATCTCATCATCACCAAGAAATGATCCAGCTCGTGCAAGTTCATTTGCAATTGTTCGAATTTCTCTTAAGTATTCAACAACTGATTTTGAGTCTTTCATTGTGTTGGTAAGAGTTATGCAAAGAGCATAGATCTTTGTTCTTTATTTTTTAGCAAAGGTTATTGTGAGGTTGTCCCTGGCTTGTTTGGCTTAGGTCCGGCCACAGTTCAGAACCGGTCGATTACTGTTCAGAACTGCCGGTTCTGTTGTCCCAAAAAATAAGGACCGAACCGGAACCGTGAAGGGACTGGTTCGGAACTGGCTGGTTCTGGTTTATGAACCGGTTGTTCGGACAGTTTTTTTAATTAATAGACAATAAATAAATACAATTAAAATTGTTAATTTGTGTAAATTATAAATTTGTACTACTAATATGTTATAAAAAAATAAAAATTTTGAGAAAAAAATAACTTATTAAATATTAATTTGTAACTTTATGTAATAACTTAGATTATTATAATAAAAAAATTTTGATTTAGAGAAATTATAAGTTAGAATTTAGAAATGATTATATTTATTTGATAAATTAATAAATTATAAAAATTATAACTATGTTAAAAACTTAATTAATTTAATCTTTTTATTTTAAAAAATAATTTAATTATAAAAGTTTAAATTTATATTGAAAATTTTATAATATTAATAATTGGGTTTGAACTTAATTTTTTTACCATTAATTAAGTTGTCTATCTATCCTCTTAAGATTTAGAGAAATCAAAACACACATAGTTATCTTACCTTTTAAATTTTAATTACCTTTTTTTATTTGGAACCACCGGTGTCAGATGTGTCAGTTGTTCATTCGATGGTGAAATCATATTAGTCATCAAAAATGATCTTTTTCTATTTCTTGTTGTCTTAATACCGCTTTAATTCAATCATTAATACAAATTTGAGCTTCTAGGAATTCGGGAGTTAAGCTAGATCGCGTATTATCTAAAATATTGCTTTCCGCACTAAAAACTTGTTCAACCGCAACAGTTGATATTGGACTTGTAAAAATTTATTTTACAATTTGGGAGAGTACCATATAAGTATTTTGATATCGATTCCACCAATCAAGGACTGAAAAATCTTTACCTGTCCTACTATTACCAAACTAAAATGTAGTTATTAGATAAATGTCAAGTTCGGTTGAATCGGATGATAATCTTTATTTTTTTTATGTTTTTGCATTATCAAACAATTACTCCCTCTAATTTTTATCGATTCACCCGAACTTTGACCAACAGTGTCACTACTAGTAGTAGCAATGATAGAAATATTATAAATCAAACTAATTCCATAAATAAATCACAAGTTAATTTTTTTACATCATTAACTATAGTTTCAACACTAATATCGTCACCTAAACCTAACAATGAATAATAAATATTAAAATAATCAAATAAGTCTTCTATTTTACATTTAGGATAAAAAATACAACATACAAGATTAATCAAAAGAATATATTTAAAATAATTTAACCATTTATTTTTTTATCATACAAATAGAATCATGCAAAATAATATCATTAATATAATCTTGAAATGTATCAACAATATTAATACATTTACACAATAATAAATGACATGTTGGATAATAAATACTATTTAAAATATATGTTGCATTATTAAAAACTTTTAAAATATCTAAAAGTTGTTGAAAAATATCTCAATGATGTGGATATAAATTAATTTGTGGAACATTATTAGAGATAAATGTACACAATAATTTTCTATATCCATATGACTCATTGAGTAATTCATATATTGAATTCCAACAAGTAGGAACATCCCTTGTAAATCTTTTAGGTTTTTTGTCATTTTCACGACAAAATCGAGTTTATAATTTCATTATTTGTGGATATGATCATAAAAATAAAATTGCTACTTTAATTGGAACAATTATATCATTCAAAGATTTTAAACCATCTTGAACACATAAATTTAACACATAACATGCACATCTAATATAAAACAATTTACCTCTAATATTAGGTGAAATAATGCTTGAAGGTATTGAATTGAGACGAAATTTACCGTCGCATTATCAAAAGTAATTAAAAATTTTTTTATGAACTAAGTCATATTCTTCCAAAATATTTTTTAATATTTTTTGTAATTATCATTCACCATCAATCCAATAATATTTAACACCCATATAAGAATACATTTACCAATGATCACTTCAAATATCACTATAAATACAAACACGTCCATTTAAATAATAAAATATTTTGAGCAATTCTTTTTTATCTTTTTTATATAAATTATATAAAGCATGTTTAATGGTATTTCTAGGTACAAGTTTAACATATGAATTTAATGTATTTTGATAATAATTAACAAAACCAATTTTTTTCACCAAAACTAAAAGATAAATGTTTCATACTTATCATTTTTGCCAATTCTTTTTTTTCATCATTATATTAAAATAATTGAGAAGAAGAAGAAGAAGAAGAAGAAGATGTTGTGTACCCGAAAATTTGACTTTGTCTTTTATCTATTCCAAATTGAGCACTATATTTGTTTTGCAAGTACCTTCGAAATGTACCATAACCACCTTCATCTTTAAATTTATATGTTTGTTCATCATTTTTTTTTAATTTTCTTGAAATGAATTTGAAAAATGTCGGATGTTCAAATTTTTTCTTCAGATGATGCCGCCGCCAGACTCAGAACCGGTTGTTTATCACTTATATTTCTTTCGCTTTTTTCAGTTAGAATTTCGAATTCTCCTTCTTCATCCAAAATTTCACTAAAATTTTCCAAATCAACAGTATTTTCATCAAAAAATTGCCCCTTTCACTATGACTTGTCATTATTTATGATTAAATTTTGTGAAAAAAATTGGAGAATATTAAAAAACTGTAGAGAAAGATAATGAAAAAAAGAATTGTAGGATTAAGAAAATTTTGAGAATTAGAGAGAACTAAAGAATTGAAAAAAAATTGAGATTATGTAAAAGTATAATTAGAAAGAAATTAGAGAGAAACAATAATTGAAAGTGTAATTAGAGAAAAATTAGAAATATATATAGAGAGAATTGAAATTGAATTATAAAGAAATTGAAAATGAAACTGTGTAGAAAAATAGGAAATGAATAATATTAAAATGAATTTGGTATTTATAGAGAAAAAATTTAAAAATTTAAATTACAATAATATCACTAAAATATAATTGTTATTTTTCTATAATAAGAGGCATTTTTATCTTTTAATTATATATAATATATATTAAAAAAGCAATAAACGGTAATATTACCGTTGAAATTGAAACCGCCGATTTTCGATTCATGGGGAAGGGCCTAGACTGGACCCTTCCCCAACTGGACTCAGAACTGGCCTAGCCTGGTCCTGGTCGGGCCGGGCCGATCTATGACCAGACCTAGTTTGACTATTTTTGCAAATACTATTATGTAAGCAATGGCTTTGTCAACTAAAGCCATTATAGCATTTCAGAGGAGACTATCTTGTCGGGTCCACAATTTGAACTCTAGTGAATTTGAATTTATAGGACATTGATAGGAGCCATCGATGGAGCCCATCAAATCATATCCATAAAGTAGTGTGATGATTTGTGTAACATTCTCAATCATATTCATATGCATTTTATATACATATCATTTGAACATATTTATTTTGCATATAATTCACTTGAACACATGTATAATATGTACTTTTGTTTAAATAAATTCACGACATAAACTTAGTTTGTTTTTAAGTATTTTACAATCGTACTGAGTTATACGTGTTTATTTTATAATTTAGATGAGAATAATATAAATTGAGAATAAAATGAATAAAAAGACTAGATTAAATTAATAAAAAATTGACATAATTAATTTAATTAAATTGAATTAAATGGTTAAATTATATTTTTACATTGGTTAGTAATGAGATAAATGTATATATGTATATAAGTATATATGTTTGTATGTATAATAATAATAATAATAATAATAATAATAATAATAATAATAATAATAATAATAATAAAGAAATTGGAGGATGAGGGTGGTTGACATATTATTAGCATTAAATTTGTTTCTTTCCCATTTTTCTATTACCGACATCTCTTTCATATTCTTCTTTTTCTCTTCATTTCTTCAAATTTTTTCAAAGTTTCAACCACAAATTAAGCAAGCTAACCATTAGTGAGTTGGTTATTCTTTCTTTTATTATAAATATTCAATTAAAGGTTGATAGATTTTGCTTTATGAGGTGTAAGCAATTAAATCAAATTTCTAAATTCTATTTTTGTAGCAGAATATTAGAGCTTAATTTTATGGTTTTAAAAAAATAATTTGAAGAAGTTCTAAACATAAAACTTGTAGATCTATGCCTTATATATATATATATATATATATATATATATATATATATATATATATATATTTTAAAACAGTTTTACAAGATTTGATATATATAAAGAAAATTTATTTTTTTACTAAACTTGATTCTGGTTCGATTTTCAATAGACTGTCATGTTATTTTTGTCTATTTTGACCATCTTAGATGTCTAATTTGATGAAATATAAAACAAAAAAATTATATATTTATATGTCATATATTTTTATAAAATTTTGCAGTAAAATTTAGTATATATAAGGAGATATTGGTGAAATAATTATAATTATTCCTTTTATTAGAGTTATTTTCTTTGTATCTATGCAGTTCCAGAAAGTTTATTATAATTTTTGAGCTATTTATAGACCAAATTTGTACAAGTAAAAAAAAAAAAGTTTTAGAGTTACGTTTTAGCTAAAATTTAGTGAAAGTTTTACCTTAAAATATTATATATTTTCTAAGTTATGATATTAACAAAAAGCTATTTATAGACAAAATTTGTACAAGTGAAAAAAAATAAATTTTAGGGTTATGTCTTACCTAAATTTTAGTTAAAGTTTTACCTTAAAATATTATGTATTTTCTAAATTATGATATTAATAAAGAAAAAAAAACTAGTCTGAATGTCACCTCTGTGCAGAATTAGTCATATATTTTCTTTTGTTTCAAGCCCTTAAAGCATAATTTTAAAATGTTATGAACATGAAAAGTGTTCATTTTGTCTTAGCTAAATGTCTAAAAAGTTTCATAACGATTAAATATAGATATTGTTAAATATAAATTATTACATTCAGTATTTTAATATTTTGAAATTCCACTAAAAATAGCATGGTGCTCTAAAAACTATGAAATTCAAATATGCTATAATCTTATATGTTACTTTAAGTAGAATCAAGAAGCACATAAATCATATAAGTATAAAAAAGTTATAGATTAATTAGTCTAGAACTATCACACTACTACATAGGAAAATATTAGTTTTTTTACTTATATCATATTGAGATTAAATTTTTCTAGCTATATATTGATCAATTACAATTCCAAATATGTTTAAAACAAGTTGATGACACACAAAGATGAAGTGAATAATAAGTTAAAATTTGGATATTAAAGAAAAATATGAGTATAATAATATAGCGATTTCTTTAGTGCATATAAATATTACTTGCTATATGAATTTTTTAATTGTCATGATTTGATTCTGATATGAGATGGTGATGAATAAACTATATACATTATTGTGATACATGCACTTGATTTTCTTATGAAAAATAATAGTTAAATAATTTATTACAAATGCATATACATATGAACTTAAAAGACATTGCGACTAATTAAATGATATTGCAAAGCAAAAGAGGAGACATAAGATTTAAACGAAAGATCAATTGCAAATGAATAGCAAAAGCAGAGACCTATGACCCAAGAAATATGTAAATATGTAAATGAAACAAATAATCAAACTAGTTAACAAATATAAATGTTCACATAACATATGTTCATAAGGAAACCTAGAACAATGTCTATTTAGCCTGACCACAACAATAAGAAATGAACAAGTATGAGCATAAATAAAGGGCAATGATTGTATACTTTAATTTTACTTGTATCTAAATGATACTAGTGAATTAAATGGAATACATAATATGTATTGTGTACATTTGTGATTTGTCATTAAAAAATTTGTTTGATACTTTAGACCTTATTTTATGATTATTCTCGATGAATCGCAACTCACCAAATTACATCATTTTTTAGGTAGAGAATAGTAGATTGCTCATTTTGAAGTTCATATAGAAGTCATAGAACAAAGTTCATTTGCCTCTCTCTCTCATTGCATTCCATATGAACATGAAATCATTCATAAATTGGGCTTATATATTTGTATATGGATAGTTACTCAAAAATTGGTACTAAGATTATTAAATGAATGCAACTAGTAAACCTTTAGACATAAAATTTAAGTTTCAATGTATGTGATAAATTATTTTATGGTGAAAGTCTCAATGTTGATTCACATATTTACTGAATGACATTATGAGATATGATAATAAAAAAATTCTATCATAATAAACAAGTTCTTATGTCTTATTAATATGTCATATGTGACAATTTGATACAAGCATATGTGATATCTAAAAGTATAAGATATAGGGTATTACATTTATGCTCTCCATATTGGGTATGTATTATTGCCATTCAATTTCAAAGTAATTTGGGAGGTAACGTTGAAGGTGGCCAAGGAATTGATTTAATTATTGTTCCTTGCTATTTGAATTTGTATTTTGTGAGTGATTAGATGAGGATTCTGATATGGCAGGAATGGGTGAATGGGTGCTCATTGGGGCTTTTTGAAGCTCTAATACCATAACAAGACTTATTGAAATGGTAAAAGAACTTGATTTTATTCGTGACACATGCATATTTATATACAACTATAAGGACAAATATAATTTCATGTTCTATATATGGTACAAAAATCAAGCTAATAATTAAATGGAAATCTGTTGACTGATGTGCTATGATGAAGTCATATTCTATGGGATTATAGTTGATACTCTATTAATCATTTGGGTTCTTAGGTCACTGAGTTGGACAAATTTGCAATCAAATTTTATTTATCATTGCAATGAGTGAAGAAATCCTAGGTTAATTGATGTGTTTTCTCAATTTATACCAATCCTATTGAAAAATAATCATTCACTTTTTATAATAAGGATTAATCAATGTAAATTGAATCTTATGATTTTTTTTCAATAAGCACCTCCCACTAGTCAAGCTATATTACTCATGTTCAAGCTATTTTCTAGTGTAATCTATGATAGATTTATTCTAAGCTTTTTTCTTCCCATACTCAACCCAAAAACTACAATCATTCAATTAATGGCCAACTAATTGAACACATTAAGTACAATCATAAATCATTACTATAATGAAACCAAAAAAAACAAAAATAATCAACCCATTAATTTCAAAACACAAGTTATACAAGAAATTCTCTTAATATAAGATTTAGCTCGTGCTTTTAAACATAAAATGAATAAATAAATAGAAAGACATAAGGAAAGATGATTCAAACTCTTAATCTTGATGAAAGCTAAATAATTCTCAATTTGAATAGGTCAAATTCCAAGAAAAATTCATCCAAATTTAATCAATTTAGTATTTTCACAAATTTGGACATTAGGCATTAAAAGTATAATTAGTGTTAACAAATATGCACAATTTGATCCAAAAATATACACTAAAATGCTAAAAATTAAAGAGCTAACAAATTACCTCAAAATTTAATCTTTTCTTATCCTCTAAGTTGAAACTTCAAACATTTTTGAACAAGCAATCTCAAACTCAAATCAAGGTCATTTAAATACTTTTCAACTAAAATAGATAAGAGTATAGTTAAATGTCCATCACTACTCATTTGAGGTCCATCAAAAGTTAAATCATACTCAAAGTCTTCATGTGTCTGTGCAAGGCCAAAATATTTATTGTAATTAAAGAAAAGCATCAAAACACAACTTGCAAATTCAAATATCAAGCTAAATTTTATATGGGCTATTAAGACAAAACTATCATAGATCCAACTTTCATACTCTTTTCCAATAATGTAGGTAAGTGCAACATGAGGGATCAAAAGGTCTTTAAAGGGTTGTAATATTAGGAGTATTGGTTACAAATAATGGGATTAAGATCGAACAAACAAAAAAAGCTAGTCACATACTAAAGCAATGAAAACAATGCACATTGTTAATATGATCTTTTTGATATTGCACTTGACATTTTACAATTTTAAGGGAAACTAAGATTTTTCAACTCGTTTTTTTCTTTGATATAATGAACTTTTTTCTTCTTTCTTTTTGTCTCTATTTTTTTCAAATACACTTTTTCATTTCATTTTTTTATTAGAGAAAAAAAGATTCAAAAGAGTAAAAAATAACGTGAACTTCCTAATCTCCAATTATATGGAACCTTATAAGAATAAGATTTTCCATAATACAAACACGTTTACAAAAAAATTCTCAACCCAACTGAACATAGATTATATTGATGTTCAAAACTTGTGGTTGTCCAAAATTCCAAACTGAATACAAAGACAAGAGAATTTTTATTATTGAGTGCAATCTCATTACTTTTTATCTAACATGCACATGTTTCACTAAAAACATGAATAACTAGTCATTTTCTAAGGGAACATAAAAATAAATTATAGTTATATGGATAAGACTAATATGGGTAATAAGGAAAACATAGAGTGCACATTAAGCAAACTTTAAAAGGCTCAAATGGAGTGGGCAAAGGATGATGTCAAAATAGGGTAGGTAAAACTGAAGGTCAATTAATTTTTGTAAATCTAAAGAATTGCCTAGATCATTTCCCTCATTAAACTTAGTCTAATAAAATTTGCTCTGAATGATAATAAAAAAGGTTCTAACAATTTTCAAGTTGAATTATAACAAGATCTCTATTGCAATAAATTTTCTTTATTTTTCTGAAAATAAGTGTATTGTGTAATGGATCATAAAAGTTAAAAGTGTGAAACAACTATTAACATTCATATTCATGAATTTGTGATGGATAAACAACTATACCTTAACTAAATCAATTTTAAAAAATTTTAGCTTAATTTTTTATATTCAAGTTCAAAAGGACGAATAAGAAAAAGTGATGGTTCAAGTTTTTCAATTACCAATTAGCATTTTCATTTGTATCCTAACCAAATCATCTTTCTAATTTACCAATTTTAGCAATAAAAAAACAATATATACACAATTTTTGTCAGAAATTTGTGAAAAATTATCAATTTTATTTACTGAAGTTAGAGCCAAGACTCCCCTTTCATCAATCAAACCCAAACAAGACAAGTCAACACTTCCCTTTTCATCGTTATGCCATTATCACTGCGTCATCTCACCGTCATCATTACCATGTTGTGCAATCATTGCTTTCCTCTTGTATTTGTTTTGATTTCTTACTTTCAATCATTCTCTTCTTTAGTTGTGATACATTTGTTGCTTTAATTAGTTCTTTATTTTTTCATTGTTGATTTTTATTGGATTTTTGTGTTTATTAGTGATAAGGATATAAAATCATATTGAATCAGTCAAGGAGCAAATCAAAGGATTCTCCTATGGGAATATTTATATAATCTCCTTTAATTGTATATCATTTATTTGGTTTCCTTCTCTATTATTTTCTTCCTATTTTATACTCATGTAATCTATATATATACTACCTTTATCAATGAGAATTGTATATCATAATTCTTCAACTTCTCTCTTCTTTAATTTATTATGGTATCAGAGCTAAACCTGACTCTTTAATTCCTCTTTCTAATCAAGTACCCAAAGTTTTAGAAATCCACTCTTCCCTATAATTTTAATGACTAACGAAAACACCGAAATCATATTGACAGAGCCCTAAATAAATATGTTTACAATCTTTTAAATGAACACGTTTATGAGTTTTTAAATGAATACATTTGTAAGCTTTTAAATGAACATATTCACAAATATATTTGCAAGATCATAAATGAACATGTTCGCGAGCTAATAAACCAAACAATATTAAGTTTGAGTTCAGCTCGTTAACATTAATAAACGATTTAAACGAGTTTTTTTTGAACTGAGACTTGAATAGCTTGCAAGCGGCTTAGTTCTTTTATATCCCTACTCACACCTACCAATTATCTCTCTTGGAAAATGCAAATAGAAGTCATTCTCATTGGTCATGTCTACAAAAATTCATAAACGGGTCTCACCCTGCTCCTCCACCCATCATCACCATCGTTAATATTGCATATGCAATTCCTGCGTACCAAACATGGCTACTTTAAGACAAACTTTTATTTGAAGCATTTGTTGGTATGCTCTCACTCTCTCTAGTTCCACTCATCATTCAATCTAAAACCTCTTATGAAGTTTGGCAAACTCTTGCCAACACTTATGCTCGTCTCGAGGTCGCATCAAGCAATTTAAAAACCATTTTAAAAACATCACTAAAGGTTCTCAATCCATTACCAAGCACATGCATTCAGTTAAAAATAGAGTTGATGAACTTGTTGCCTTGGGCAAACCCTTAACCCCGAAGATTTGGTAGAAAAAGTACTTAAAGGCCTTGATGAAAATTATTAGTCCATTATTGACATTGTCAATGGTCGTGATTCCACCATTTCTTTTGATAAACTTCATGAAAAACACAAAGAATTGTATCTCAAGAACAAAACAAAACCTTTACCCCTATGAGCATCTATTTATCCCACCAATATTCGTTCCACCTCCACATCAAGGTTCATTACTTATCGCAACCCTCAACTCCCTAAAACCACAACTACACCTACTTTAGAAATCATAAGAAATTCTCCCAACACGACTAAAGCCAACCGTTCTTTAACTAATCCATTCCTTGGTTGCTGCCAGTGGAGCAATACTCAAGGTAATGTTATCTCTCACTGCCATCTCTTCAGACAACAATTTCCACACGTGCAACCACCTTCTCATCTAGGTAACTCGTTAAAACCATAACAACCAATCCCTCACAAGCTTAAGCAAATATTGCAACTACTTTTGGCTCTAACACATCCTAGTTGCCTAATAGTGGTGCCTCACATCATCTCACCACTAATCTTAGCAATCTTGCACTTCAAAGTCCTTATGATGGCATATATGAAATTATGATTGATGATGGCTCTGCTCTCCCCATATCCCACACTGGTTCTACCTCTATAATCACTCCCTTTCATTCTTTTACTTCATCCAATGTTTTATTTGTTCCCATTATGAAATATAATCTTTTTTCTATTTTTCAATTTTGCAAGACTAATAATACTTCCATTGAATTCTTACATGATTCTTTTTATGTGAAGGATCTTTGCATGAGGCAATTCTTTTGAATGGTCTAACTAAGGATGGTGTGTATGAATGGCCACTCACACTACTCAATCATCTTTAATTTCTTTTTCTAATGTCAAAACCATTTTGTTTGAGTGGCATCATTGGCTAAGTCATTCTTTTTGTCAGTTTTTAAAAACATTATGTCTTCCTTTAACTTATAAGTCTTTTGTCCTTCCAATTTTAATTTCAATTATAATTCATGCCAATGCAATAAAAGCATATCACCCTTTTGCCTAACCAGGATTAGCTTGGCTTGTCATATTCATTAATTTAGGCCCCAAAGTGCATGTCACTAAAATGATGTGTTGAACCGATCGGAATCTAAATTCGGATTTTGACCGAAATTAATCAATATAATGATTAATAATCATGATATATGCCTAATAAAGTATTTATAAAACTTAAAGAAATTAATTTAAGGTAAAGGACTAAATTGCAAAATTTGATAAGTTTTGGGGTCAAATTGTAATTTACTAAAATTTAGAGGATTAATGAGATTATTTGCTAATTAAACATATGAAATTTGGACATTTAAAAATGGGTTGGCCGACCATAGCATGAAAGAATGGGATTAATGTGTTAATTAAGCCTAAGAATCAAAGAAATGGTCAAAGAATGGTGGGTCCCATATGAAGACTTATTTTTTCTTCTTTCTTCCTTTTCTTCTTCTCCTCATTTCTTCTTTTTTCCTGCCCAATCACGCCAACCATCTTTTTCACCATAGCCAACCTTGAAATCTAGAGAGAGAAAGGAAGGGAAGAGAGGGAAAAGATCAAAACAAAGTAATTTTCATGATCTACAAGACTTAAGGAAGCTTGGAAGAGCAAGAAGGAGGAAGAACAAACAAGTTTAGTGGAGAGAAAAAATCTCTAAGGTTGTGATCAAGAGAAGAAAAGTGTAAAGGTAAGAAGTTTTTCTTATTCTCTTTCATCTTTTCTTAAGGAAATCATGGTTTTGAGGTCATTTAGAGCTTGATTATGTAAATAGAAAGTTTAGGAATTCATGAGAGAGATTTTAGGAATTCATGAGAGAGAGTGTCATATCTGCTAATTTAGACTAAAGTCACGCGAGTTATTAAATCGACTCGTCGGTTTGACCAAAGTCTAAATTTGGACTTTTATCGAAAAATAATGAAAATAATGGTAATTAAGTATGAAAAATATCTAATAAAGTGTTCAAAATATTTAAAGATGTTAAATTTCGGTAAAGGACTAAATTGCAAATTTTGAAAAGTTTAGGGGTCAATTTGCAATTTACCGAAAATTTGAGGATTTATTGGGATAGTCATAAATTAAATGCATGAATTGGGACATAAAATGCATATGGAGGCCAACCACACCAAGTGGCACATTTTAAGAAGTCAATTGACATACATTAATTAGAAATTAATGAAAAGTTTCTAGAAAATGCTTAGGTGTCTCCATTAATTATGTAATTTTATCACTTTGTTCTTAAGTGCTTATCCTTTCTTAATTATCACCCTTGATCTAGAATTTTCCCATCATTAAGTGTCTTCCACATTTCTTGAAGCATAGCACACCAAGTGGCAAAGTTTAAGAAGTTAATTAGCATACATGCATTTAGCATAAATGAAAGCTTCTAGATTGAGCTTAGGTATCCCCCATTTTAATGACTTTTGTCATTTTGTTATTGATTGTTTCTTCCTCTTCCTTATCCATTTTTCATTAAGGAAAATTATGTTCTCCACACCAGCCACGTTTATCCCTTGGACAGCCATAACCAAACCTTGTTCTAAGAAGAGAAAGTAAGAAAAGGAGAGAGAAAGGCATGGGAAATTTCATTTTCATGCCTAAGAAAGCTTAAAAGAGTAAGAAGAAAGAGAGAGATTAGGTTTATAAAGTTTTAATAATCTATTTATGAACTTTAGGAACTCAAAGTGACAAGGATTTAACTCAAAGGAGCAAAGGAAATGAGAAATAAAAGTAAAGAGAAAGAAAAGAGAAAAAAAGAGGTTTGTGCATAACCTAAGGCAATAGCCTATTTTATTTTATTTTTATTTGCATAATTTAATTATTTGGTATGTTGATGATTCTGAATTGATATTATCTTGTGATGAAAATCTTGGGGATGCATGTTTGCTAGATTTAGGATTTAATTTGGTAAAAATTGAATGTGATTATCTTGTATGTTTCCTTGTTGGAAACTAATGAGCAGTGTTCACTTAAACTGTTATAACTTAATTTCTGGAACTCGTTTTTGCATGTTATTTGTTGGGTTTGAAATATAATACATAGGGCTATAACTTTCATTTAGATCATAAAACCTGAATATGTCTTTAATTGTTCAGAAAAATTCATAAAATTGGGACATAGAATCTGTCTAGAAATTCTAGACAGAATTGTTAGTAATGAGCAGTAAATGCTTAAACTGTTATAAATTGAGTTCTAAAATTTAGATTTGCATGTTCTTTGTTTGGTTTGAAAGCTAAGACATAAGGCTATAATTTTTAGTTAGACCATAATATCTAAATATGTTTGTAATTATCCAGAAAAATTCATAAAGTTTAGACTTAGAATCTGTCCAGAAAATACTGGGCATAATTATCAGTGACCAGTTAGTGTTAATATTATCATATCTTTTAATATAGAACTCAGCTTTAAGTGATTCAATTTGCATATTAAAGCTAAGATCAATATCTAAAATGTGTATGAATATGATGTAACTAAATTCAGAACGAAATAGGACCAAAATTAAGGTCCAATACAGAGAACAGAATCTGTCAGTGACAGGGCAACATGTGAGTTGAGGAATGAAATGAGTAAAATGATGAGAACTTTGTTATATTATGTAAATATTATTTTAATTGAGTGATTATGTGATTATTTTGAGATATTGCATGCATGAAAAGTATGAAATTAATTGTTATGAATTTTAATGAAATTGTATAAGCCCTAGAACACCTAACTAGAACCAACTTATGATAGTTTGGCATGCCAAATAGGGGGGAGTATGATGAAAATGATTAAATCCATTATTGGTATGATTATCTACCCCGGATTTGGCAATGTTATCTACGCCGAGTTTGACAATGTTATCTACGTCGGATTTGACACTGTTATTTATGCCGGGTATGATATTATTATCTACACCGAGTTTGGCACGATTATCTACGCCGAGTTTGACACTTATATGCGCACATCATATTGCCTGGGTGGCACTCCTAAGTGCCTGGATGACAACTTCGTTATCCTATTTAGTGGTTCATAGGTGTCCTGAGTATAAATGAAAACATAAATAAAGAAGTTATGGAACATAAAAGAATTATTGAAAATAAAAATGGAATTATGAATTGTGGCATAGATAAAAAGAAGATTTAGTGTTATACAATAAGATGATAATAAAATAAATAAGTATGAGATAAAATAATATAATTTGAAGTCTATACATGCTAGAATACCATGATTTGCATGAGAATGATGATTTGATTATGTTAAACAAAATGAGATACAATAAATTGATGTTATGCATATTAGAATATTATGAAATGTATGTTTGCATGATTTGATCATAAATTGTTATATGACAATGCATGTGACATTAAAAATAGTTTATGCCTTATCAATATGCACCACTAAGCTAAGAGTTTAGCGTGAGAGTTTTTCTCATGCAGATTTAGTAAAAAATAAATAGAAGATAGTAGACAAAGCCAACGGTGACATAATCCAGTAAAGCAGTCTGTTGCACACATCGTGGGTTATACAACCTTTGTGTATTATCTTGTAAATTTTATTTTGTAGTATTTGTAAAATAAACAGTATGTTTTGTAAAGAGCATGTTTCTATATAAAAAGGTAGTTTAACTTTTATGTTATATTTCTTTTATAAATGCAAAGTAAATAAATAGTGAATATTGGAAATGAAAAAAAATGTACGAGTAATTTTGCTTTATATATAACTTATATAATGATATTTTAATCGATGAAGTCAGTGTAGCACACCTCATTCGGGCACGAGCTGCTGGGGTGAGGGGTGTTACAGAGAGTTTAGGGTTTCATGAGAGTTTTGATAAGGTAAGATTTTGATGATGATTTTGTGTGTTTTAGGAGCTCAAGGAAACAAAGGAAAAGATAAAGTTACCTAGAGAAAGTGAAGGAGATTAATAAGAGGTTTGTACATAAATTAAAGCAATAGCCTACATTTTATTTTCAAGTTGCATGATTTGAGAATTTGACATGTAAATTAATATTATTTTGTGATAAAATTCTGGGTATGCATATTTGCTAGACTTAGGAGTATATTTGGTAAAAATTAAATTAGGTGATTTTTTGTGTGTAATGCTAGAATTTATAGAGTAGTTAGCATAAATATTGCTATAACTTGAGATATATAATTTGGATTAATGTGTTATTGGTTGTGTTTGAAATATAAGACATAAGTTTTTAACTTTTATTCAGACCATAAAATCTAAATATGTCTATATTTGTCCAGAAAAATACATATTTCGGACCTAAAATCTGTCCAAAAAATTATGAGTAAAATTATTAGTGAACAATTAGTATTCAATTAATCATATCTATTTCTAAAGAACTCTAAATTTAGTGATTCAAGTTGCATATTAAAGCTAAGACATAGGATTTTAACTTTTATTCAAACCATAAAATTTAAATATGTCTATATTTGCTCAGAAAAATACATATATTTTGACCTAGAATATGTCTAGAAAATTCTGGGTAAAATTATTAGTGAACAGTTAATATTCAATTAATCATATCTTTTTCTACATAACTCTAAATTTAGTAATTTAAGTTGCATATTAAAGCTAAATTTAGGACTAAAATTCATAAGAAGACTCTGTAATTTAATTCAGAATGTAATAGGACCAAAATTGAGGTCAAAAATAGAATTTGAATTTTGTCTGAAACAGGACAGATTAAAAAAATGAAATTTAAATATTTAAATTATATTAGGTTAATTGTCATAATATGAAATTTACCCAAATGAGGTATATGAGAAATCAAATGAGTTATTAGAATCATAAAAATGATGTGCAAACAAAATTATAGTTAAGTATTTTGTGATTGAGATGATAAAAATAAATAAATAAATAAATTTATACTTTTATTTTTTATATAGTTATGAATTTTAATGACATTAATTAAGCCTTAGAACACTTAGTTTATAACTAGAATTTTGGATACTTTAGCATGTCAGTTAGAAAAATTATTAATGTCTATGATGACATGATTAATGAAGCCGGTGATAACACCTATATATATATATATATATATATATATATGCAGGTGATGACACTTGTATGCGCATACCATAAATGCCCAGGTGACACTTATAAATGTATGGATGACAACTCTGTTATCCTTGTTAGTGGTTCCTAGGTGTTATGAGCATAACGAGTTAATGAAATTAAAAGAGTTTATGATAAAAAAAAATGAATATAATAAAAATATTTGAATTGATATATATGTATGTATTGCTAGTAAACAATGAGATAATAAACTGTATGAAAAATATTCACCATAAAAACATGATAAAATATATTGCATGAATATTTATATGTTATGAACAACATGATATACTATACTGCCTTTATCTTTATGCACCACTAAGGTTATACCTTAGCGTGAGAGTTTCCTTCTGTGCAAATTTAGAAAGGTAGTTGAAGCTTGTAGATAGAGGTAGTTGAAACTTGTAGATAGAGCTAGTTGTGGCCTAATCCAGTAAGGCAGTCGACAAAGAAAATTATAAGTTACAACACTTTTGTATTTTGTATTATATTTCTTTAATTTGAATGTATAAATTATTTTCTACGGTTTTGTAATTAATATGAAGTTTTGTAAATATTATTTTTTGAGTAAAAAAATATATGACTTTTTAGTATTTATTAAAATAATGATTTAAAAAAGTCAGTGTAGCATTCGCTTATGCAGGCATTTGAGGCTGGGGTGAGAGAGTGTTACAGTTTTTGGTATCAAAGCCTGGTTTAAGTGGTTTTGGGATCTTAAAAAACACTTTTCAAAAATATTTCTTACATGTCAGTACCCACATTTAGATATATATAAGTTGCTGCTTACTGATTAGTGTCATTGTCTTATGATATAAGTAGGTTATGACTTATGAATCATGATAGATAGTGGCTGAAGGGGCTGAAAGTAATGAGCCTACAGAGACAAGGTCTTCATCATGACTAAGTCATCGCCGAGCTGCTGCATCAAGATCCGATGTCAGCTCATCACGTGGGTAGTCAGCTACTAATATAGCACAAACATAGTTGACAAGGAATATGGTAGCTGTAATGGCCCAAATACAGGGTTAGTCATAAACTGTATCTTTCGAGATTGACAGCATACCCGGGGGTCGAAAATACACCTGTAGGTAAAAAATATTTTATTTGATTATCGAAAAATATAGGTTATGACTAGTCCGAGGGTAAAATTTGGAGTGAAAATGAGGTTAAATAAGTCCTCAAAAGTCAAAATTAAGAAAAAATAGGATCTTATTTAATTAAATAGTTGGTTGACCGTATTTTGACGGGGTTATGAAAATTAGCAAATAATATCCGAAAATTTATTTTAAGTCATGGATAGACTCTAAATAATATTTAAGATTATTTGACAGTGAAAAGAGAATTTTACAGTAACACCGAAAATTGAATTATCTATTTGATTTAAGTGAGTTGGACAGAAAAGAACTCCGATTGAGTTGAAAATTTTTGTGTAGACATATAAAAATATTTTATGAATTATGGAATCAAATTTGGGTGGAATTGAGCTTAAGAAGTGAGAAAAATAATTTATAGTGCATAATTGGACCTAAATGGGTTGGGCTTTGTTTGGCCCAAGCCCACCCAAATTAACCCACTCTATAAGACCCAAATACTCAGAATTCTCTAAAGAGAATTCTATAGCTCATTCTTCCTTTTCCCCTCCCTCTTGGCCGAGACTTGCTTCTCACAATTCTTCTCCAATTTTTTTCATTTTCCTTTAATTCTAACACCAAAATCAACCACCCAAAATTAATTTCAGCCTCTCTAATAGTTAATATAAGTTTTTAATCTTCATTTGGGAGGCTAAAGTGGAAGGAAATCAAAGGAGAAAGCTTAGGATATTAATTTGAGGTAAGCAAGATTTATGGTTTTAAATTAATTTAATGGTTCAAATAAGTAGTTTAAGATATGTAGATAATAAATATGAAGTTTATTTGAGCTAAGGAAGTAAATTTTGCCCATGGTAGGTTCAAAGCAAGGTGAAGGTGCTTACAAAGGAAAGGAAAAGGAAAAGGAAAAGGAAGATTAGGAAAGAAAGATTAGGAAAGCCTAAATAAGCAATTAAGGTTAGTGATTCTATAATCTAATTATTTTCATTAATTAAGTATGATTTAGGGTTATGAAAATTTAGAAAATTGTGTATTTTGTATGTAATTGTTAATTAGTGCTTAAAACATGATTCATGGATTATGAAAAATGAATTAGAATGATTAATTTCAATTAAAAAAATTAATTAGTGGAAATTGTAAAATGTGACCTTATAATGTGAAAAATGAATATTAAGGAATAAATACATTTTAGTGTAATAGTAGGATATATATGGAATAATGAATGTATTAATTAGTGAAATGAATAATTAGAAAGTGAAAGAAAAATTTTAATGATGAAAATTAAATATAAGCCAAAAAATAAAAAAAGAGAAATTAATATTTTCTTTACTAATTAAATGAAAATTTAGTCATGAAATACAAGAAAATATGATTGTAAGTAGGTAGAAATTTATTTAAAATTTTTAAATTAAATATTGAATATTTTTCTATTTATTGATGATATTTTGTATGAAATGAAAAATAATGAATAAAATGTATTTAGTGAGTTTATAACTTAATTGATTATCCATAATGGAATATTGATATATTAGAATGAAAAATGTTAAAAAATTTGGTAGTAATAAAATTGTCATGAAAGAATAAATTATTAAGTGATTAATAATGTAAAAGTAATGGAATTTATGATTTTAATAGAAATTGAATTGAAGAAATAAAATAACGTCCTTAGTTATTTTTCTGATGGGTAAATCTAGCCCAGGATATAATTGGCTAGCCATAGGGACACTATTACCGCGGTACGGGTCATGACAACTCATTTATGTAGGCCAATGATGGTCTACTTCAGTGATTGTAACTCAGTGATTTAGTATACAATGTAGTACTCGGGTGATCATTCGGGATTACTCTTCAGTGTAGTAGACTCTTGGGGTCCACATCCCATGTATTCGGTCAGAAAATTTTCTAACAAATTGAAACTATGGGCAAATGTGAATAAAAGGAGTACAAATGATTTAAGTGAAAAATATGATAAGAGAATATGCAAGTGAAAAATATGATAAAAGTAGCAAATGTGAATGAAATGATTAAAGTGACAATTATGAATAAAATATGAGAAAAGTGATTAAAATGAAAAATATGATAAGCATGAAATAAGTGAAAAATATTAGAAAAATAATAAAAGTAAGAAATACAATATAAATGAAAAAAAAATATATGATAAAAAAAATGGTATAATCATAATAATGATAAATGTGATAAATATGACATAAAAATAATAATGTTGAAAAATGAAAAATAAGTGGAAGATAGATATTAAATTGTGTAGTAAAAATAAGTAATCAAATAAATGAATATAAATAAATAAATAAATAAAAAATAATAATGTTAGTAACAAAAGTGTAAATAATATATAGTTAATGGCATAATAGTAAATAAATAAAAATTTAGGAATTTAAGTGAAATTTGTAACAAAAAAAATTGAAAAGAAGAAAGAAAAGAATGGATAATTAAAGAAATAAATTAAAAACGGACTAAAATGAAAGAAATTGAAAATTCAGAAAAAAAAAGAGAAATAAAGATATTAAGTAGTGAATTAAAAGTAATAAAAAAATAAAGTATTGATAAAATGAATTATATATTAAAAGAGAAAAATTGAATAGTATATTAAAAATATAATTGCATGAAAATATAATTAATGAAAATTTTTAGATTAGTAATCACCACTGAGCATATTAATGCTCAGCACGTAGTTATTTGACTGCGTGAAGGTAGTAGCAGGAAAAGCAGGAGCAAGTATTCAAATTTTGGGAGCAGACGAAAGAACAAAATAGTAATAGAATATTACTAATAATGACATATATATATATATATATATATATATATATATATATATATATATATATATATGGAGTTGTAAGAATGAACCTTGTACATATTATAATAAATGGTATTTGTAAATTATTATGTGTGTGAATAATGAAAAGATGATTTGTGGATGAATGTAAAATATTTTGTATTATATGTGAATTGTTTGCCCAAAAATAGGCTGTGGATTGTTTGTTTTGCAGGTGGGTGTGATAGTTTATAGCCGTTATGCTATCAAAATTTTTGGAAAAGTAAAAAAGATTAATTAAGTATTGATAATATTATGGTCATTAAATTAAGATAAAAAAATTGGCATACATCGGCTATAATCGTATTTACCCACGTAACGTACGTATAGAATGTGTTATAAGAGTGTCACAGTAGCTCTGTTATAGAGGGCAACACAGCCAGTTCCATCGGTGCTACAATTTGAGAGGCTGAGAAAATTTAGGGCACCTAATTTTTATGGGAAGAGAGAGGATGATCCTTCCATAGCAAAGTTCTGGTTAGAGTGAGTTGAGATAGTTTTTTTATCAACAACACTGCACAGATGAGCTGAAATATGAGTATGCAGTATTTTTGCTACATAATCATGCTTATGATTGGTGGTGGTCAGAGTCACAAAGCTCAAAAACACCCGACCCTATGACATAGGAGTTATTTCTAGAGAAGTTTAAGAAGTAGTATATTCCTCATATTTATACAGATGAGAAGAATAGAGAGTTTCTGATGCTGAAATAAGGAAACATGCCAGTAACGGAATATGAAAGGGAATTCACACATTTATGCAAGTATGCTAAGGGCATTGTATCCAAAGAAGCTGATAAATGTCGACATTTTGAAGATGGTTTGAGGGATCCGATCAAGCTACAGGTCTCAGCTCTATGTCTGGTGAACTTCCCCTGTTTACTAGCATTTGCTAGAACAGTTGAAAGAGTCTTAGCAACACAGTAGCCAGTGCAGGTTAGTGGGGTTAGTAGACCCGCACCATAACCAAGTGGGGGACAGTCAAGTGGCAAGAGAGCCAGATCTTTTAGTGGTTGATTTCAGGCTGGGGGTTCCAGCAAACCTCCTTTTTATAGGCAGGGATAGCCTGCAAGATCTATTTCATCAGCAGCCAGTGCACCGACATAGGCATCCCGCAGATCTACCCCTGTACCAGTGTGTCAATATTATGGACATCCTCACCCAGGGGAGTGTTGATGGATGACAGGAGCGTGCTTGAGATGCAAGTCCAAGGACCATCTAAGAAGAAATTGTCCATTGCTACAGTTTAGCAGAGGTTTAGGCAATGTTGAGTCAGTACCGATACAAACTATGGGACAAGGCAGAGGTAGAAGGCGAGGGCAAGGCAGAGGAGGCTGAGCATGGCCAAGCCGATTTATTTCAAACACAGTGGAGAGGCCGAAAGTCAGTAGAGTTGCTCCAACAAGGGCTTATGCCATCCGAGGATGGGAGAAGCAATATGCGCCTGACGTCATAGTGAGTAAATTCCTTCTTTTTGGCTTTTATATACATGTATTGATAGATTTGGGGTCGATGCATTCATACATATGCACACCACCACCAGATCGAGATGGTTTAAAACCAAGGACTCTAGAATATGAGATTCTTGTGACTAACCCGCTAGGGCACGTTGTGTGGGTTAGTAAAGTTTTTTAAGGTTGCCCAGTTGAAATTCAAGACAAGCAATTACCAGCTGATCTGATAGGGCTACCATTCTATGAGTTTGATGTGATCTTATGAATGGATTGGCTAGCTCGTCATGGAGTAATAGAAGATTGTGGAAAAAGGCAGATGAGGATTAAAGTTCCAGATTTAGAGGAAGAGATAATGGTTATGGGTAAGAATAGAAAATATCTAGATAATGTGATATCAGTGCTAAAAGCTTAGAAACTCATCAATAGGGGATGTGAGGCTTACCTAACATATGTGATTGATACAAGAAAGAATAGTTTGAAGTTAGCCGACATCCTAACAGTTAATGAGTTTCCATATGTATTTCCTGAGGAGTTGCTAGGGTTACCACCTGATCGAGAGATAGAATTTGCTATCGAGTTAATACCTTACACTGCTCCTATATCTATTACACCATACCGGATGACACCTATAGAGTTGAAAGAGTTGAAGGTGCAATTGTAAAAATTGTTAGATAAGGGATTTATACAACCTAGTGTATCACCATGGGGTTCTCCAGTGTTGTTTGTAAAGAAGAAAAATGGCACTTTACAGATGTGTATCGATTATAGGCAACTTAACAGGGTGACTATTAAGAATAAGTATCTGTTACCTACGATTGATAATCTTTTTGATCAATTGAAAGGTGCAAGTATATTTTCAAAGATAGATCTTCGATCAGGGTATCATCAAATGAAGATCAAGGAGTCAGATGTACTGAAGACAACGTTTATGACTCGTTATGGTCATTATGAGTTCTTGGTGATGCCATTTGTTTTGACGAATGCACCAGCAGTGTTTATGGACCTGACAAACCAAGTGTTCAAGCCATATCTTGATCAGTTTGTAGTGGTGTTCATTGATGATATTTTGGTATACTCTAGAAACAAAGAAGAGCATGATCAGCATCTCAAAATAGTATTGCAGACCTTAAGGGAGAAACAATTGTATGCAAAGCTATCTAAGTGTGAGTTTTGGTTGGAATCAATTAGTTTTCTAGGTCATGTGATATCAACAGAGGGTATTCGAGTTGATCCTAGTAAGATCGAAGTTATTCTTAATTGGAAACCACCTCATAATATGACTAAAATGAGAAGTTTCCTTGGATTAGTCGAATATTATAAGAGGTTCAAGAAGGGATTTTCATCCATAGCAACTCCTTTGACCCGATTGTTGTGGAAAGACATTCTGTTTGGATAAATGAACAAGTGTCATGCTAGTTTTGATAGATTCAAGGCAACATTGACTAAAGCACCAGTCGTAACTCAACTTATTCCAGGAAAAGATTATGTTGTATATAATGATGCAAGTCACAATGGGCTAGGTTGTGTTCTTATGCAAGAGGGAAAAGTGATTGCATATGCTTCCAGATAGCTTAAGTCTCACGAGCTTAGCTATTCGATGCATGATTTAGAGCTTGCAACGATATTTTTTGCTCTCAAGATCTGGAGACATTATCTGTATGGAGAAAGATGCTACAT
The DNA here is from genome assembly GCA_023653625.1 of Triadica sebifera. Taxonomy (NCBI): domain Eukaryota; kingdom Viridiplantae; phylum Streptophyta; class Magnoliopsida; order Malpighiales; family Euphorbiaceae; genus Triadica; species Triadica sebifera. Next base: position 4,595,979 of record CM042898.1, read on the forward strand.
TTATACAAATCATAAGAGTCTTAAGTACCTGTCTTCACAGAAAGAGTTAAGCCTGAGGCAACAAAAATGGTAGGAGTTTATTAAAGACAATGATTGTGTGATTGACTACCAGCTAGGAAAAACAAATGTGGTGGTTGATACCTTAAGCAGAAAAATGTTAGCTGAGTTGCAAGTGGAGCCTACTTTAATGCAGAGGATTAAAACTGTTCAAATGCAAGATGAAAAGCTAGTAAAGATAGTTGAAACTCTGAAAAATGAAGAAAAAACATAATTTTCTTTAACATGTGATGGTACCATGTATTTCAAGAACCAAATTTGTGTACCGAGTATAAAGGAGTTGAAGTCAGAGGTTTTAAAGGAAGCTCATGAAACAGTTTATACTATGCATCTAGGTGGAAACAAAATGTAACAAGATTTGAAAGCACAGTACTGGTGGTCAGAGTTAAAGAAGGATATCACCGAGTATGTTGCTAAATGTCTAACCTGCCAACAAGTGAAAGATGAACATCAATTACCCACAGGATTACTACAAACCGATTTCCATACCAGAATGGAAGTGGGAAAAAGTTACGATGGATTTTGTGTTCGACTTACCGTTAACTTAGAGGAAGTATGATGTAGTATGGGTGATAGTGGATCGACTAACGAAGTCAACACATTTTCTACAAGTTTGGATGAACTATCCTTTGAACAAGTTGGCTGAGATTTATATGAATGAGATAATGAGACTTCACGGAGTGCTTGTATCTATTATATTTGACAAAGATCCCATATTTACATCGTAGTTCTGGAAGAGCTTATAGTAGTCTTTGGGAACTCGACTTAGTTTCAGCACAGCCTTTCAAACGGATGGACAATCAAAGCAAATTATTCAATTATTAGAAGACATGATGAGAAGCTGTGTTCTTGATTTTGAGAGAAGTTGGGATCAATATTTATCTATTGTGGAATTTGCCTACAATAATAATCATCAAACAAGCATTGGCATGACTCCTTATGAGGCTTTGTATGGAAGATAATGCAGGACCCCAGTTTGTTGGACCGAGTTGAACGAGAAGAAGTTGATCGAACCAGAGATAGTTCAACAGACCGAAGAGAAAGTTAGAGTGGTCAAAGAAAGATTGGAAGTGGCACAAGATTGACAAAGGTCATATGCTGACCTAAAAAGGCAAGATATAGAATATGTTGTAAGTGATAAAGTTTTCCTTAAAGTTTCACCTTGGAAGAAGGTATTAAGATTTGGCAAAAAGGGTATGTTGAGTCCAAGGTTTATTGGTCCTTATGAGATTCTGGAAAGAATCAGACCAATGGCATATCGTTAGCCATTCCACCAGAGTTGGATAGAATTCACAATGTTTTCCATGTTTCGATGCTAAAGAGATATCGTTCGGACCCGAATCATATTATACCAACTGAAGAGATAAAATTGTAGATAGACATGTCTTATGAAGAGGAACCGGTGACTATTTTAACACGTGAAGAGAAAGCTCTCTTGAACAAGAGAGTTCCTTTAGTTAAAGTCTTGTGGCGAATCATGCAATTAAAAAAGCCATATGGGAAAGTGAGCAAACAATGAAGAGACAATATCCATAGTTGTTCAGTACAAAATGAACAGGTAAATTTCGAGGAAGAAATTTATTTTAAGGGACAGAGAATGTCATATCGGTTAATTTAGGCCTCGAGTCGCGCATGTCACTAAATTGATGTGTTAACTAAACGGAGTCTAAATTCAAATTTTGACCAAAATTAATCAATTTAATGATTAATAATTATAATATATGCCTAATAAAGTATTTATAAAGCTTAAATAAGTTAATTTACGGTAAATGACTAAATTATAAAATTTGATAAGTTTTGGGGTTAAATTGTAATTTACTAAAATTTGGAGGATTAATGAGATTATTTGCTAATTAAACATATGAAATTTGGACATTTAAAAATGGGTTGGCCTACCATAGCATGAAAGAATGAGATTAATGTGTTAATTAAGTTTAAGAATAAAAGAAATGGTCAAAGAATGGTGGGTCCCATATGAAGATTTATTTCTTTATTTTCTTCTTCTCCTCATTTCTTCTTTCTTCCTACCCAGTCACGCCAGCCCTCTTTTCCACCATAGCCATCCTTGAAATCTAGAGAGAAAAAGGAAGGGAAGAGATGGAAAAGAACAAAACAAAGTGATTTTCATGATCTACAAGACTTAAGGAAGCTTGGAAGAGCAAGAAGGAGGAAGAACAAACAAGTTTAGTGGAGAGAAAAAAATCCCTAAGGTTGTGATCAAGAGAAGAAAAGTGTAAAGGTAAGAAGTTTTTCTTCTTCTCTTTCATCTTTTCTTAAGGAAATCATAGTTTTGAGCTCATTTAGAGCTTGACTGTGTAGAGAGAGAGTTTAGGGTTTCATGAGAGTTTTGATAAGGTAAGATTTTGATGATGATTTTGTGTGTTTTAGTAGCTCAAGAAAACAAAGGAAAAGAGAAAGCTACCTAAAGAAAGTGAAAGAGATTAATAAGAGGTTTGTGCATAAATTAAGTCAATAGCCTATGTTTTATTTTCAAGTTGCATGATTTGAGAATTTGACATGTAAATTAACATTATTTTGTGGAAAAATTCTGGGTATGCACGTTTACCAAACTGAGGAGTAAAAATTAAATTAGGTGATTGTCTGTGTGTAATGTTGGAATTTATGGAGCAGTAAGCATATATATTGCTATAACTTGAGCTATATAATTTGAATTAATGTGTTCTTAGTTGAGTTTGAAAGCTAAGACATAAGTCTTTAACTTTTATTCAGACCATAAAATCTAAATATTTCTGTATTTGTCCAAAAAATACATATATTTCAGACATAGAATCTGTCTAGAAAATTATAGTCAAAATTGTTAGTGAACAGTGAGTGTTCAATTAATCATATCTTTTTATACAGAACTCCAAATTTAGTGATTCAAGTTGTATATTAAATATAAGACATAGAATTTTAACTTTTATTAAACCATAAAATCTAAATATATCTGTATTTGCCCATAAAAAATACATATATTTCGAACCTAGAATCTGTCTAGAAAATTTTAGGCAATATTGTTAGTGAACAATTAGTGTTCAATTAATCATATCTTTTTTTACAAAACTCCAAATGTAGTGATTCAAATTGCATATTAAAGTTAAGATTTAGGTATAAAATTCATAATAAGACTCTATAATTTAATTCAGACTTTAATAGAACCAATATTGAGGTCAAAAATAGAATTCGAATTCTGTATGAAACAAGAAAGATTGAAAAAAAAATGAAATTTAAATATTTAAATTATATTAGGTTAATTGTCATAATATGAATTTTACCCAAATGAGGTATATGAGAAATCAAATGAGTTATTAAACTCTTAAAAATGATGTGCAAATAAAACCATAGTTGAGTATTTTGTAATTGAGATGAGAATAAATAAATAAATAAATACTTTTATTTTCTTATAGCTATGAATTTTAATGACATTAATTAAGCCCTAGAAGTCTTAGCTTAGAACTAGAATTTTAGATAGTTTGGCATGACAATCAGGGGGATTATTAATGTCTATAATGACACGATTAATGAAGCCGGTGATGACACTATAATTAAAGTCAGTAATGACATTACTATTAATGTCAATGATGACATCTATATATATATATATATAAATGCCAGTGATGACACTTATATGTGCATACCATAAATGTTTGAGGGACACTCATAAATGCTTAGATGACAACTCCGTTATCCTTGTTAGTGGTTCCTAGGTGTTATGGGCATAAATGAGTTAATGAAATTAAAAGAGTTCATGTTAAAAAAAATGAATATAAGAAAAATATTTGAATTGATATATATATATATATATATATATATATATATATGTATGTATGTATGTATGTATATGCTAGTAAACAATGAGATAATAAATTGTATGAAAAATGTTCACCATAAAAGTATAATAAAATATATTGCATGAATATTTATGTGTTATGAACAACATGATATAGTATATTATCTTTATCTTTATGCACTACTAAGTTTAGAGCTTAGCATGAGAGTTTCCTTCAATGCAGATTTGAAAAAATAGTTGAAGCTTGTAAATAGAGTTAGCTGTGACCTAATCCAGTAAAGCAATCGACAGAGAAAATTGTGGGTCACAACACTTTTTTATTTTGCATTATATTTCTTTATTTTGGATGTACAAATTATTTTCTATGGTTTTGTAATTAACCTGAACTTTTATAAATATTATTTTTTGTAAATAAAATGTACATTATCTCTTTTATATCTTTAAGCTTTGAGTAAAAAAAAATGTATGACTTTTTAGCATTTATTAAAATAATGATTTAAAGAAGTCGGTGTAACACTCGCTTATCCAAACATTTGAGGCTGGGGTAAGGGGGTGTTACACGGCTAAATGAGCGGGTGCCACACAACCTGTATTCGAAAAACCTATTAAATTTTTGAAATTTTTCTTTGCACCATGGTCGTGATCAAAGTAATGGTTGACTTCACATTTAAAATCACAATTTCATAAAAATATGACTAACCCTTGTCTAAAGATTTATAGAAATACATGTCTTTGACATAAATTACATAATTCTTGCATTTACAGACAAGTATATAAGTAAACAATCCTCTCACTATGACATGTATACAAAATACAAAAGTGTGACCTATGATATCACCAACCCTTATAGGGTTTGATTTATTGTCTCTGATGTTGGGCCAGATTCTCTTGATCAACTTTTATCTTTATCTATTGGGCTCTGATCTGCATGGAAAAAATATCTGCACTCTAAGCTATTGAAAGCTTAGTGGTACATATAGGCATAAAAATTTATACATGCAATCGCGCATCATACATGAAGTCATATATAATCATGGTATCATATAGAATGTCATCGCATGAGTGATAGTCATACTATCATTTAAAATACCTTACCTCATAGAAGTAATAGTTTACTAAGTTTTGACAACATAAATGAAAGCATTTAATTCCTTTTTAAAGCATATAACATATTAACTGTGTATTTTTGTGTACTTGTATCTTTGAATCTTTTTTTACCATTTCATTTTATTCCTTAAACACTTTACAAATTATTGTCCAACAACTCCCAATATGGACTATTCATATACGAATTGTGAATAGAAGCGCTTATTCGAGCTAAGCCACCCTGCCACAATCTATATTCATGTGCCAATCCAGGCTCCTCAAATCAACGACACTCTTGGAGCTTAAGCCACATTGACCGAGTAAACGTATAACTACGGTATCGTAAATCCCTTAATGACATGTCACCTATCCTACTTATAGTATCGAGTATGGGCTTTACTTGTTCATATTATCTTTATTATAACATTCATATCATATAACACATATACTTTGTTTTTATGGAAATTCATCATGTAACATTTTTATGCTAAAAATCATAAAAGTATACTTTAAACATATCATCATAAAGGTATATGCCTAGCCATTACATTATAACCATTTAAGAAAATAACATATATCATTTTAAATAGGTTTCACGGTCATGAACGCCTCAGTCACGAGTAACTTTACTCGTGAACCAAACCATAAACTAAGTCATGAAAGCTTTTATCGATTTTGTGCACTTACTTCATGGGCATGAAGAATATAGTCACAGGCGTGACGTTCGTGAGATGAGATTCACGATCGTAAACACCTAGTCACATACATGAATCTGGATTTTCTAGCAATTAACAGCATTTATTATGAGTCACTTGCAAGACTCTAAGGATTGTCCTATGGCAACCTTTTCCTGTCATCATATTCATCATATTATGCATTTCACCATGTTAAAGCATCATTTAAACACATATTCCATTTACTGTTTTTGTTTTCATAAGTCATCCTATCAAACATTTATATTCCATATACATTTAATCATTTCTTACTTACCTCTTTCACCCATTAGGGTATCATCATTCATTACTCCATTTAATATGTCTTAGGCACATTTATTATATATACACAACAAGCATCATCAATGTTCATTTAAAGCACACTTGCATTTATGGCACTTTATATTCAATATCATATCTCATGATATTAATTACATCATTTGAACTTCGTGCTTAGTATATAAAGCATATAATTTAATTATCATCTAATTAACTACAACATGCCATATTTTGGGAATTTGAATGCATATATATATATATATATATATATATATATATATATATATATATATATATATATATATATATATATATATATATATATATATATATATATATATACCTATAATGGAGCCTCAAAAATCAAGTTTCTCTCGAGCTTGCTTATCCCTTTGGTGGGTTTTATCACCTCCTCTTTCAGCTTCTATCAAATATAACATATCTATATCAAAATCTATAACCTTTAAACTTAGCTTTTAAAGTCATAAAGATGAAAAAGTTAACTTTAACCCTTTTTACTAACTTAGTCTCATATAACTCCTTACTAACACATGTTATAACCTTTAACAACTTAGAGAGGGGTCTTAAGCTATGAAAAATCATTGATCGCTCGAAACCCTAGCTCGTTTGAAAATGGATCTCTACTATAAATGAACTAGACATGATAAAGGTTATGAAAGTTTGTAAAAATGAAAGGAAATAAAAGGGAAACGTTATTTCTTATCTTAATCAAAGGAAACACAGCTAGGATGAGAGATTCAACTTTTCTCTTCCTTTTTAGGTTCGTCCTCCTTAAAAACACCACTTCTTTATGCTCTTCACTCACTAAAACATGTTAAACTTTGATCTTTTGCTTTAGTTTAGGTGTTTAGAGCTAGGAATCAAAGAAAAATATAAGGGATTGGTATATGATATGAAAAATCTTCAAATTATAGGTTCCTTTTCAATTTTAAGTCGAGAGAGAAAGATAGAACAATTGATAGGATTTTATATCAAATGATGTTCAAGGGTATCACAATTATTGTCACAACTATGAATCTACTCAAATCCAGAATTTCATCTCACAATGGTCACGGTCATGAAAGCATTGTCACGGACATGAACCCTATGACATTTCACATTTTTGTCTTTTTTCAACTCTTTTTCCATAACCCTTAATCACATACTTATATCTCTTAATCCATATTAATTACCAAGCCCTAATTACGGGCGTTACAAAAAAGTCATAAGCTATCATTCTTTACCTCTACTCTCTCTACTTCTTGACCCCTTGAAGTTATAGTTACTGATATATGGACATCACTAGTTTACTCTATTGATCACTTTAAGTATTATATAATATTTTTGACCATTATACAAAATATATCTGGTTGTATCCCCTCAAATGCAAATCGAACACATATGATGTCATTGTGCGCTTTAAGGCTCTTATAGAAATTTTTTTTAATCGTCCAATCATTACTTTTTACTCTGATAATGGGGAAGGGGAATATCAAGCTCTATCTTCTTTCTTAACGATCAATGTGGTCTCTCATCTTACTTCTCCACTGTTGAACCTTAAGGGGTATTTCCGTCATTTTGATGCTAACAAATAAAATAACAATAATTTATTTAACATACTTGTTTTCTAAGTTTATTGAACAGGGTATGGAACATGATAATAAGAATGGAGAATGGAAGACTAACCTTAAAAAGATAAAAAATGAAGAAATAACATGTTCACGCCCGTGACCTTTTATGTCACGCCTGTGAGGAAACTTAGCACCAACTATCAAACATTTAAAGTTCACGACCATGAACAATAATAGCAACTATGAATGATCATATCAGTCACGCCCATGAAAGAAAGTCACGCCCATGAGAAAACATGTCAAATTCCTCCAGAGAGCTTCACGACCAGAGTCACCACTTGGACCACGGCTAGGAAGCATGTTCACGCCCGTGAAATAATAATGTCACGCCCGTGATCAAACACTTCAAATCCTTCCATAATGCTTCACGGCCGAAGTCACCACTCAAGTCACGGCTTAGAAGAACAGTCACGATCGTGACACTCATACTCACGACTGTGAAAAAGGAAAGAGAAACATGTCAGGCGCGAAATCAAGAGTTGGTTCAACGACTATTTTCTCATTAAATGCAACCAAACGACTATAATTCTCCATGAAAGTATAAATGCAAGTCTTTTGCGCATTTAATACTTTCAAGAACAAGAGAATAGCTAATAATTCGAATCAAAATCTTGTTGTAGCCATTTGTGCATTTAATACTTTCAAAACAAACATTAATTCTCTATAAAAAATCTTTTTGCTCATTATTTTCTGAGTATTATAGATTTGTGAATATTTCTCTTTGTAATCTACTACTCAAGTGAATTTGGGTATATTGGGTTAAGAGTAAAACACTTGTAAGGGTTATTTGTGTGAGCCTTTAAAACATAAGGAATTGGTTTATTGTGTGAGTCATTATAACATAAAGGATTTCTGGGTTAGGTGTGATCCATTGTTAGAAACACCATAGTTGGGAGTGAGTTTGTAAAACTCCATTATAACACTTAGTGTGTTAGTGAAACTCCCAATTGAGATTGGAGAGAGGAGTAGGGTTTGTTAACACCCGAACCTCTATAAAAATTCTTGTGTGATATCTTCCTATCCCTACTCAACTTAACTTTTCTTTCCACACTTAAAAGTTAAGAAATTTTAATATCCAATTTAACCCCCCTTTTTGGTACAATATCTGGGCAACAATTGGTATCAGAGCTTAGTCTAGCATCGAGGCCTAAAAAACCTAGCAAAGATCAAGATATGGCTAATGAAGGATTCCAAAGTCTCAAGCCTTACTTTTATGGAGCAAATTATGCTCCTTGGAAGTTTCGGATGGAGACATATCTGGATAGTGAAGGAATTGAAGTCTGGGATAGTGTTTGGAAAGAATGAACACCACTAACTAGAAGAGGAGTTGATGGTGAAGAAGAAATTCTGTCAATAGATGATTGGACAGAACCTTAAAGAAGAGCAAACTTTAAAAACAAGAAGGCAATGACAATTCTCTCAAGCTCATTATCCATTGAAGAATGTGGCAGAATACAACACTGCCCAACTGCTTACAGCATGAGGAAAACATTGGAAAACTATCATGAAGGAACAAAGCAAGTTAAATCCAAGAAGATTCAATTCTTACTTCAGAGTATGAACTCTTCAAGATGAAATCCAATGAGTCAATTACTGACATGACCAACCATCTTCTAGCCATCATAAATGACATGAGAAAGCTTGGGAAACACCTGAGCTTGGAAGATGTAAATAACAAAATTATGAGAAGTCTTCCTCTCAAAGATTACGGTTCAAGAGTTGCCGGTATAGAAAAGGCAAATGAAGACATGAGCATCATGAATACTGATGTGCTTATTGGAAAAATTCTTACACATGAAATGGCAGTGAAAAGAGATAGAGAGCTTGAAGCAGAGCCAGTAAAAAGAAAGCCTATAGCACTAAAAGCCTCTACTTCAAAATCTGAAGAGGAAGTTGAAAATGATAAAGAAAAGAGTGATGATGCAAATGAGGATACTATTATTCTCTCAAGAAGGCTGAAAAGAATTATTGAAAAGAGAATGAGCAACTCTAGAAAATTCAGGCAAAGAAACTTCAAACAGACTTCCAATGACTCACAAATAAGTAAAGAGGAGGTAAAGTGCTATAAATGTGGGAAGAAATGACATATTAAACCGGAATGTCGAAGGCTCAAGAAGCACAAGAGCAAATACCAAAGAGACAATAGGGATAAAGGTCACAAAGCCACATGGGATGACGAAAGCTCTTCAAGTGAAAAAGATGACAATGAAAGTAAAGAGATCAACCTATGCTTCATGGCTATAGAGGATCACGTCTCAGATAAGGTAGGATCACTTCACTCATACTCTTTTAATAATGATAGTAGTGATAATGATAGTAATAGTGAAGATGATGACGAGCAAAGCCTAATATAAGTATTGAATCTAGAACTAGAGAAATATAGAAATAAATTCAATACTTATAAGAATAACATTTCTAATTTGAAAATCAAAATGGATGCTTTAGAAAAGGAGAACTTTAAGCTTAAATCATCTAATGAATCTCTTCAAAAGTCATTAGATGAGTACTCTCCAAGACCCTCAACTAAATCATTGCTTAAAGAAAACAATATTTTGAAAAATGAAGTTGAGGAACTTAGAAACTCCATTTCAAAATTTCACAAGGGAAATGAGAGTTTAGATACTCTCATTGTGTCTCAAAGACCACTCTTAATTAGACATGGTCTAGGATTTAAGGGTACATCATCATCTTCTCACAAGACTACTTTTGTTAAGTCAAGTGAACCTCACATCTCCACATTTGCTGTAACAGCCCCAAGGGCTAAGTGCACAAAATACACTAAATCTTCTATACATATGAGGGATGATCAAGGATTGGTAAGCCTAAGAAGGAAACCTCAAAAGGCTAATCATGCCTTTATGTATAAGAAGCATGCACCTAGAAAAGTACCAATTCATCATGCTTGTGCATGTCATTGCTCTCAAACTCAACCTAATAGAAATATGGCATTCAAAAGCATTGTAAGACCAAAAAGCATATTTAGAGCTAAACAATGTAATTATTGTATGAAATTTGGTCACATAAATAAACATTGCTGGATAAGGAAGGCTCATTGGGAACCTTCATGTGCTAACCCCCAAGGACCCAAGCTCATTTAGGTACCTAAAAACCATACTTGAATTGTGATTCTATAGGTATGCCTCAAGTCCACAATAAACAAAAATGCTTGGCTAGTAGATAGTGGATGCTCAAGGCATATGACAGGAGACAAAGAACTTTTCAATGAAATCAAAAGTATTGATGGAGGTAAAGTTACATTTGGAAACAATGCTAAGGGTAAGGTAATTGGCATTGGCTCTATTGGTATTAATGGTACTACTTTCATTAAATATGTCTTACTTGTTGATGGATTAAAACATAACTTGTTAAGTGTAAGTCAATTATGTGATAAAAGAAACAAAGTAATCTTTACTTCCAACGAATGTCTTGCAACCTCTATTAATGGTCAAGAGATATTTAAAGGAAATGGAGATGTCAATACCCACATAATAGACTTGCACAAAATATCTAACCATTCCTCTAAGTGTCTTGTGACTACTAGTGATGAATCTTGGTTGTGGTATAGAAGGCTTGGTCATGCAAGCATGGATTTAATTCAAAGCCTCAACATAGGAGAGCTGGTAAAGGGACTGCCAAAAGTCAAATTTGAAAAAGACAAGACATGTGAACCTTGCCAAAGAGGAAAACAACACAAGTCATCCTTCAAATCCAAAAATATTGTAAGTACCTCAAAACCTTTACAACTCTTGCATCTAGATCTTTTTGGACCTACTAGAATTGAAAGCTTAGGAGGTAAACACTATGCCTTTGTCATCGTCGATGACTACTCTAGATTTACTCGGGTAATTTTCTTAGCTCAAAAGAGTGATGCCTTTGAAACTTTCTGAAACTTTGCTAAAAGAGTTCAAAATGAAAAAGGATATTTTATTTCAAAAATAAGAAGTGATCATGGCAAAGAATTTGAAAATGAAAACTTTGAAAATTTTTGTCTTGAACATGGCATTTCATAGAATTTTTCTTCTCTTAGGACACCTCAACAAAATGGGGTAGTCAAAAGAAAAAATCGAACTTTAATTGAAATGGCTCGAACAATGCTCAATGAGTATGGTTTACTAACTTACTTTTGGACCCAAGCCACAAATATTGCATGTTATATTTCAAATCGAGTTTTCAAAAGACCTCTCTTAAACAAAACTTCATTTGAGCTATGGAATGAAAAAAAAACCCTTGATATCATACCTTAGAGTATTTGGATGCAAGTGTTTCATATTGAATACCAAGGACAACCTTGGAAATTTTGCCTCTAAATCTGATGAGGGTATCTTTTTAGGATACTCTACAACTAGCAAAACATATAGAATATTTAATAAAAAGTCATTAACTGTTGAAGAATCTATGCATGTTATTTTTGATGAATCTAGTAAGCTTGATCTTGTGAAAGGTAGTGTTCTTGATGATGTTATAGGTACCATGGAAAGACTTGATCTTGAAAATGAAAGAGAAGAAAATGATCTAGAAGATTCACATCAAGATGATACTCTACCTCCAACTCAAGAGGAAAACAAGCAAGAGCTCCCAAAGGAATGAAGATTGACAAAAGATCACCCTCAAAGAGCAAATCATTGGTGATCCTACAAGGAGAGTAAGTACTAGATCTCATCTCAAACATTTAGTTTCTGATCTTGCCTTTGTTTCTCAAATTGAGCCTAAAAATATTGATGAGGCTCTTAATGATGAAAGTTGGGTGATTGCTATGCAAGAGGAACTCAACCAATTTGAGAGAAGTAAGGTATGGACCTTAGTACCTAGACCCAAGAAACATCAAATCATTGGAAGCAAATGGGTATTTAGAAATAAACTAAATGAACAAGGTTCAATAACTAGGAATAAGGCTAGATTGGTTGCAAAAGAATATAATTAGGAAGAATGAATAGATTATGATGAGACCTATGCTCCTATAGCTAGATTAGAAGCCATAAGAATACTTTTAGCATATGCATGTCATATGAATTTCAAACTCTTTCAAATGGATGTAAAAAGTGTCTTTTTAAATGGCTTTATAGAAGAAAAAGTTTATGTAGAACAACCACCAGGATTTGAAATCTATGATTTGCCCAACCATGTATTTAAACTTTCAAAAGCTTTATATGGTTTGAAACAAACCCCAAGAGTTTGGTATGAAAGACTAAGTTCTTTTCTCTTAGAAAATAATTTTACAAAAGGGAATGTTCACACAACATTATTCATTAAAAAGCATAAACATGATACTCTAATTGTTCAAATTTATGTTGATGACATCATATTTGGGTCTACTAATGAATTGCTTTGCCAAGAATTTGCTAAGTGTATGACTAGGGAATTCAAAATGAGCATGATGGGTGAGCTAAAATTCTTCCTCGATCTTCAAATAAAACAAGGCAATAAGGTCATATTCATCAACCAATCTAAATATGCCAAAGACTTAAGAAATTTGGAATGGAATGATGCAAAAATGCCAAAACTCTAATGAGCACATCAACAAAATTGGACAAGGATGAAAAGGGTAAACGCATTAATGAAAAGCTCTATAGAGGTATGATTGGATCACTTTTATATTTTACTACCTCTATAACCAATATAATGTATAGTGTATGCTTATATGCTCGCTTTCAATCATGTCCTAAATAGTCACATTTAAATGCAGTAAAAAGAATTTCAAATTATTTACATGGCTCATTGCATCTAGGTTTATGATATCCTAGAAATTCATCCTTTCACATAATAGGATATTCAGATACTGATTACGCTGGAAGTCTTTTAAATAGAAAAAGTACTTCAGATACTTGTCACTTTATTGGAGAATACTTAGTTTCTTGGTTTAGCAAGAAACAAGTTTCAATTGCTCTTTCTACCGCTGAAGCGGAGTATGTGGTAGCAGGAAGTTGTTGTACACAAATCCTTTGGATGAAACAACAACTTAAGGATTGTGGTGATAGTATGGACCATATACCTATTAGATGTGACAATACAAGTGCTATAAATCTATCTAAGAATCCCATTCAACACTCAAGAAGTAAGCATATTGACATAAGACATCATTTTATTAGAGATCATGTTCAATATGGAGATGTTGTATTGGAATTTATAAGCATAGACAATCAATTGGCAGATATCTTCACTAAGTCTCTAAATGAGGAAAGATTTAATTTCATAAGAAGAGAGTTTGGTATGATTGATGGATTAACTTTATGATTGCCAAAATTGTCGAATCTTGATTGATAATCTTGTGTTTTTTTGTCTCATCTTTTTAGATATGAAGTAGCTGACTTGATAGAAAAATATGTTATAGGGGATAGAAGCTACTTAGAAATGCTTTAGTTTTATTTTAGACTTAATTTTATTTAATGAGGATTTTAGGCAATTCATGCCCGTGACATATATTCACGGCCGTGATCATAATCGCCAAAAACTCTAGTAGCTTTCACGCATAGCTTCACGACATGCTTCACGGTTGAAGGTAGTGAAGACTATGTTTCACGCCCATAACCTTTCTTTGTCACCCCCGTAAAACCCTTTGTTCACGCCCGTGATGCTTATTCACGACCGTGAGCATTTCTACCAAAAACTTATAGAAGCATTCACGCTTTGTCTCACGGTCACAAGTAGTGAAGATTGTACTTCACGACCGTGACTCTTTTGTCACCACCGTGATATTTCATCATTCACACCCATGACCTTTAATTGTCACGGTCGTGAATCATTTCACATTCCTCATCACGGGTAAAGCGTCTCCACACCCGTGATTTAGATTTCACGCCCATGAAGATGTCGGTTATAAAACATTTTCTGCCGTTATTTCTCTCATTTCCAACTCTCCAACTTCTCTTATTTATCACCATTAAATACCATTTTGAAGATTTCGGCCCCCTAGCAACTCATTCCATCTATAAATACCTTCAAAAACTGTCTTCATCATCAGAAATCAAAACACTTTAGGTTCTATTCCAAAATTCCATCAGATTTTCTCTTTTCAAAAATATATTTCTCAATCAAAAATGGAACCCAGCTGTTCCAAAGGTACCAGAAAGAAGTCTCATGCTCCAAGAAGGTACACATACTACCTTCTAAACATTATTTCAGAGCACTGTCATCCGAGATACTCGGTTCTCAAGCAAATACCACTCCTTTCTTCTCAATCATTTGAGTGGAAAACCATCAGAACACTTGGTCTCGAGACAAGCATGATGGAATAACTCCAAGCTTGTCATCTGAAAGATTTCACTGATATTCATCAATCGATGTTGAGGGAACCAACTCTCGAGTTCCTAAGCACCCTGCAAGTCTCTCCTACCGGTACGGTAAAATTCCAACTTTGCAAGCATCCGAACACTCTCACTGCCACAGAGTTTGGTGACATGTTCAACCTTCCCTTTGACAATATCCTTAATGACAGTGAGGTGGAGTTCTATGCTACTCAAGCATGGACTCATTTCGAGCTTGACTGCAGCTGGGACATCAAGAAGATGAAAAGCACCCACATTCGATCCCTAGTGCACAAGTACTTGCTTAAGTTTCTAACCTATAGCATTTTTTCTAGAGGAGACAACAACGGATCGATTCAGAAATATGAGCTCTTTCTCTTGGAGATGGTCCGAAGAGGCCTAATAGTGGCTTTATCTCGATGGTTTGCAAACCATCTACTGTCTATTGCCACCAAGCCCTCCGGAGACATTCTGATTGGTGGGTACGTGACTCACCTTGCTATCAAGCTTGGGTATTTGAAGCTAGAGGAGCACCACTTCAACCTTATACCAGCACATCCTCAAGACTGACTAGATGCCAAGTCGTTTATCAAAATGGGAGTGGTTGTTCGTATAGTTCATGAGAACAACATCTACTACCGCTTCACCAACACAGCTGGTGAGATTATTTGGGAGGACAACGATTCGGATGACTTCAAAGCTGACCTCCAAGGAATTTAGCAGAGGAAGAGAGTTTGAGTTGAGATGGAGACTCCAGGGGTTGAGTAGGAAATTGGACAATCCTCTGTCTCCACACCAAACTTGGCTCAGCAAGTGGCTAATCTCTTGCCACCACAATTTGAGCAATTGCAGGCTTCGATGGATGAGAGGTTAGAGAACCTCAAGGATTTCATGGAGTCTTGCATGGAGAGCCTCGAGGCAGAAGTAGCTCACCTTAGAGACAGGATGTCCGGCTCCAAATCTAGCCAGACTATATTTTAGCTATGATATTTTCTAGCTTGTTTGATGTAGGACTTTAAATCACTTTTCAAATCCTTGTGTTCTTCTTTTAATATTAATATAATTGCATTTGTTTTCCATTATGATTTATCTTTTTGTTATTTTTTTGTGTTGATGACAAAGGGGGGAGAACCTAGCAATATATTATATTTAAATTTAAATGCAATATATTTGAAATACTTATTTGAATCAAATGAATATGCAAATATGCAAGTATGCAAATGAGCTAATATACTTTGAATATACCTTAAGTATACTTTGCATATACCTTGATGCAAGTTACAAAAATGAATATGCACTTGATATACTTTGAATATACCTTAAATATACTTTGCACATACTTAACTTGTTTTAAGTAAAAATTTGGTGCACATTGGATATACCTTGCATATAACTTGCATATATCTAAACTAGGAAGCATATTTTGATGCTATATTTCATCATTCTTTACAATTCTTGCACTTCAGTAATTTTTTATCTTAAGCATCTTTTGAGGGGGAGACTTCTCAAAAGCACATATTGCTAGATTATTTGTCACCATCAAAAAGGGGGAGATTGTTGAACCTTAAGGGGTATTTCCGTCATTTTGATACTAACAAATAAAATAGCAATAATGTATTTAACATACTTGTTTTCTAAGTTTATTGAACAAGGTATGAAACATGATAGCAAGAATGGAGAATGGAAGACTAACCTCAAAAAGACAAAAAATGAAAAAATAGCATGTTCATGCCCGTGATCTTTTATGTCACGCCCGTGATGAAGCTTAGCGCCAACTATCAAACATTTAAAGTTCACGGTCATGAAGAATAATAGCAACTATGAATGATCATATCAGTCACGCCCATGAAAGAAAGTCACGCCAGTGAGAAAACATGTCAAATTCCTCCAGAGAGCTTCACGACTAGAGTCACTACTTGGACCACGGCTAGGAAGGATGTTCACGCCCATGAAATAATAATGTCATGCCTGTGATCAAACACTTCAAATCCTTCCAGAATGCTTCAAGGCCGAAGTCACCACTCAAGTCACGACTTAGAAAAACAGTCACAACCGTGACACTCATACTCACGACCACGAAAGAGGAAAGAGAAACATGTCAGGCGCGAAATTAAGAGTTGGTGCAACGGCTATTTTCTCATTAAATGCAACCAAACAGCTATAATTCGTCATGAAAGTATAAATGTAAGTCATTTATGAATCCAGAACAAGAGAATAGCTAATACTTCGAATCAAAATCTTGTTGTAGCCATTTGTGCATTTAATACTTTCAAAACAAACATTAATTCTCTATAAAAAAATCTTTTTGCTCATTATTTTCTGAGCATTATAAATTTGTGAGTGTTTCTCTTTGTAATCTACTGCTCAAGTGAGTTTGGGTATATTGGGTTAAGAGTAGAATACTTGTAAGGGTTATTTGTGTGAGCCTTTAAAACACAAGGAATTGGTTTATTTTGTGAGTCATTAAAACACAACGGATTTCTGGGTTAGGTGTGATCCATTGTTAGAAACACCATAGTTGAGAGTGAGCTTGTAAAACTCCATTGTAACACTTAGTGTGTTAGTAAAACTCCCAATTGAGATTGGGGAGATGAGTAGGGTTTGTTAACACCCGAACCTCTATAAAAATTTCTGTGTGATATCTTCCTATCCTTACTAAACTTAACTTTTGTTTCTGTACTTAAAAGTTAAGAAATTTTAATATCTAATTCAACCCCCCTTCTCGGTACAATATCTGGGCAACATCCACCTTATACTCTTGAACACAATGGATGCTTTGAATGTCATCATCATCATCATATTGTTGAAACAGATATTTCTCTCTTTACCCATGTGTCCATGCATTTATCCTACTGGCCCTTTGCCTTTTCCACTCTTATTTATCTCATCAATCGCCTTCCCACACCAACACTTAACCACATTTCACCATATCACAAACTTTTTGGCACGATTCCTAACTATACCAAACTTCGAAGCTTTAGATGTCTTTGCTACCCTTAGCTTCTCTCATACATATCCTGCAAACTTTAGTCTTTCTCCACCCCTTGTGTCTTTGTTGGTTATTCTCCCACTCAAAGTGTTTATCTACGTCTTGATACATCTACAGCTCGTCTATATACTTTCTGTCATGTCTGTTTTGTTGAATCCATCTTTCCTTTTGGCACCTTCCATTCCTCTTTTCCACGTGTCACTACTTCAACTATCTTTAAGTGGTGCTTTATAACTTTACCAGTTGTGGCCACATCATTCCTGAATGTCGACTCTATTCCCCCAATAAATCTACCTACTCCTATAGCCTCTACCCAAACCAATTCAAAATATTACCACCAGTCAAATGCCCATATCAGAACCCGTAATCCATTCTAGTGAAATTAACCATATCGATGATCACCCTCCTACACAGTAGGAACCTCCTCAACCTTCTTCTTTCTGTGTCATCGTTACCCATTCCAAACATAACATTTATAAGCCAATTCAAAAAATTTAACCTTGCTACTCAACTTCATCAACCTTTTGAACCCACCACTGTTTCCCAAACCATAAAGGGAATGTTTCCCAAACCATAAAGGGCCATAAGTGGTGCCAAGCAATGTCTAAAGAATTTGAAGTTTTACTATATAATATGACATGAGAGCTAGTCCTTTCTCATCCCACTCAAAATCTAGTTGGTTGTAAATGGATATTTCGCACTAAATATTTACCTGATGGATCTATTGACAAGTACAAAGTTTGTTTGGTCACTAAAGGCTTCCACCAATGCCCTAGGGTTGATTACCTTAAAACTTTCAGTCCAGTCATTAAGCCTACCATTGTTCGTCTTATTCTTAGCATTGCAATTAATTAAGGTTGGTCACTCAGATAACTTGATGTCAATAATTCCTTCCTATAGGGTACTCTCACTGAGGATGTCTTTATGTCTTAACTTCCAAGCTTCATTGATTTTGATCATCCTTGTCATGTTTACAAACTTTATAAGGGTATTTATGGCCTCAAACAAGCCCCACATGTCTAGCCTCATTAGTTGCACCAATTTTTTATTTAGTTTAGATTTATCAATTATGTTGCTAACATTTCCTTATTCATCTTCAACAACAATGGCATCATCTTTTATCTTATTGTATATGTTTATGATATTATCATCACTGGGAATCAGGCCAACATTGCATAAACTTTCATTCACCAACTTTCTTAGTACTTCTCTTTTAAGGATCTTGGCCTATTAACATACTTCCTTAGAGTAGAATTTATCCCTCACAACAATGGTCTCTTCCTCAGTCAAGGTACGTACATTGCTTATCTCTTTAGCATAACTCACATGACTGAAGCCAAGCCTGCTCCCACACAACTTATGACTAGTTCAATTCTCACCTTACAATCAAACACTCCACTATCTGATCTTACTGAGTATTGAATGGTCGTTGGTAGCCCTCAGTATATTTCTCTCACTTATCCAGATGTTTCCTATTTAGTGAATAAATTTTCTCAGTTTATGCATCAACCAACTAGTGATCACTAGAACACAGTCAAACGTCTTCTATAGTATCTCTGTGGCACCTTAGATCATGGCATTAATCTCCGTCAGACTTCTCCATTCACACTTGATGCCTTCTACGATGCTGATTAGGTAGGTACAAATATGACTTCACCTCAACTAGTGTCCATATTGTCTATCTAGGTCATAATCCTATTTCTTGGAGTTCCAAGAAATAATCTACTATGGCTAGATCTTTCACTGAGGTTGAATACCGATTCGTGGGCATTACTACTACAGAAATTCGCTAGATCTACTCTCTTCCTACAGAATTAGGTATTACTCTTCCCCAACAACCAATCATTTAATATGATAATGTTGGTGCAACAAATCTCTTTTCTAATCTGGTGTTTCACTTACGCATGAAACATGTTACTCTCTCAACTACCACTTTATTTGTGAACAGGTTCAAAATGGTATGTTACAAGTTTCTCACATTTCTACTGCAAACCAACTTGCTGACACTCTTACAAAACCTCTTGCACATCCTTATTTTGACTCTCTTAAAGCTAAGATTGAACTTGCTCCATGACCATCCATCTTGCAGGGGTATGATAAGGATATAAAATCACATTGCGACAATTAAAGAGCAAATCAAGGGATTCTCCCATGTGAATATTTGTGTAATCTCCTTTAATTGTATCATTTATTTGGTTTCCTTTTCTCTATTGTTTTCTGACTATGTTATACTCATGTAATTTATATATATACTACCTTTATCAATGAGAATTGTGTGCCATAATTCTTATAACTTTTCTCTTCTTCAGCCTATTAATTAGCATGCTTTTTCCTTTTCAAGCCAAAATTATAACTTGTCACTTAAATTTTTTTATTAACTTTAATTTTTCATTCTAAGATTAGTTGAAGATTTTTTTTAAGAATGAAAAAGATTATTCTAATTATTATAGATTTTTATAGTTAGTGATTTGTGCTCGGAAGAAATTTACTTAAAGACCCAATTAATCTTTGTGCTATTAATTTGTGGAATTTAGGTGTTACAAGCAATATTTCATAGAAAGACAATCCACTGATTCAAAAACAAAGAAAGCACCATCCAAGAAAAAAAAAAAAACCTAAAGTGGAGACAAGGATTAATGAGATAAATGAGGAAACTGGCATTCACTTTATCACTCAAGATCAAAAGGAGCAATTTTATGCCCTCCTTGGAAGAGAAGATCACAATTAGGTACTTTCATGACTCTATCCTTGGAAAATTGAAAATCAAATAAAATGTACATGCTTATTTAGAAAATGTAAGATGTTGAGTTTCTTGAAATTTACTAATCATGCATATAGGAACATCAATTTAGAATTCCTTAGCTCTTAATTATCACCACAAATTGCAACATGTTGCTCACCTAAACTAAGTTCAATGCATTTTAGATTGGAAAACAAAAAATCATGAGCTTAATTAGCTTTAAAACTCTAAACCAAATTTGTGGATTTCCAATTAATGGGGAAAACTATATCAATCCTCGTTGAAGTAAGGCAAAGGCATGGTCTAATGTTTCTAATGGGAGAAGTCAATTTGTTGCTACAAAATCTAAAAGTAAGGGGCTTTTTGCTTAAATAAGAAATAAAAAATAAAAAATTTATATATATAGGTGGATTTGAAAAATATTTATCTATATATGCTTATTTCCGCCGCGTGAAGGAATTGAAAAGACTGACTTCAAATAATCGACACTTATTGATCATTATTTTACCCTATGATCGACACTTATGGTGTTGATCACACTGTGTAAGTGTACAGATTTATTTTCCTTCTTCAATGGGAATTCGGAACACTTTATCTTAAAAGTAAAACTCCCTATTTTTTTCTTTTGTCCTTTTTAGTCATTTCAAAATGAATTTCGCTTATTGCATTATTTGATATTTTGACTCCACGTACAATATTTTTATTATTTTATATATAACTATAAATTTTCAGCCATAATAATTATTTACCTTCGCATAACCGTTGTACACTGTTTCAAGCCAAATTTTTTCAAACAGTATTTGATTCTTCTACCGACAAAATGGAATTAAATTTTCACACACATATTTTCTATGAGAACATTATTTGAATATTTAAATATTTAAAATTAAAAATATTTTAATGATAAATTACACTTATAACCCTGAACTTTAATGTTTATAACAATATAACCCTTAAATTTCAATTTGTAATTAAAAAAATACCTAAACTTAACATAAATATAACATTAAAATCTTATTATTATGTTACAAGTAAAATTGTTATGATAGGATTAATTTTTTTTCTTTCATGTATTGCGATGTCAGCATTTTTCTAAAATAAAATTTCTCTTTTCTCCCTATTTTTTCTTTCTACACATTATGAAAAACTAAATTATAAATTTCAATATAATTTACCAAATGAAACAAATTGTATTAAGAAAAATCAAATAAACAAAAAGCCCATGCATGATAGTAAATCAACATAGATGGGAAAATATTTCTTCAATCCACCCATATATATAATTATTTTCCTCTTTCTACTTAATTCAGTAAAAAGCCCAAAACTGAGAACATTAAGAATCCAGCCCTTCAATACATCCATAGGGTGATAGCATATACAATTTGTGGGAGAGGTGAGAGCACAAGATCAGTAAATAGAATAGAATTGTTCTTCATGGATTGCATGGTAAAAAAAGATAAAGTTTAGCCCTAATGCATGGATCATGAGATTGGTTAAAAATACTTTTACAAGTAATGCAGGTAAGGTTGCATGTGGGGGATTCATAATTGCCATTGCAAAGCATTTGGACTTACATGATTTTGGACAATTCATTAAAGGTAGTAAACTTATTAATGATTGTAATGCCTTGTCAAATATGGGTATGATAGCTTGAAAAGGAGATTGCTATTATTTTAGAGACAGGAAAAGCAAGAAAATCTCAACAAGAGCATTGCCGTTTGTTCCATAAGAAAGAGGAGTAAAGGAAGAGAGTGATGAGAAAGAAAGCAATGAAGAAGCATTTGAAGAAGAAGATCAAAAACAAGATATCATGCAGGAGCTTCCTCAAGTCGATCATGGACCTTATCTTGCGTGATGGAGCATATCCATTCTCAACTGGCCGCACAAAAGAGCTACTTTGATGCTCAAATCTGTGACTTGAAAATCAAGTTTAAAGATGCATTTTGCTTCACTGTTGCAACCATCCACATCTTCTCCACCACCCACCCAAAGGGGAGTTCCTAAACTCTTCTAATTTAGTAGTTTGTTTTTCTTTTGTTGCATATAGCATCTTATAAATATTGCACCTTTATTTTTATTTTTGCTTAGTTAGACACGTCATTACATGCGTTGCATTTGAGGAACTCGCTTATGTTTAAACCTTCATTATTGCATTGGGGACAATGCAAATTTTAAATTTGGGTGGTGAAAATTCATTTGTGCTTGAAATGCGGTTCAAATGAGATTTAGAAGTGTCATTTTTGTGCAAGTTATAAAAATTGTAGTCATGTGAGAGGTTAAAGTTGGAGGAAATATAAGTGTTGACATATCTTGTGTATGTTGATTTTGATGTTTATTTTTAGGTTTGATTGATGAAAAGGGAAGTTTTGGGCACTAACTTGAGTAGAGAAAGTTGTTCAAATTTTTCCTTGAGATTTGTTTGCCTTTTATATCTTTAAAATAATAGTGATCTCCTTTTCGAGTATATATACCCGTATTTGACAAGGCAATACAATCAATAAGTTCATTATCCTTAATGAATTGTCCAAAATCATGTAAGTCCAAATGCTTTGCAATGGCAGTGATGAATCCCCCACATGCAATCTCACTTCCCTTGTAGAAGTATTTTTAAACAATCTCATAGCTAACCTTTATCTTTTTTACCATGCAATCCATGATGAACAATTTAGTTCTATTTATTGAACTTGTACTCTCACCTCTCGTACAAATTGTGTATGCAATCACCCTATGGATGCATCTAAGAGTTGGATCCCTAATATACTTAGCTTTAGATTTTGCGGCAGCAAATTGACCTCCCCCTTAGAAATATTAATCCATGCCTTTGCCTCACTCAAATGAGGATTGATATGGTTTTCCTCATTGATTGGAAATCCACTAATTTGGTTCAAAGTTTTAAGCAAAGCTTATGATTTTTTGTTTTTCAGTCTAAAAGCATTAAACTTAGTTCAGGTGAGCAACAGGTATGCAATTTATGGTGATAAGAGCTAAGGAATTCTAAATTGAGGTTCCTATATGCATGATTGTAAATCTCAAGAAATTCAACCATCCAGCATTTTCCAAATAAGTATTTACATCTTCTTTGATTTTCAATTTTGAAGGGTCATTAAAGTACCTAATTGAGATCATTTCTCTTTCAAGTTTCAAGGAAGACATAAAACTTCTCCTTTTGATTTTGAGTGATAATGAGAAGGTCGATTTCCTCATATATCTCATTAATCCTTGTCTCCACTTCAGTTTTTTTTTTTTCCCTAGGGGGTGCTTTCTTCTTTGTTTTTGAAGCAATGGGTTTCCTTTTAGTGACAATCTTGCTTGTAATACCTTTATTCCACAAATTAATAACAAAAGAATTAATTGGGTGTTCAAGTAAATTTCTATCAAACACAAAATCACTAACTACAAAAATCTAAAAAAATAAGAATAATCTTTTTCATTCTTAAAAATAAAATCTTCAACTAATGTTAGAATGAAAAAGAAAATATAGTAAAACTCAATGTTAGGTTATGATTTTGGCTTGAAAAGGAAAAAAAAACTTGCTAATAAGCACAAAATCCAATAAAACTTCAACGCTACAATGCAAGAACAAAGAAAATAATTAACTAAAGCAACAAGCATAACACAAGTACAGAAGAGAACGGTTGAGAGTAAGAAATCAAAACAAACACAAGAGGAGAGCAGCAATGGCACAGCATGGTAACGACGATGGTGAGACAGCGCAGCGACATGGCACAGAGACGAGCTCTTGTTAAATCGTCAACGGCATGAGGAAGCTTGCTTTTCTTTGCTGGTTCATGGAGGAGAAGGGGCTGGCCCGAAGCTGCCTCTGTTTCTTTCTGGTTTTTCCGTTATTGTTAAAAGGGATACGCTGGTATTGTACTAGCATTTACAGACTTCCAAAGCATCATCCTATACTCAGCAAATAAATTTAGAAATTTGATCTTACATGTTTGGATTAGAAGAATAAAAAGCATATTTGGAATAAGCTGAAAAAGAAATAATACCATATTTGATTAAGTTAAAAGAATTTCGTGTTGACTCATTTACACCCTATATAAAATCTTAGTTTCATCAATGGCACACTAAAAAATAGTACATGCATCACACGCTTTTTATTTAGTCCCCACATACATATTTACGTATGTTAAGTATCCTCAGCATAAAGATGAGTCTTTAAGTTGACCGCAAGTAACATTCTACTAAATTACATTTGTAACTTAAAGAAGTCGTTACCAATCATCCTTTTTTTTTCTTTTCAGGACATAAAATTTTCAACTAAAAGCTATAATATTTTACGCATATCATCCATACGTGTAATTTTCATTAAAAAAAAATTATTAGATCAGAATAAGTGAGTTATTGTTCTACCGAATTCTAGTTGAATATTATCTCTATCTGAATATTTTCTTTACGGAAAGATAAACTGGAAAAAAAAATTAAGAGATTAATTAGGAGCATAAAGTTAAAAAAATGCAAATAAAAAGTTTAAAACTTGGAATAAAAAACTATTAATTAAGGTTGCACATATGACTTTGTTGATAGTATCAACACCATTGGTAGAGAGCCCTTTTGTGTCATCAAGGATGGACAACAATACAACCATGAAGTCTTCTTCTTCCTTTGCTATGCTTGAAGCTTTCTTCTGTTAAGATCTTCTGACCATCCACCCATCACTTTGTCTAATTCTCTTGTTCTCTTCTTCATCTCCCTTTCCCTCTCACCAAGATTACATGATTTCTTAAAAGGTCAATGGAATCTCAACTTACTTAAGAGGCATAATAAATATGGACACTCCTAAAGAAGCTACAACATTAGTTATTGCTTTCTAAGAAATAGCCCTCATTTGTTCTGAAAAAAGGATCAGTTGATGGAACTATAGAGTTCTGAATAAAAAAAGTAAATTATACCGATGGTACTCCAATTTTGGATCATGTAACAATTCAGTACTCTAATTTTAATTTGTAACATAAAACTTATTAATCTTCAGTTTTGTAATAGAAAACTACTCAACTCAGTTTCCAATAACAGGAATAACAGAAAGATGACGTGGCATTTCCACGTAAATGACCAATATATATATATATATATATATATATATATATGATATGGAAAAAAAAATTTCAAGTGAGATGACATGTATTATAAGGGGATTTAAAAGAAAATACCTAAATAACCATATTTTGTTTCATTTGCAATCTGATTAAAAATTCTTACTTTCCCAATCAACACCCTCTGATAAATCCCTAACCCTCTAAGATTTCTATCTTTGATCCTAAATGAAATCCCTAAATCTTAAGTCAAAACAAAAACTGAGCTTTGATCCCAAACAAAATTCCTAAATCAAAGGTGGTCAATTATTTAAAATACACTAAGGAGAAACTTTGATTCCTAAACGAAAACAAAACTTTAAGATTGATGTTTGACTTTTAAGGAAGAGGCAAAACCTAAGTTCTCACAATGAGGAACAACAAACTTAAAGTTTGGCATTGTGGAAAAATAAAAAAATGATTTACAAAGAAAACAATAGGAAGAAAAAAGTGAAGTCTTTTTTGGGTTGTTGAAAACATTAAAGTCCTTTATAATTAGTGGTGGGGTTGCTTTTAGTGACAAAATACAAAAAAGACAAAGTGAATAGGGGTCTGCAATTGATCATGGCTTCAAGGGATGCATGTATTTATGCTTTTAAAATTGAAAAAAAAAATAGTTGTGAAAATGGAACAGACACCCTAGTTGCTTTACAATTATCAATAAGTTTATTAAATTTTTAATTATTTTTACTAAAATTTGTTCTAGAATATGGTCTTAATATAATATTGCATTATGTGTGGTATTGGTTTAAGGTTTCGTATCACTTTCTCATGAAAAAAAAAGTTTAGGTTTAACCAACTATAACCTATTATCTATTAGATATCATTTTATTGAACCTATTTTGGTATGAAATATGCACATAGGAGGTTATATTAAATGTTAATATATTTTTCCTATTACTGTAGTACAAGTATAGTATTGTGATAAGTTGTATTTGCATGTGTTTCACTATTATGATATTCATTTTCACATGAGGGGTGCCTGAAATGTTTACTGTCAATCTTCATGTTGGTGGTGATTTTAGTGAATGGGGGTACCATAATGGTGAAGTTGATCAGAAGGACTTTGATTTAGATATGATTTCATTGGTAAGACTATATTTATGGGTAAAAGAGTTAGGTCACAGTGGTAGTATGATGTACTACTGAAGGCAGCCTAATATGTATTGCAATTTGGGTTTAAAAGTGTTGGAAAATGATGCATGCATATACAAAATGGGACTACATGTTGTGGATGAAAGAGAAATAGATATATATGTTAGACACTTAACGGATGATGAGCTTGAGGAAGTAATTTTCCCAACAATGAAAAACAATGTCATAATTGAAGAAATATAAGTAGAAAAAAGATGGTTCAATTAGTAACAAAGGGAATGGGAATGGGAATGGGAATGGTAATGGTATTAATGAGAAAGAGAGGGGTATTAGTGGAATAGAGAAGGAGAAATGGAATAAGAGTTATGGTAAGGTGAAAATGACAAGAGTTAAGGGGAGTCTACTTGGTTGGCATGTACCTAACCTAAGTTGGATGGTTAGTGGTGAAGAGAACAATGGGCAGAGAAGTGAGGATATGGGACATGACAGTGAGAATAATGTTAATAATGAAGGTGAATATGTGCATGATGTGATATGAGACATAATAGTGGGGATAATGTGAATGGCAATGAATGTGAAGATGTATATGTAAGTGGTGATATAGGACATGGTTGTGGGGATAATATGTATGACAATGAATGTGAAGATGTGCATGTGAGTGGTGATATGAGACATGGCAGTGGGGATAATGTGCATGACAATGAATGTGAAGATGTGCATATGAATGGTGATATGGGACATGACAATCGGGATAATGAAGATAGTGCACACAGTGAAGAACAAAGCGAAGACACTGAAGAAATTGAAGACAATGAAAAGGATAATGTTGGTAAAGATGAAAATGAAGAAGTTGGTGATACAAACAAGAAGATAATAGATGTTGGAGCAAGTGAAAAAAAGAAAATAAAACGCTAATAATGTCATATATGACTCTGATTATGACATTATTGATAGTGATGATGACCTGCAGGCCAAGTTGAGAGCAAAGGGAAATTAAATGAAGAAGGGGAGTTAGTTGATATTGCATTGGACAGTGTTGGACAAGGTACAGATGACATACCTAGGGAAGAGGGGACATCTGGAAATAGTGTTGGGATTGAAGCTTCAATGCACTTTCAAATTAGAGATGAAGGTTGCTCATTAGATTCTAAAGTAAATAGTGATGAAATAATGTCAAACCCTTATATTGAAGGCGAAGAACCAAATCATTCTAAGAAAAAAAAGCATTTCCCAAGGTTTAATGCAAGAAGAAATTTAGAGGGGTGTGCAAGCATTTATCAAAAGAGTTAAACAAAATATTTGAATTTAAATATAAACAAGATGAAGGTATAGAGAGCTAAAGAATATGCTTTGAAATCTATTAAAGAATCTAAAGAGTTACAATTTAGTAAGCTTTATGATAACAAGTTAGAACTCATTAGGACCAATCATGGATCAACAATTGATTTTAAATAGCCTAGGGGAAAGTTCAAGGGAATGTATTTATGTTTAAGAGCTATAAAAGAGGCATTCACTAATGAAGAAATGAGACCACTAGTATATCTCAATGGATGTTTCCTAAGAGGGTTTTTTATGGTCAACTTCTAATTGCAACAACAATAGATCCCAATCACTGCATCCCGTTGGTTTGGTATTGGTGCAAAATTGAAAAAACTAAAAATTGGGACTGGTTCATTGAGCAATTAAAGAAGGATATGAGGATGAACAACTCTCATCACTAAGTATTCACGAGTGATAGGCAAAAGGTAATAAAAAAAATTCAAGTAATTACAACTAATGAAACTGTTGTGCAACAACTAATACAAATTTTCAAGAAATAGAATATGAAGAATAAATTCAAAGATACAATATTAGTGGAATTGTTAAACAATATTGCAAGATCAACCACTTTGCCAGAGCTTAATAATTTTTTGAAGAAAATTGAAGAATAATGCATGGAAGCTAAAAAGTGCTTAGATAAAAGACATACCATACATTAGAGTCAGGGCAAGCTTTAAAACCATTACAAAGTGTGACATGATATTAAACAATTTAAGTAAATGTTTTAACAAGTACATTTTGGCTACTAGGGAGAAGTCATATTAACTATGTTTGAGATTATAAAGACTCAACTAATGAAAAGAATTTATAGCAAGCAAATGTTGGCTAGAAGGTGAAAGGGGCTGATTTGTCCAAAAGTGCAAAAAAAATTGAAAAATTAAAGAAGTAATCCTTCAGTTTGACAGTTGAACCTTTAGGTGGAGCTAGAATACAAGTCACCGGTTTTAATGGTCAATATGTAATTGACATAAAGAAAAGAAACTTACACTTGCAGGAGATGACAGCTTAAAGTTATTCCATGTATGCATGCATGTGTTGTTATTATTGAGAATAATGAGCAACTTGAACAATATGTGGATAAGTGTTATAGGGTTGAGACTTATAGAAGGGTATATAGCCATATGTGGGAACAATATCTGCATCCACCTAGGATATTCACCCCATCATCACTTGTACATAGTGCAAAAAAAAAAAGAGGCAAATTCAAAAGATATGAAAAAAATGGAATAGTTAAGATAACTTGCAGTGTTTGTAAGTCAACTGAAATAATAAGGGATTCCATGGAAATCAATCAGCAAATAAACCCAACAAAGTAAGTCGCAATTTTTTTTTTTTCATATTCCATTGTAACACAAAATTGTAAATGTTAAGTTGATTGTTTGTATAATGTTTTAGGCAATAGTTGGTGAATTTGGCAACCAACAAAGTAGGAGCAGATCTACAATAGTTAGGTGGATGATGGATGTATATTTATATTTGTTACATATTATTTTCTATTTTTGTTTAATGTGGCATTAACTTGGTTGTGTAATTTTTTTATCTAAAGATTTGATGATATGAGTTTGTTGTAAAGGTACAAGCCAAGTTCAGAATGATCATAAAGGAGAGCATTCTACACAAGCATCTATCTTTGCTAATAATCAACCAATACAGGCTAGTCAACCAACTAAGGTTATAAGAACTACAAGTTAGCCTAATGGCACTATATGCAACTTTATTTATGGCTTTGTATTAAGTACACTAAGTTATAATGTGTTCGATATAATGCCATGTGATTTAATTTGTTTTCATTTATTAATACAGATTGCTTTTGCTTGACAAATAGAAAGTGCAAACCTACTTAAAAAATCCGGGCTAGTCAAACATCAAGATTACAAAAGTCACAAAAGCCAATTGACAATATAAGGAAAGGACAGTGTCATCAAGATATTAGTCGAAAGAAAAGAGAAAAAAGGTGAATGTGAAGGAGAATGCAACTGATTATTTATATTTTATTGTTCAAACATTTTTTGGTTGTTTTTAGGTTGATTAGGTTTGAAAATTTAATGTGCAGTCACATTTTGCTTTTTTTTTTTTTATTAAGAGTTTTTTGGTTATACATATGGATTACAACTTCATTTTGAAAGCATAATGTATTGGTTGTTTTTATAATCATAAATCTAGCTTAATGCACAGGTTATGGGGTAAATATAGATAAATAAACATTTTATGTTCATTTGAAAGCTTACTGAAAATTGTGGAACATTTGCAATTTTATTGATTAATGAAGCCAATAGTGTTGATATTTTAGTAACTTTGTTTTGTGATGAATATGCATTAATGTTCCAAGTTACTAGATTGATTGAAATTGTATTGATGTTGAAATTTTATTGATATTTCTAATAATTAGTATCGATGTTCCGAGGTTGATTGATTAAAAATGTAAAAATCATACATGTTCATGTCTTTAGGCTTTCCTTTACAGTACTCATGCTATTATGTTCATTTCAACCACGTATTCAAACTTCCTAATATGTAACAATATTATACTCAAATTATTAACAATGTTTCAAAAATAGGACTTCAACTATGAATAAATTTAACACACAGTTCCTATAAGTTTATTAAGTTATGCAACTCAATTATTTTTACAGGTTTTAGTAACTTATGCACCTTCATTAGTTAACATGTTATATTTGTAACTCATTAAAATAAAACATTAACAACCATCTATAACATACATAAAATATTTGTAGCATTTTTAACATTAAAATAAATTAAAATAAAGCATTCACTTAAACCACATATTCATTACTGTTTGCAAAACAATCAACTGTTGATACAATGCATAAAATGTCCTTAGCATTTTTTAAAACAAAAAAAAATAAATAACCATACTAAACATAACCTACAAAACACTAAATGAGACCTAAGAATTTTCCACCAAGAATCGTTATAGTTAGAGCTATATGAGCAACCACAACAAACTTCAATATTTGGTACTTGTCCTTCATTGACTGCATTTCTCTCCCAGAATCAACCAACTTTTCAAACTTAACCTTCAAATCCTTAAACTTGTCTTCTAGCTTCATCAAATTAATTCAAATGATAAACCTCTAAGTTGAGATCATTCTCTCTCCTCCTCAACAACACGAATATTTGGTTGATGTGGGAGTTGTATGGCTCATCGTACCATATAAGAAATGAGCACTTATTTTTCTATGCAAATGAGTTAACAAAACACAATTAGTATTTAATTCACTCAAAATCCATATAAAAATTTAGCAGTTACACAAATATTGACTAAAATAAACAATTAGCATACTTGTCCATTACCACACTTAAAAAATCTTTTTCTCGTATTCCTTTAGCTCTAGGACAACCACATTCTAGCATGCACATCACAATGACAACTGACATTGTGATTTACTTCAACGCCATTGTACACTTCAACATTCTTAATAGAAAGAGTTTTATTTTCCATGGAATAAAATTGCACAAGAAGAAGAAGATAGCAGAACATGGGACTGCAGTTCGATGAAGAAAGGAGATTTATGATTGATAAATTGAAGAAATCTTTCATTTAAGTGTTTCAAATATATAAACTAATGAGAGAGAAACAAATTTAGGATATTGATGTGGTAGATGATGTGGATAAGTGTGGTGATATGTACAAGACACATGTAAATTACCAATATTACATGGAAATGCCACATCATCTTTATGTTACCCCCATTGATAGAAACTAAGTTGGGTAGTTTTCTGTTACAAAATTGAAGATTAATGAGTTTTATTTTACAAATTAAAGTTAAAGTACTAAATTATTACATGATCCAAATTTTGAATATCATCAGTATAATTTACTCGAATAAAAGTCAACTAAACTACTTGAGGTTGTCTCATTAAAACTTTTTCAGTACCAAAACCAAAGGCCTGAAAGATATTAAGATGAATGTTCTAGAACAATCAGTAGCATATCATTAATGATTCAAAGACCTTGTCGAAGTCTCAAAAATAACAAAAATAAATTAATTTATATATGTCTAATTTATGAGTAAAAAATAATACTATAAATCAAACTAAAGCTTGTAGTATACATGAGGTCAAGAATGCAAACATAAAGTGTGCAAGAACATTTGCAAATCAATCAATTTCTATTATTCTTCTCTCAAGCCCTAATCCAAGACGATAACATAAAACAACTATTAATCAATGAACACAAGAAAGAAGTGAAGAACAAGAAATATAAATAACATTTCACTTTTTAATGGTCTATCCGGCACAAATCCAGATTACTTAATTGTTGAAATATATATATATATATATATATATACACACTACAATAGTAAGACTGAAAAAACATCTAGAGGATTACCTAACTAAGCAGAATCTCGATGACCCTTTGACAACAGAGAGCATAAATACATTTTTACAAAAAATTAAATGGAAATTCCAAAGGAGAAATGAAAATTATTAAAGATAAAATGCAAATATAAAATAAGAAAAACTTTTTTTTTTTTATCTTTCTTCAATTTTACAAAAATCCATACTCCATAATTATCTAATTACTGGCACTTGGTTTTTTCCCATATAATTCTCATTAATAAGATATAACTGCTGCTATCCTCATAACTATCTATAAACTTTTTTGAACCAGCCCTACTATGCATACTATGAATGATCTCATGGGCCACCAGGATATTATTTTGAATCGCTCGGCCAAGAATGAGAGCAACTTGAGATTTAGCCACAATTTTAGACATAAACGGCTTAAGCCTATTTGCAAGAATCTTAGAGATAATTTTATATGCAAAATTACAAAGACTAATGGGCCTATAATTAGATATCTAGGAGGGATTATCCATTTTAGGTATGAGCACAATACAAGTTCTGTTTAGATCGTAATCAAGAAACCCAGATTGAGAGAAGTGAGTTACCTCTTCTTCAACAGAAGCTTTGATAGTAGCCTAGTTTGTTTGATAAAAAGGCTGGGAAATCCACCAGGGCCTGGTGCTTTGAGTGTCCTTACACTGAAAATAGCCTGCTTGATTTCCTCCGCCGAAATAGGTCTAGAAATTTGCAGATTCACCTCCGGACTAATTCGAGTAGGAATCAAATTCAACAGCTCATCCGAGATATTGAATGTCTCCTTTTGATAAACATGTTTGAAATGCAAAAGAATAACACTCTCATCTTTAAGCATAGAATCATCATCCTGCTGCAAAAATGAGATTTTATTCTTCCTTTGCAAAGTAGACTAAGTGAAAAAAAAAAACTTAGTATTTTGATCTCCAGCTTGCAGCCATTTAACTCTAGACCTTTGTTGCCAATATTTTTCTTCCATTTTTCATTTCTGCTGTTTAAGTTGTAAGGAAAGTCTAAGAGTTAATATATATTGTTAGGTAGTTTAGCATTTTATTTTTAATAAACAGATATTTAACATCAGAAATATCATTCCTCAAGGCTAAACAATCTCAACTATCAAACCAACATCAGAAAGAGCAAAACTTCTTTGAACAAAGAGCCTGAACCAGCAACTGAGTATCTGTTTCTATCTCTGCATTCGACAAAGCTGCCATCTTTAACCCAATTAAGAGCCTCTCCAACTCCTAAATCCTATTAAACAAGCAAAAGTGCAAGAAGAACTTAAAATCACTAACATCATAAATAAATAAAAAATCCCTGCCTGATGATAACATTTTTAATCTACATATGAGCTAACACAAAGTCTACGCGCAACTAAAAATAATATAAGAAATGATACTACACACACAACTAAAGTTGCTACATTGCTAATGCAAGTTAATGAGAAAGTGAGGCTTACCATGGGCGGCAAAGGGTGGAGGGAAGGCAGAGGGAGCCGGAATTAGAGTTAGTTAGGGAGTTATTCTGTTGCAAATGCACATGAATAGGCATTGAACCTGTAGGATAAATAAGCAAATAGTGTAATTGTACATTCATTGTGTAATTGAATAAGAATCTACAATTTCTCTCTCAAATTCTCTCTCCCTCTCTTCCTCTCTAGTTTCTCTCTAATTCTTGATCTTTCCCTCACTTTCTCCTACTTTCCATCTCAGTTTCTCTCCCTCTTTCTTCTCTCCTCAACCTCATTCCTCTGCTTCTAATGCTAAACCCAGGTTATGATCTAAGATCATAACATGCTCCACACCTTCAATTTTATTTTTTTTCATTTCTCAAGGTTTATAAAATCTGATTTAGCTTTACAGCTCCTTCCATGTGCCTACGAATTTTCGTGTAAAAATGGAACTCTGGTTTAACGCTATGGAGTTTTGAGTAGAATAAAAAGGTTGGAGAGGAACTTCTCCGGAGTGGGCCGACAGTTTTTACATATCAGATTTCGTCAGCCGCATCTAACAGAACTTAACAAGTGGTGGAAATTGAAAGAAGCAAATAGTTTAGGGTCTAATTTGTAAGAAAATTTTGTTTCAGGTTTAATTTGAAATGAAGATAACAGGTTGAGGTTCTTTACGTAATTTTATCTAAATAATAATAATAATTAAAAACTGGGGAATTATTGTGGAAATTTAAAAAAAAAAAAAGAATCTCTGTTTCGTTGCTCCACTGAGGGTACGTTCTATGCACCTTCTTTGCCTTTCTCTTTTTGTCCTCTTTTTCTGAACTTTTATATATTATCACGCCCTCGCCTCTGTCCCCTCTCTCCCTCTCTCTCCCTCTGTCTCTCTTTCATTTGATGACTTCTTAGCTTATGGGCTTTCT
Source organism: Triadica sebifera (assembly GCA_023653625.1). Lineage (NCBI taxonomy): Eukaryota > Viridiplantae > Streptophyta > Magnoliopsida > Malpighiales > Euphorbiaceae > Triadica > Triadica sebifera. The sequence goes on from CM042898.1 coordinate 4,630,718, forward strand.
TTTAACCTTCAATAAATTTTAGGAAATCATGGCCACCCCTATCGAAGAAGGTACTTTTTCAGTTTTTCTTTTTTCTTCGAGATCGATTTGCGTGGTTGCTTTCAAAATTTTGATTCTTGTTGTATATTGAGTTTCTGGTTTTCCTTTACTTTTTTATTGCTGAATTCACTGGAGCAAGTGAATCTATGAGAATATCTGTAATTACTATCACTTGAATTCTGGCAGTGATTCTAGCTATGAAACTTCATTTCTGTTGATTTCTCTGATATTTTCTGTTCCAAGATTCAAATGAGTCGAAAATTACTTGTATTGATGCTTTTTGATAATATTTTTCTTTTCTATAGAGAATCCTAAATCTGTCTACTTTGATGGAGAAGTTATATCAGAAAATGGGTAACCAACAGTTTTTGTAGGGAGCTAAAAAATATATGTTTTGTTATGAATATACAGGAGCATCTATCTACCCATATAGATTCTATTGAATTCAAAAGTAACAGCAAGATCTTTACACCTGAAAGTTTAGGAGTGAAGGAGAAAAACAAATTATCTTTTGCTTCTTTTGTCTATGTAACTGAATAGTGTTTCGAATGATTAATTATGTAGGAGGGGAGAGGGACCTAGAGAAGGGACTAATGCCTCTACAGCTCAGCCAAAATCCTCTTGCGGAACACTCTCCAACACCATCACCTTCCTCAACAGCATCAGCTCCAGCTCTAGTCTTATCCAACTCTGGAAAACGGATAGATCAAGCAGGAAAAAAGAAGTATGTTAAACAAGTGACTGGCCGCCATAATGACACTGATCTCCACTTGGCAGCTCAGCATGGTGATTTGGCAGCCGTAAAGCAGATACTTAATAACATTGACTCACAATTGGTAGGGACTTTGAGTGAGGAAGATTTTGATGCTGAGGTCGCAGAAATAAGGGCATCATTAGTGAATGAGGTGAATGAGTTGGGAGAGACTGCACTTTTTACTGCCGCTGATAAAGGACATCTCGAGGTGGTAAAGGAGTTGTTAAAGTATTCAAGTAAAGAGTGCATTACAAGGAAGAATAGGTCAGGCTTTGATCCATTGCATATTGCTGCTGTGCAAGGACACCATGGTAATGTTCTTGATCTTCTCATATTTTTGTTTTAAATTGTGGATTTTGATTTGGTTTGTTAAGTCTATTAATAAGAAAACAATTTAATTCTAGAGGAACATGTGAACTAAAGCATCTTATGTTTATCTCATTCTATTCAATAAATTCTGCTAGAAGTTATATGAGGTATTGGTTATAGGCTTTCTATATCTTGCTTAAATATTTGGGTGAATCAATGTGAAGAACCTTATACTGTGAAGGTCAATCTTGCACAAGCAGGGTTTTTAGTTTTTGTTATTTTTTCATGGTTCCTTGTAAAGTTTGAGGAGTTCAATCCTCCATTTTGAGAATATGTTTCCATCTAGCCCATTCTGGAGAGTGGCTAGTACCAATTTAATCGCAATGAATGTTCCATTGCAGATTTATTGTAAAATATTGAATTCTCAATCGAGTATTAGACTTTTGATGTATGCCATGCCATCTATAGACATTTTTAACAGTGTTTCACAGAAATTAGGAAAGCACTATGATGATTCTTTTATTGCAGCCATTGTCCAAGTGCTACTAGATCATGACCCAAGTCTGAGCCAAACCTATGGCCCATCAAATGCAACCCCTCTTGTATCTGCAGCTACAAGAGGGCATACTGCTGTAGTCAATGAACTGCTTTCAAAGGATGGAAGCTTATTGGAGATTTCTAGATCCAATGGGAAAAATGCATTGCATTTAACTGCCCGTCAGGGTCATGTAGATATTGTAAAAGCATTGCTCAAGAAGGATCCACAGTTGGCACGAAGGACTGATAAGAAGGGGCAGACTGCATTGCATATGGCTGTGAAAGGGCAGAGCTGTGAGGTGGTTAGATTACTTCTTGATGCAGATGCTGCCATTGTTATGCTTCCAGACAAATTTGGTAACACAGCATTACATGTCGCAACTAGAAAGAAGCGAGTTGAGGTATGACTTTGTCATATTCCTTCTTTTAGACCTAAAAACAGGGTATCCTCATTCTGTTACACTTTCATATTCATTATTAAATATTCTCTGAATCCTAAAATGCATTCAGACAGCTTTCAAGAATTTACTAACATCTTCAGTTGGATTCCTCTTTTCTTGCAGATTGTGAATGAGTTGTTATTACTTCCGGACACAAATGTCAATGCACTGACAAGAGACCATAAAACAGCTCTGGACATAGCAGAAGAGCTTGTCCTCTCAGAAGAATCATCAGAGATTATAGAGTGCCTTAGTCGCCATGGTTCTGTTAGAGCCAATGAACTCAACCAACCAAGAGATGAATTGAGGAAGACTGTAACTCAAATTAAGAAGGATGTTCACACCCAACTTGAACAGACCAGAAAGACCAACAAGAATGTTCATAATATTTCTAAAGAACTGAGGAAACTACACCGTGATGGTATCAACAATGCTACCAATTCAGTGACTGTGGTGGCTGTGCTATTCGCAACAGTTGCCTTTGCAGCCATCTTCACCGTCCCCGGTGGAGATGAAGATAGTGGAATGGCAGTGGTGGCGAGTCATACTTCTTTCAAAATTTTCTTCATCTTTAACGCTATTGCTCTCTTTACATCGTTGGCTGTTGTGGTGATTCAAATTACACTTGTTAGAGGTGAGACAAAAGCAGAGAGACGAGTAGTGGTGGTGATTAACAAATTAATGTGGTTGGCTTCTGTGTGCACCTCAGTTGCCTTCATAGCCTCATCATATATAGTGGTTGGCCGGAAACATGAATGGGCTGCTATTTTTGTTACGGTTGTTGGAGGTGTGATAATGGCTGGAGTTCTTGGTACAATGACTTATTACGTGGTGAGGTCAAAGAGGATTCGTTCAATGAGAAAGAAGGGGAAGTCTACTCGAAGGAGTGGATCCAATTCATGGCAACACTCTGACTTCTCCAATTCAGAAGTTGATAGAATTTATGCTCTTTAAATGTTTGAATTTAAAACTCTTTCATAAGATTGTAGAGTAAAACAAGAGATGTTGGAAGTAAATGAAGGTGTTTAGTTAAATAGAAACAATCCATCTTGTAATTATATTGATGTGTGCTGGTAGATAGTCTTGAGCTGAAGTGAAAAATTCAGATGGTAGATAAGTTTGGTAGGTTAAATGGCATTAAATGTTTTCATTTTTGATCAGGTGGTCAACTAAATTGTTCCATGAAAAGGATTTTGTTTCTGGAACAAGGAATGTTCTTCACAGTTCCCATGTTAGGTTTGTGGATTTGTTGTTTTGGGTATGGCTTGTAGTGAGAAGGGTGATCCTTTTGATTAAAGATGAAAGATGAAGACAAACGAGTGTCACTAATGCTATTAATCTTGACACAAAAAAAAATAACAAGTTCCCATGTCAAATGGATCAACTGGAAGGGGGATAATGTATCTCAAATTAAAATTTTCTTAATTTGATGTAGGCCCATCATTCATTATCCCTTATTTAATTTATCCAAATCGGTATAATAAGGGGGCCTTTGTTTGTTCTTCTCCACCTTTATCTATTAAGTGTTACTGATTTTCTTTTTCTCCCTTCTTACTAAAAATTTCATTTTCCCTTCTTAATTTACTGTTAGATAGAGGAATGTTTTTCTCATTGAGAAGTGATTAATTAACTTTGACAAAAAAGAGAGAAGTGATTAATTAACTTCAAAATAACTTTGTGCTAAATTAATTAATAATATGATAGAGACAGTCGAAAATTTTAATTGCATAAATTTTATAAAGTTTAAGTATCTAAATTTTTTTTATATATAAATTCCCTCAAATATTTTTTAAAGGAAGTATGTTTATCTCATGGGTCGGGCCAGATCAACACTGTTTATGTGACATAACCCAAATGTGAGGCCCAAATACTTTTTCCCGAATGGGGTCCAAGTAATGAAGTCCACATTTTTGCTCCGGCCCAAACCCAGTAAAACTGTTCCGTTTCCTTTTCTAGACATGCCGGTTTTCCCCTGCAAAGTGCAAACAGCCTAAACCGGTACGTTTTACTGGTCTAGCTCCAGCTCCAGGTGATCAATGGTGAGAATCCAGGTGAACCATGGTGGAGGAGGACAAGGAGAAGAATGGGAATTTCTTTACGAGTGCCGAAGCATTTTCCAGATTGAAGAAATTGCTCATGAAATTGTTCAAATTTCCAATCTCCAGTCAAAAGTCGGCCGCTTACTGATTGAACTCGAGCCTCGTTTGTTAAATTTCCATGGAAACCCTAAATGTTCAGTTCCAAAACCCCTTTTTGATTAATTTCTCTGAAATTATAGTCATTTGATGTTCTATTTATATATTTATTTGATTTCAAAATGCAGCTGTTCCTCTTATTAGAGCCTTGTCAGAAGCCAAGTCATACGCATCCAAGGTCTTTCTCTATTATAGAAATTTGTTTTCTTTTCGTTTTTCGTTGTATTTAATAGAAAGATGCTGACTTTTGCGGGACCAGGTTTTGAATAATAAGGCTATATCGTATTATGTTTTTAAAGACCGTGTGAGAGCAGTAAAGAGAGAAGTCATGGAAAATTTTCACCAGTCAAGTCCAACAACTGTTAACAGGTTTTTTAATCTTTTTCTTTTGGGTTTGATGTTACTTTTTGATATTGTATGGTTTAGAGTTGATGATCATGCGGATGAATCTGTTTCTTTATTCTTATTTATTTATTTATTCAATAATGATTGAGATGCATGTATAAGGGGACAAAATAGGTGCACTTAGTGAAAATTGAATTGAGCTTATTGTTACGGGTCAATTATTCTCTCCCCAAAAGACCGATCTGATGGGGTGTGCAGCGTCACCCGTTTATAGTCAGGACTTGTCCCCTTTACCTATCCGATGTGAGATTGAAATTTGTGACATTCTTTCACACCCAATCCTGTGACGCCCTCGTCACAGTGGACCCTCCTGGCTGCCCCAAAACCGGGGTGCTTGGCGAGACATTGGAGTCGGATCTGGGTCGGCTCTGATACCATTTGTCACGGGGTCATTACTCTCTCCCCAAAACATCGATCTGGTGGGGTGTGCAGCGCCACCCGCTTATAAACAAGACTCGTCCCCTTCACCTATCCGATGTGGGATTGAAGTCTGTGACATTCTCCCCCACCCAATCCTATGACGCCCTCGTCACAGCGGGTCTCCCTGTCTGCCCCAAAACCGGGGTGTTTGGCGAGACATCGGAGTCGGATCTGTGTCGACTCTGATACCATTTGTCACGGGGTCATTACTCTCTCCCCAAAAGACCGATCTGGTGGGGTGTGCAGCGTCACTCGTTTATAGCCAGGACTCGTCCCTTCACCTATCCAATATGGGATTGAAGTCTGTGACATTCTCCCCCACCCAATTCTGTGACGCCCTCGTCACAGTGGGCATCCCTGCCTGCCCCAAACCGGGGGTGTTTGGCGAGATATCGGAGTCGGATCTGGGTCGGCTCTGATACCATTTGTCACGGGGTCATTACTCTCTCCCCAAAAGACCGATCTGGTGGGGTGTGCAGTGCCACCCATTTATAGCCAGGACTCGTCCCCTTCACCTATCCGATATGGAATTGAAGTCTGTGACATTATGTTATCAAAGATTTTTCAGATGTGGCACCATTTCAGGAATAAACCACTCAGCTTCATTGGGCAGGGAAACATCTCATGAGGGATAAACGATTATGTGACTACATTTGAATGAATGATAAAACTAAGGTACTTTATGTAAGCCACAGAGTCCAAGCATTTCATTGTTCTTCGGTGTGAAGGATTTTATAGCATCATTTTCTTTTGTTTGCTGCAGATTGCGCTTAGGCTACAGCCACCTACCCCATATCCTGCTTAGTTTACAGTTAAGTAGTGGGTCTTCACTGATGTCACTTCATTTTATGTTTATAGGTTGGGCCATTTTGTCTTTTCATGAGTCTAGTTGCCTTTCGCTTCTGATCACTTTACTTTGTGCTCTTCCTGAATTATGGATTAGGGGTGGATTCAAGTGTCAAAGTGACCATGATGAATCTGTGGATGAAGGTAATCCTTCACAACCAAGTCCCTTGGTTGCTGTGCCCCTACAAAATTTTAGTTAAGTTCTCCAATGTATATCTTTCGTTCTTTTTCTGCGCTGTGTGAGGATGGCCCATGAAAAAGTGTGAGGACAGCAAAATTGCAATTCAAATCAGTCGTTGTAAATGGCTTCCTTCATCTTAAAAAGTTCAATATTTCTTACAATTGATCTCCTTTGCATCATACTCTCCCTAGTTCTACTTTTATAAATTCTTTAGCAAAAGAGATATTTTCACTACTACATTATTGAGAAATCAACTGCTGCTACCCCCAAAAGTGTGATAACCAATCATGAGATTGAGTGATTGCAAGTACTGAGTAGATCAGTTATACATGTTAGTTTTATAATCTATAACCATCCGGATAGGTTATACAAATTCCTACATCTTGGCTTGTTGTGCACTCTGGAAAATTTTGTAAAAGAAGGATAATTTGATATAATTATGTGTCCCAGCAAATGTGTAAGGCCTACCTTTACTTTTCTTGGTAGCTAACCATAAAAGTTGGGTAGGTAATAGGGTTTCTTGTATCATGCTTATAGGTACCCCTTAGTGCTCAAAAACATCGATTGGCCTTTTTACTGCTTTCTTTGGCTCTAATCCTGTCAAAATTTTGGCTGACACTCTCGCTTAGTTTAAGGTTTTAGGACACCCACCAAGAAAATGAAAAGAAAGGGAAATGAGCCACCTAAAAGGCTGTTTCTCTCTTGAAGATTTGATCTTCCTTATATTATATTTTTAATTGCCTTTCTTTGCTTGACTTAGGGTTTCAAGTAGAGTACACTGGACATGTATAGGGATTGGTTACTAAATCTTTTTTCAACATCATTCTAGTTGTTTGTTGATTATTGGAAGAAACATTTTTTTTATTTAATTGCAAGAATCACTTTTCCTTATTTACATATTTAATGTAGGCAGGTGTCTCTTTGATGCCCTTGAGAGACAGACAAGTGGCTCTTATTTTGCATCTAAATCATGATTTGATCAGTTGTCTTATCATTGGCCGGAACATAATGATGTTGATGTTTGCCTAATCACTTTACTTTACTTTTCAGTTTTATATCCTGGGAAGAAACTTTGGCTTTGTAGAAATGGTAACAATTGATATTCATCCTCACTTTACACGGGTAAACAATGCCAATCATTCAATAAACTTGATGATGGTGAGAAGATTAATTTTCATGATTATTATAGCACTGAAACAAAAGTAAAATCTAGTTCTGATCATGTGAACAATTAAAACTAATAACTCTATGATTCAGGACTTAGCGTTATCATGTACTGTTATCATGTGACTGAAAATTGTCAGCTCATGGAAAACCTCTGTGAATAATTTCTTTGTACTGGATAGTTTTGAAAAAAAAAAGATCTATATGAGACTACAATACTTAGAATCTGACCTGCAATTTCTAGCTTAAAAGATACCTATGAAGTGCCTAAACTGACATAGTATGTATTTGAGGAGAAACAGTGAAAGTTCAGTATTGGTAGCAAGATTATCTTTGAAACAGTTAACATTTATGGGTTGATTGATTTTTTTTATGTTCTCATGCACAAATCCTTTATCTTTCCTACGTTGCCTAGAAGTTGAGCACACATACTGCTATTTGTTGTTTTGAGAGATTGCACGAATGAAATTTGTGCTTCGCTTGATATGTAAAGCTCTACTGTGGTGTCAAAATTTCTGAAGTTAAACAGAAGTGGCTTAAAAGGATGCCCATGTTTAAATTCCAAATCTTTCATAATGGATCTACCATTTGTATTCTTAGAAAATGACTACCGCCCATCAAATAAGTGGATGTAATGACAAGAGACATCAAGTAACTAATAATCTGAATTCATTTTGGTTTGAACTCTTTAAAATTATTTTCCAAAGGTACTACAGTAATTTATTGTGGACTAATTATACCTTAATTGGTTTTAGAGGAAGATAAAAGAAAAAAAATTATAACATATAACAAGGTTATGAGGAATTTTAAGAAGTTTCCTCAGGATAGTCTGATCTAACAGTTGTAGGAATTAACGGTTCCATTTTGTGCCTGATCAAAAAGGTGCGCATAATCAAGTCAATGAGAAGAGTGAGAAACACATTCAAAACTATTCTAACTCTTTCTTTCTTTGTTTCTTTTTTTTCTTTTTCTTTTTCTTTTTTTTGAAGATTCTGAATGCATTTCAACCTCTGCAGAGGTCTGGTCGTTCTTGCTCTTCACAAATAGCAATTTTGGAAGCTGACAATGGATAAAACCCAACTTCAGTTGCAGTCTTCCTTGGGCAGAACAGCTGCTGAGACCGCTTGCAATGTGCAATTGCTCCTTGAATTGGATTCTCAACCTCTGAGTTTACGCTGCTGCTTCTCTTTAGAAATGGCAGCCCATAGAAGCCATTTCTATTAGTTGAGCTAGACGTAGAGGAGCCAGATGATGAAGACGATGTTGACTTGTTTGTTGAATGTCGTTTGATAGCCATCGAGAATGATCTCCTATGAAGGCGACCACTGCCATCCTCAGTGATCTTTTGCTTGTTAAAATTGTGTGTAGAAGTTGGCATTTGAACCTTCTCCTTCTGAATTTGTCCAAAAGGGGTTCTCTTAGCAGCCTTCTCACATTTGTTGAAAGACTCTTTGGCTTTTGAGATTGTTCCTTCATCTGCAACTTTTGTCGCAGCTGTACAGGAATCATCTGAGCAACCTGACTTACCAAACAAAGACCTGATATAAGCCTGTGAAGCCTTCAGCCTACAACCAATTGAGGATTGCTTGATAATCTTAAGCTTTCTGGTCCAGGACTTCTTTGGGTTCTCGCCAATGAAAGCACCTGCCTCATTTGAGTACTCAAAAAAATACTCTTCTGGGTTTATCTCCCTACTAACCTGACAAGACTCAGAAGGGGAAATATTGCAGGATTCAAATGGGGTACTGATTGTAGTTGGTGTTGTTGCTTGTGTCATTAATGGGGTGCTATAGAATTCTTCAAAGGTATCTTTCCTGCTATCACATATGGAGCTGGAATGTTCCAGAAGCTTTTCAAACATTTGCAAACGAGGGGGAAGGTGAAGCGGAAGGAGCTTTCCTTTGTAGAATAGTTCGTCAGCTGGGGAAGTTGTGTGTTCTTTTTCTAGTGAAATGGAAGACATTTGGAACTCAAATTCTCCTGGTTGGGGAGCCGGGATCCTGGAGTTGCAGAAGAAGTGGGAATATGAGCTGACTTCCATGTCAATATAGTCATCATCAGCATAGTCATATGATAAGAGGTTCCCTGCCATTTCTAGCACCTCACTGTATTATTAAGGTAGATCTCTCTCTCTCTCTCTCTCTCTCTTTGTGCTTGTTTTTTTTTCTGTTTACAAAATAGGTTATGGGGAGCTGAGTTTTGTGAGGTGGGGAAACGAGGGGAAGGGCAGTATTTAAAAGTGTGAGAACAAGACGATGCTAAGTTGTGGAAAGTGATGAACTGTAGTAAACGATTGTGAAAATATTGGAATTTTCTGAATGCTTCCAAATAAAAAATTCAAAAACTTTATGGGAACTGCACTAATGGTCCGGCAGTGGCCTATTTTTATGTTTCTTTTTTCATCAACTTATAATTTGTTGCTTTCTATCAAAAAGTAAAATGAAAAAAATAAAAATAAAAAACAAAAACCTTATAATTTGTGGCTTACTTGTTGCTTTTATATTTTGTTTTCCACATCATACTATATAATCAATGTTAGAAAGTGATTCACTTTGGTTTTTTTTTTTTCTAATTGTATATAGTTAAGCAGATTTAAAAAGTGAATTATGCAGTAAGTCAGTGTTAATTAGGGGTTTGTAAAATCGAAACTGAAACCAAAAACCTAATCAAACAGATCCTAGTTAGGTTCAGTTTTGACTTTTGAGGGTATTAGTGGTATAATCTTGGTTTCAGTTTGGTCGGTTAGCAAATTTTTCTTTGTTATTTGATCAAACCGAAAGGGATTAAAATTTTCACTTCTTTGATTCGGTTTGGTTATAATTCTCCCTAAAAATATGGCTCGTTACAACTTGACCCGAATACTCACCCCTTCATTAGAAGGAAAAATTGGTCTAGTGCTAAAGGGGCAATTATGTAGAAGTTCATATTGGGAGTCAAACCTCACACTAGAGAAATCAACCATTAAAATTCAAGAATTGAAAGTGACAGTTTTATCCTTCTAAATTTTGAATTTCCAAAAATCAACAGTTCTTGAGAATTTAAATTTTCAGCAATTAAAAGGTTCCATATAAGATGAAAGATTGAAAAAACTAATATGGATGATTGGCTACGTTGCTTGAACTCGGGTACGAGTACCCAACATTAGTACATATATAGAAATTAGATTTTTTATTTTTTAAATTTTAGAATACTTGGATATGGCTAAAAAGTACCAAAAATTAGAGTACGAATACATAAATACGTCTATATATATATATATATATATATTAATTTATAATAATTTAAGTTAAAAGATAAATCAAATTATAACATTAAATTGCTAAATAAAATAAAACTAGATAAAATATTTTAAATTTCAAACTTAATAATTTAAACTACAAATAAACAATAAAATGATAATTATAAATCCATTTAAATTGTAAATCATCTCAAGTTTGCTATATAATATATATTAATCATAGTCTCCAATTGTGGTTGTGGGTCATTAAGAGATAATTTTTTTAACTCAACAAAATCATTATCTTCCAAGTATATTTGATCTGCACATGTAATTTAAATAAAACTGAAATTATGAGTATTCACTTTTAAAGTAAAAGAACTGATAAGGATTTCATACACATATCAATATCATACTCAAAAAGTACGGACATTTCATCAAAAATGAAGTGTCAGAGTAACATAGCTGATTGGAAATGATGTTAAAATAGAAAAAAAATTATAGTATATATTGGAAATAAGTTTGGTAAGTTGATTATCGACTCTAATTGGGTTTTAACAGTTTCAGCTCAGTGAGTTAGCTTAGTTTATTCAATAATATCACTAAACAAATATAAATGATAGAGTTCAGATGGAAGTAAATAAAATATTTAGCATGCATGAGATAGTTGCCCCATATCTTGATTCTTGATAGTATTTTCTATTTATTTAATGAATTATTTACTCATAAATTTGAGGGCATTCTCATGAAAATTATTAGATATTTCTGCTTATCTTCTGCTGCACTAACTTATCTCTCTTTAAATCTAAACTAAAAGCAGCTCACAACTTTATCTGCAGTCTTATCATATAGGTGCCCCATTAACTAATTAAACAAACTTATAAAGAAAAAGTTTCCTTTGCTAATTAATGTATAATATTTAAAAGAATCCTTTTCTTACTTTACCTGTTTTTACTACTTTTACTGGATTTCTGGGTTTGTTTTTTCATTGGAAAAATCTTCCTCATGACTTTTTGATGGTATCTACTTATATTATTAATCGATTGGTGGGCATTATATATATAAATATTTCTGCACACTTTTCTTTCAGTTCTGATGGTTACGAAAATATTTTTCTTTATGTTCATTAGTTAAATAGAAGTGACACAAAGAATAGAAGATTTTTAAGAAAGAATGAGTTGTTGACCTCACTAAGAAAATAACATATGATCCGACATTTCTTGGTGGAGGAAACGAAATTGTGGATGAAATGCCTGCAAAGCTCGAGACTTTGTTTTTTGTCTTTCCCTTTTAACCTACTCCTTATATTTAAGAATTATGACCTCTCTCTCTCTCTCTCTTGGGTCCTCTTTTTCTTTTTCTTTTTTTTTTTTGGTTTTTTTCAAATTTAACTATTAAGAAAAGCCAAAGGGGCCTCTCCGTTTTTCTCTAATCTAGAACAGTTTTTTTGTTTATTTTTATGTTATGTTTTCAAAGTAAGCATTAAAAATACACATCTAACTATTATTTCTTTGAATTTCTTCGTTAGTCTTTTTAACCATGTTCAAGGCATCATATTGTGTATTATGAGCAAGCTGTTGCTCGATACAAACCATTAATGATCCTGACCTACAAAGTCTAATAATTTGCTCATTTGATAAGCTCTCTTAAAACTTTAATTTGGATCAATTTTAGAAAATAGCATGGTTGGTAATATGGATATTGATTAGAAAAAAAATATTCCTCTCTATGGGAAAGAAATTATATTCTTAGTCTTTCAATGTCTTTCATTTCAACCTCAAGGAAGAGTCATTTCATCTATATATTGCTCATGAATTGTTTGAATCATTTGCATTTGTGGATTATTAAAACACCAAAAGAAGACAAACAATAACAATGACAGTCCTGAATGGAAGTATATGCATGATTGCACTGTCCTGCAAAGTTTAAAATTATAAGCAGCGGATGTTCACATGGCTTTAGAATATGAAATCTAACATACTCAGCAAAGAAAATTTTCCCTACTTTCCTATTCAGATAGAATATCAAAAGCTTAGGATTGCTGAAATAGTAACAATGTTGGAGTGATTTAGATTTTACTTGTAACCAAGAAAATTACCTCTCTTTCTACGTTTACTTTTGGGCATTGAGAGGGGATTTTAGCAAAGCAATTCAGGTCTTTTTTTTTTCTCCAAAAGCATTGCAAATCACTGAACTTTGATTTTATAACATTGAACTCCTAATATCATTCACTCTCGTTTCTGTAGTCCAATAATGACTTGATATAGAAAATAATTTTTTTTAGGAGCCTCAATGTGACAAAATTAAAATTTAAGGGATTAACACAGTCAGAATATATAGGATGTATTTACTTGAAGAAAACTTAGTTTTTTAGAAAACTTTTTAAATGAAAACAGAATTTTGTATTCACTTGTGTTATTTTTCTAAAATGGAAATAGAAAACAATTTAACATATTAACTAAATTCTAGAAAACAAACTTTAAAGTGTGTTTAGTTATAGAAAATTTCAAGAGAGTCAAGATATGATTTGCCTTTTGCCTTTTTTAACACCAATGAGATTTAAATCCTGATGTGTACTCTTAAAGTAGCTCAAATTACCACTACAACTAGATTAAAGTATCAAGTCTCTCTTTACACGCTGAATAATCTTCACAAAGATGGAACCTTTATAAAATGTATGGTGTTGCAATCAAGTGTAGGCAGATTCTTTTCAATTTCATTTGTCAGTGGAGATTAATCACAATTAAAACCATCTAAAGTTCTCTTGTTTTAACAGATGAAAGAGTTGTGATTAGATAAATGCAGCATCCAATTTCTCCTTCTATAGTAAATATCACATCAGAAGTTGAAATTGGATTCTGCAAGGACACAAAAAGTACAAGCTAAGCATAGCCATAAATGTGGCCATCAGAATGACCCACCACCCGCAAAATAAGGGTGCTAGGGTTTCTATCAATCGGCAGATAATAGACAAGTAGAACCACCGTGCTTCAATGGAATGGGTTCCATCTGCTGGGTATCCCACCAGCACCAACCAGACTAGAAAATTGCAGCTGATTAACAATTTTAGCAAACCAGTACTACTCATTTTAGTGACTTACTTTCTAAGAGATTTTGCTACTCCACTATCTTCTGTACTCTTGTAATGAAAGCATGATTGGCCCTATATAATGATGGTGTTGTGTAAAAGATTAGACAAACTCCCACTTCCAGAGAAGGAAACCTTTTGGTGCGAAATCTAATAATCTTTTTGGGTTTTGTATCAAAATCACATCAACAAAGACAGCCAAATCCCAACGTTCACTGTCAATCAAGCCAAAGCTTGATGAGAAGCCTTTTTTTATTTTAAATCTAAAGAGAGCTGTTTTTTTCACTTAGTGCAGATGGAGTGGGGGGGGGGGGGTGTCTCAACCCGATACCTTCTACCAGAGGCAAAGCTCCTTTTACTGCAAGGGCAGAAGCCCCATGGCGATGGTAAGCTTTCTTTTACATCTAGAAAAAATCTGTAACGACATGTTCTTCTCCATGATGTACCTTGTACCAAGGAAGAAAAAATTCCAACGTTCACTTTTTCAGTTCCCACAATCGATTTCTAATTAAACATCAAGAGTAACCTTCATATGGTCATCCCCACAGAAAGCAAAGAGGCACATTTGGATATCTCTATAGGTTCGTAACAAATTCAAAATCTAAATTCTTTGCCCCAAAAATAAAACGAGATAATTGGCAAGCCAATAATCACAAACTATGAACATCACCTAATAATGCATGCCAATATGACATACAACTCTTGACAATTTACAGAAGAATGAACTAATTGGAACTTCATTCAATGTTACAAATAAGTTTCACCGAAAAAATCTCTTGATATAAAATTCAGCTTTTGGGAAGGTCACACAGATTTTTGTCATACTTGTATATAGGCTTTCGCTTGAGTTTTATTCAGTAATCATCATGTTAAAGAACTCATTGTCACTTGCTTGTCGTATTGCCAGATCTCAACTCCCGTTCAGGCTCATCAAATTCTCAATCATTAATCTCCTCTGCTGAGTAATCTCGAGCACCCTTACCAAACTCTGACTCCAGCTTTGTTAGTTCAGCTGCAGGATCAAGCACCTGCTGTTTCGCAATTGCAGGTTCTTCGGGTTGTGCATCTGAGTCAGGTTTTGGTGAACTACTTTCTGGTGTTGAGTTGCTGGGTGGACTCTACAGTGACTTCTCAGACATAGCTTCCGACTTGGGAGTTGGCAGAGTCTCTATTTCCAGAATTGGTCTCTTGATGGATTCGAATTCCATTCTCAACTTCTCAATATCATCAAGTAACTCTATAATCCTCGTGTCATCTTTCCTGGATCAGGCAAAAGCCAAATAAAAATAATCAGGATTTGAATATATAATGAACAGTACAGGCGCATTAGAAAGAGAATTTGGGACTGAAAGATTTGAATCTGAATTCCAGCCCAGGCTGGTATAAACAAAATTATGAACTTCAATGGGAATAAAAAAAAGTTCAACCAAATCTGAAAAGGAAACATACAACACCTTTTCCTATATGTGCTAATATCGTACTCAAATCAAGTTTCTGTCCACATTCATAATTCAATTTCCATATATGAATCAATGCCTCCAAAAAATGTCTGGAGTAACATAAACCTCATTTAAGTAATTAAAACTTTAAGTCCTTTCATTCCAAATCTCCATCCATCCAAAAGACTAAGAAGGTAAATAGAGGAGAAAAAGAATAACTGAGGACACATCCTGAATCCCACCTATGAAAGGCAGGTTGCTGAGAATAAAGCTGCTCCCTCATGCTATCCACCACGCTGAAGGTACTTATAATCTGAAATAAAACAGCAAAAGTAATATATTGGTCCGTGTATCATTCTCTTACAAAAAGGATGAGTAACTTCGCATAACTAGAATAAAGCTAAAAAGCAAAGAGAGCCAATTTCGAAATTTTGAATGATGAAATTTTTGGAGAATCCATGAAAATGAATTTACCCCAGTAAGATGATATCGGCTTGTTGATAAGTGTGACTAAGTTAAAAAAAAAAATATATATCATTTCTACAGTTCATCAAAGAATTGGACTGCATTAGCATCATGCTAAATTCTTTTCCTAAGATAGGTAATAACCAATAATCATAGCTCTATTGGACGTGTAAATGACACTATGTGCGACTGAGGTTTTCAAACCTCGCCCACTCGGAATCATGTTCAACTGGGGTTTAACCAGAATTTTATTAAATAAATAATAAATATGATACGATGTAGAAAAAAAATAATAAATGTTATAATAACCAAAATTAAAATTACACTAAAATTAATACATTTTCTTAAAATCTATAAGTAAATTATTTAAAGTAGCTCTATTCAAATTTCAATACAATATATATATACACACACAGAGATAAGAATGCCTTTGATATATGTAGAAGACAACAATTTTTTTTATGTAAAATTGCAAAGAAATGAAGAAAGTAAAATGTATTTGCATCCCAGACCATACAAGCCACTAGTTCTCTTCCTAGTAATTCCAGTCAGACAAGGCAGTTGGATCCAGATCTGGAAACCAGGTGTGCATGGCAACAAGAAATTTTTTTTCAAAACTGCTAAATTAATTGAAATTTTGGTGTTGTAAAATAGATTTATATTATAAAACTCACAGTAATTATATTTGAAAGCCCAGATTCAAAGAATCATCTACGTAATCAGCAAGAAGAGATCTAACACAGAAGTCCATGCTAAGCACAGTACAATTCATAAATATCATTTGCAAGTTTTGAAGAGAACCACATCACCATGTACCTTGGCTTCATAGTTCAGATATTCCTCCTCAAGATTTTTTTCTTGGATGTAGAATCATCATGATCCATATTAGCTGTCATGTCTGACCTGTATCATCAAGTGCAAAAAAAAATAATTTGGTTAAATCAAAGTATTTTCAAGCATCATTTAGGAAAAAAAAAAAAATCACCCTTCACTTAATCTCTTCAGATTTTCCACGTATTTCTCAACGCAAGTAATAGCAGGGCCCAACTCTTTCTGCACAAGATATACAGGTAGTATCAGAACAAGAATGTGCAGACGTTTAATAATATCCTTCAGTACCCCATGTGGATAAATTATCTGACAGAGCATACAATCGCACCTTGTAATCAACGAGGAGATGGATTGCCGAATTCACAAAATAATCCCCATGCCTCTCCAGTTCATCACTAGAAAATATAAATAGGCAGTCAATATCAACAAATTTTTTAGTCTAATGTATAAGACACTAAAAGAATAAGCCATATGCTACTTTTATTAAGAAGTAACAAAACACATAAAATATTGCTAATTGATAAACATAAAAGCATACTCAAAAAACCCACAAAACCGAAGTACATACTTGACCTGCTTCTCCTTCATCTCTGTATACGAACATTGGAGAACCCAAGTATCTTCCAGAAAATTAAACCAGGTGCTGAGGACACTCGCTTCTACCTTGATTGCAGCAATAGATTTTGACAGTTCATCTTCCTAAGAAGTTATTAAAAAGTTTATCAGAGATGTGAATTACGAGGATGACCAAAGACTTTCATGGTATAATATTTAGACCTGCTTTGAACTTAGAAAAGGAAAAAATTGCACACCTTTGTTTTCAAGTGCTCAATTATCTGATTATTAGCTTCATCGAATTGGTCTCTCTCTTCCCTAGCATTACGAAGGTGTGCATTTGCAGCAGCCAAGGAGATATTAACCTGCACCATGTTCACCAATTTTTAATTATTTTAAATGAGCCTAGGACAAATCCAATATAACCCACAACTATGAGCATATGAAAGATTTTTTCAGCTAAATAATGCATAAGATTCTAAAAAGATTCATGCATTTTGGGAGAAGAATTTTAAATGGAGGATTTTGATAGGCCCCCTGTTAAGGTTACTTATACCAGGCGAAAGGGTAAGGGTGGAAAAGGCGATATTGATGGCATGAGTTAGTTAGGCCTTGGGATCTGAAATATTGAAAATAAAAAGGATTTTAGAGGATGAGTCGGGTATGGGAATTTTATGTGAAAAGTTTTGGTGGAGAGAAGGGAGTTCTCAAATTCTCCTATTCATTGTATTTCCATTAGCTTCATTTCTGAATCAATTTCATTCTTCCTTTCATCTCTGTGTTGCTTGCTGTGTTGTTGTGTTTGGTTGTGAAATTATCTTGCATGTGAAGATAGGTGGTTCTTAACATTGGTATCAGAGCGGTGAGATCCTCCATGGAAACCCGAAGCCATGTTGCTGGAAAGAGAATGGGTACCCGTGTTGAAGAGCTAGAAGACAAACTGGGACTGTTACAATCAGAGTTGCACCAGGTGCATACCCATTTGAGCAGATTGGATCGATTGGATATAGACAAGCTGAATGGTTCAATGGAACGACTACCTTTGATAGAAGATGGACTTATGTCCATCCTTCGCTGTCTCAATCCAGAAAACCAACAAGATGATGTTGCATTACAAGACCCAGTTACCGAAGTGATAAATAACGCCTCCGCTACAACAGCAATGGACAAAGGGAAGGCAGTGCTGGGCACTAAGGTATTGGAGGCAGGGGACTTGTCTGACCCAATTTCTCCTTGGCAATGACATGATTCTTTTCCCCGCAAACTTGAGCTTCCTGTTTTCGACGGCCTAAACCCAGATGGGTGGTTACTAAGAGCAGAGCGATACTTCAAGCTTAATGGTCTCTCTGCAGTAGACAAGTTGAGAGCAGCAGTGGTGTGTTTAGAAGGGGATGCCTTAGCTTGGTATTATTACAAAGATAGCCGGCAAACATTTTGGGGTTGGGAGGAGTTCAAGAAGTTGTTGTTGGAACGATTTCGGTCTACCCAGGCTGGAAATTTGATGGAACAGCTTTTAGGATTGTGGCAAACTTCCACAGTCAATGAACATCGGCGAAATTTTGAGATGATTTCAACTCCGTTCCCTGACTTACCTGAGACAGTCATGGAGAATGCCTTTGTGAATGGGCTCCAAGAAGACATCAAATTAGAGTTGAGGCTTTAGGAACCTCATGGGCTAGGCCGGATGATGAAAGTGGCCCAAATTATTGAAGACAAAAATGAGGCTTCAGCACGTCACCGTTTTGGGACCTCTCCTTCTATCCCAGCTGGAAAATCACGTCCTCTCTCTCACACAGGTACTTCTTTATTACCCAAAACTTTCACTTCATCTCCAATCTCAAAGGTTGTCACACTCCCAGCTTTGATATCATCCCCCTTTGCAGTCTCATTTGCCACCCAAACATTCTCCAGCAACTCCTCTTCTTCTACTACTACTATACCCTCCAAATTCCGCTGATTAACCGAAGCTGAAATGAGAACAAAACGAGAAAGAGGGTTATGTTTCAGGTGTGACGAGAAATATCGGCCGGGACACAGGTTCCAAAACAAGGAGTTGCAGGTCCTTTGGATTGATGAAGTCGATGGGCTGCTACCTAAAGAACCACCATCATCAATAGTCGAAGATTCAACTAAAATGGGTGAATTAGATAACCTAGAACTGTCTCTTTCATCCTTAGTGGGGTTTACTGCCCCATATACTATGAAACTTCATGGGTATGTTAGGCAACGTGAGGTTATTGTTCTCATCGATTGTGGAGCCTCTCACAATTTTATTTCAGTTGCTCTTGTTTCAGCACTCAACTTGAAGGTCAAGACTACTAAGGATTTTGGGGTGACATTGGGGACAATGGAGCAAATTAATTCTACAGGGTTATGCAGGCAAGTTTGTCTTCATTTACCTAGGGTAGATATCATAGCTGATTTCTTTCCACTTCCACTTGGCAACACAGACTTGATTCTTGGTTATCACTGGTTGTTGTCATTGGGAACATCCTACATGAATTAGGCCGAATTGTCAATGGAATTCACGGTGGGACAGCATAAGGTTCTTTTAAAGGGAGACCCTGCATTGTGCAAAACTCAAGTTTCTCTTCACGCCATGACACGCACCATTTTCCATGTGGGACACGGGGTACTGCTGGAATGTTGAAAATTAAGCATGAACAACCCCGAATCAATTCTGGAAGTTACTGATGAGGCTTCGCCAGCTGTTTCAGACCTACTCCATGAATTCCAGGATATCTTCAACTTACCTCCTGGATTACCACCTTACAGAACTAGAGATCATGCTATACTCTTGAAAGAGGGATACATAAGGCTGAAATTGAGAGGCTAGTGGCTGAAATGCTAGCAGCAGGCATTATACAACCGAGCAAGAGTCCTTTTTCTAGCCCAGTATTACTAATTAGGAAGAAGGATGGAAGCTGGTGATTTTGTATCGATTATCGGGCATTGAATCAAGCCACAGTCCCGGATAAATTTTCATCTCTGTTATTGAAGAACTACTTGATGAGCTTTATGGAGCCACCATTTTTTCCAAGATTGATCTCAAGTCAGGCTACTTTCAAATTCGGGTCCGTTGGGAAGATATTCCAAAGACAGCCTTTTGCACTCATCAAGGACATTACGAATTTCTTGTTATGCCTTTTGGCTTAACAAATGCTCCTTTCACATTCCAGTCAGTGATAAATGAGATATTTCAGCCCCTCCTCAGGAAGTTTGTCCTCATCTTCTTTGACGACATACTTATCTATAGCAAAAGTGAAGATGAGCATTTGATCCACCTTCGGCAGGTATTTGCCCTTCTCCAATCCCATCAATTGTATGCTAACTAGAAAAAGTGTGTTTTCTTCCAATCTAGGATTGAATACTTGGGCCACATTATTGATGCTACTAGAGTCTCAGCCGATCCAGCTAAGATCCAAGCCATGGTGGATTGGCCAGTCCCCACCTCACTACGCACCTTGCGTGGTTTTCTTGGTCTTACCGGATATTATCGACGCTTTGTCAAGGACTATAGCAAAATTGCTTGGCCACTCACTCAACAGCTCTGGAAGGATGCTTTCAATTGGGATCAAACTGCCCAAATAGCCTTTCAATACCTCAAAAAGGTCGTGACTGAATTTTCGGTTCTAGCTCTTCCGGATTTCACCAAGCAGTTCATCGTGGAAACAGATGCTTCAGGATTCAGTTTGGGAGCTATATTGATGCAAGAAAACCGCCCTATACCCTTTTATAGTCAGAAATTGAGCTCCTCGGCCAAAGCTAAATTTGTGTATGAGCATGAACTAATGGCCATTGTCTTTGCCATCAAAAAATGGAGATCCTACCTAGTCGGGCAGCATTTCATTGTTCGGACTGACTAGAGAAGCCTTAAATATTTGCTAGAACAAAGAATTGTCAATGGCGAACACACCAAATGGCTTCACAAATTGATGGGCTATGATTTTGAAATTCAATACAAACCTGGCTCCACCAACTCAGTAGCCGATGCCCTGTCCCATCTTCCCGAAATTGTCATACTTTCCTCGCTCACAGCACCAATCTTGCTTGACTTCAAAGATCTACCTGAACAAGTAGCCGCTGATCCCTTCCTCTCTAATATTTTGCAATTGGTACAGCAAAATCCTGCCGCGCAACCCCACTTTTAGTTGGAGGGAGGACATTTGCGCTACAAAGGACGACTTACTCTACCATCCAACTCTCAATATATACCATTGTTGCTTCATGGATTTCATTGCAGCCCCATGGGAGGTCATGCTGGAATCCGCCGCACACATCATTGGTTAGCTACTGAATTTTATTGGAAATGCATGAAGAAGCATGTTCAGGACTATGTGGCAGCTTGTGCCATTTGCCAGCGCAGTAAATATGAAGCCATGGCCCCTACTAGTTTATTACAGTCTTTGCCTATTCCGAACAAAGTCTGGGATGATATCACCATGGATGTTATCGAAGGCCTACCTAAGTCTCGTGGCTTTAATTCCATTTTGGTAGTAGTCGACCGCCTCACCAAATATGCACACTTTATGGCTCTCAAGCATCCTTTCACTGCTCCAACTGTTGCTAAGTTGTTCCTATAAAAAGTGGTATGCCTTCATGACATTCCCAGAAGTATTATCTCTGATAGAGATAAGGTATTTATAAGTTTGTTTTGGCAAGAACTATTCCAATTGCAGGGCTCGGAATTCAAATGTAGTACGGCAATCACCCCCAAACCGATGGACAATCTGAGGTGGTTAACCGTGGCTTGGAAATGTACCTCCGCTGCTTCACTTTGGACAAGCCTTCGTAGTGGCATTCTTGGTTGGCTTGGGCCAAGTACCATTACAATACTGCTTGTCACTTTTCCTTGGGACTTACCCCCTTTCAGGCCCACTATGGTCGTTCTCCTCCTCCGTTGGCACGTTATGAATGGGGTTCGGCCGCCAATGATGAAGTAGATCATTACCTCATTAACAGGAACATCCTTCTTAGTGAGCTGAAGAGACATTTACAATGTGCGCAGTAGAAAATGCAATACTTTGCTAACCAGAAACGACGGGTAGTCCAGTTTGAGGTTGGAGATTTTGTTTATGTCAAGTTGCAGCCATATAAACAATCCTTATTAGCCAAAAGAAGAAATGAGAAGCTAGCACCACGCTATTATGGGCCCTTTCTAATAGAGAAACGGATTGGTCAGGTAGCATACGCATTCACACTTCCCCAAACAGCTCGGATTCACAACTTATTTCACATTTCACAGTTGAAGAAAGCTCTTGGTTCACATCCCTCGTCCAGTACTATTCCTCATGCTCTCACCACTGATATGGAGCTCTTAGTTGAACCATTGGAGGTCCGAAAAGTTTGTCCCACTACTGCCAACACTGCTGCTAAAGTTTTGATTCGCTGGAAAGATCTTCCAGTATTTGAAGATTCTTGCGAACCCTTTGAAACCATTGTTTCACAGTTTCCTTCCTTCAACCTTGAGGACAAGGTTGCTCTTTGGGCCGCAGGAAATGATAGGCCCCCTGTTAAGGTTACTTATACCAGGCGAAAGGGTAAGGGTGGAAAAGGGGATACAGGTGGCATGAGTTAGTTAGGCCTTGGGATTTGAAATATTGAGAATAGAAGGGTTTTAGAGGATGAGTCGGGTATGGGAATTTTATGTGAAAAGTTTTGGTGGAGAGAAGGGAGCTCTCGAATTCTCCTACCCATTGTATTTCCATTAGCTTCATTTTTTAATCAATTTCATTCTTCCTTTCATCTCTGTGTTGCTTGTTGTGTTGTTGTGTTTGGTTGTGGAATTATCTTGCAGGTGAAGATAGGTGGTTCTTATCAGATTTTGAAGTAATTTTCAGTTTATGTGGTTTGAAATGTAATATATTCTATAATTATTTGTAAATGAATTAGATTTAAGAATGTAGATGAGAACTAAATTGTGGTGCATTTAAAATTAAACCTTTCTGTAGTTATTTCAAATCTATCCTAAAATCAGTTTCTTACCCGCATTGATGATAAATCTTACCTATTTACATGAATCAGTCAGAACAAAATAAATAAATAAAAAGCTGTGCAGTATCAAATCCAAACTTTTCACTAAAAGTCCAATATCCAATAGCAACATCAGACTATAAGATGATTTGCAACGTATTCATTGTCAAATTGACACAATACTTCATGTGATGGTGAAAGTTTGCATATTTGCAGCACTAATCATGGAACCATCTTCACAGATAAGGAAAGCCATATAACCTCACATATGAATTCACTTATTTCACAAGTTGGACGCATCAATTTTGACTCAGGTTTGCTAACAATATTCCCACAAATGAAACTCTTTTGAACACATTATCTGCTATTATTTATGGTGACAGAAAAATTGGGCTATGACTTAGCAGAACTGGGAAGGCATATAGACCTTACAAATTTCCAATTGCATAAACTTTCGGCAGCTAATGTTGATACCAATACTGATAGATGAATTGGTTCTGCCAAAATTATATCACAATCAAAATTATTCAATGATGGCCTCTGGCTAACATTCTCATGCAGAAACAAACACAACTTTACCAGAACCATCAAATAAAAGGAGAGAGAAAGAAATACCTTTTTCAATTGAGCTTGAAGTTCATCTCTTTGCTTTTCAAGAGTAGCAATTTAAGTTGATATTTCCTAGAAAGAAAACAAAGGAAATCAAATTATGCTCTAATCCAACTATCCAAGTATACAATTTTTCTACATTTTTCAGCATGCTTGTAGCACACCTCTCTCCAAGTTTCAGACACGTGATAAAAAAACATGAAAATACCAAGAGCCAGAAAGAATGCTATGCCCAGAACAAAATGTGTCTTCTGCAGCAATCACTTCAGACAGGAACAATAACTGATAAATGATCATTCACGCAAGAAATTTAAAACTAATGAACAAGATCTAGTAACAAGCCAATTCAAGACAGCTGACCACTTGTCATGAATAAAACTCAATTGAACTATTGGGTGAATGCTTCCTTCGGACTCCTCCAGCAATAATATAATGAAACATCTAGACTCAAGCTATAATAAGCCATTCTAATAAGAAAAGAACCGTGCACGTAGTGAAAATATTTCCTTTGTGTAACTAACTAAACCATCACTCTCTCGTATTAATGAGACAGCATTCTAGAAAGCAAGTCAGTAGCAATTTCTTCAGGTATATATTAAGTATTCACAGAAGAATCTAATCAACCAATTCAATTAAAGAGAAACACAGGCTGGCTTCAATAGATGATTCTCGGGCCTTGTTCTGTACAATCTAACTATTACTGAAAAAGAACAAACAAACCATAGATTAGGAAGCAAATTACCTTCTCCTTTTCATTAGCTTCATCAGCTTTGGAAACACGAACTTTCAAAACCTCCTCTTTTTGTACTCTGCCAGTTAACAGAAAGGAGGAAACAAAAACCTGGCACTATTTCTCAATGAAATGACAAATTTAATCATATGTATTTTATAACACTGGATCTAGGAGTTTAGGGTTCCTAGCTTCTTGTTTTGTTGTATCGAGAGCGACCACTCTAATATAGTTTGGCAACAGTGGATCTGGAAGGGGTTGGGGTTTAAAGTTCTTAAATTCTAGTTTTGTGGTCTCAAGGGGGACCACACTGAAATAGTTTTGCAATCCACTATACTCAGTCGCAGAAGAATTCCCAGAAGCAGAAAAGAAATTATTCATTAAGGCTCACATAAATGACAGGATTAATTATGTTCAAATCAAAATATATATTTTTATACATTTGAAATAAAGACAATGTATTCTTTAGTCATTTGTGAAAAACAGTGGAAGCCCAGGTGTTGGCACAGCCTTCTTTTCTAACAGATAAAATACCTTGAAGCACTTGAGAAGGTGCAATTCAAGCATAGTAATCATAAAAAGAATAAGTAACAAAAGAATCTAAAACTGATTTAATGTGAGAAAGTTCAAAAGCCAAGAAAGTCTGAGTGGAACAAATTTTGAGTTAGAAAGCAAGAAACTGAAAGTATGTGGTCCACAATTTCAAAAGATCGAAGATAACATGCACAAACAAATAATTCTTCAATTGGACTGCATACCTCTGATCTAAGATGTGCTTTTCAGCTTTTGCTGCAGAGCTAACAAGGGATTCTGATAAGACCTTCAGCTTGTCAACCTGCTCATAGAAGCAAATCAATATGAAGATTTTATATCTTCCAAGTAATATGAACAATGTAGAAAGAGATGTGATAAGAACTGGAAACTAAGCAGAGAAATAGATCAAGAAATCTGCACTAGAATTGGAATTGAACCAAGGAAAATTAAAAAAAAAAATACAAGCAATTTGAGAGTGCTTGCTTTTTCAACAAGTCCTAAGACCTTTACAAAATATGCTGGATGATCCTCTCTCTAATCACTTACCCTATTTTATCAACACAAGCTAACAAACTTCTACCCAAAATCACTATACTACCCTTAACCTTTACTCAACACGATCACAGCACCCAACACACAGTCACACAGCAACAACCCAGCACTAGCCCACACCCTATATCTGTTTTTCCCTTTTTCGGTCATTGGTATATCATATATTGATGCTTATCAATACTCCCCCCCCCCCCCCCCCCAGAGCAGCCTTCACCTTGTCCTCAAGGTGAAAAGCTATAAATTGAGCAGATAGGATAAGATATTCTTCCCCTTCAGCTTCAAAGAAGGGCCCGTTCTTTGACTGGATCAAAACTTGCAGCTCAGAAGCAATTGTTTCAATGCCATCTTCTGCTACCGGCTTTACACAAATTTTAGTCTTATGAGTGTCCTGAAGACAGCCAAAATCCAACTGCACAAGATCTTCAAGGGAATAGATTTCATGTGGTGGGGTTGGATATAACAGCAGAACTCCCGTTTGAAAACTCCTCCACCTTGCAATATATGCTCTAACCACTTTCCTAGGGCGTTTGCCAACCATACCAGGCTTGGCACCTTGTGCCATTTTGATCGCGAACTGATATGCCTTGAACATAAACGTTGAAGTGACACTTGTTATTTCAGCTCCTTGAAGTTCCTGATTCACAAAAGCATGCAGAGCATGACCTTGGGACCCAACTAGAAGAACTGGTTTGCCTCTTCTATTCAATAATCCTTCACTTTCTCCAGAGACAATATTTGATTTACACCAGGAGTAATAAGTATTATTTCTCGAAGTATTGATATGACCCAACAATCCATTTTTAACAAAATCAGGATTTTCCCAACTCCCAGCATTCTCTATGATTATTTCCCATTTAGAAGCTTTTGTTCCTCGATATGATGATCGCAAATACTCAACAACCATCTCAATTACAGATGTCTGGGAATTTACCTTTGCAGTGTTGAGTACTACAATTATGCAATCCAGCAGAATGCTAACTAACCCAGCAGGTGGGTGATACAAATTATTCCGAAATTCAACAGTCTTACCATTCTTTTTATCCGTGTTAGCAAGAAGGGCAACACAAGCTCCTGATGCAACAGTGAGGACATCGATCTCTTGTCATTATGATTGTCATTATTGCAATAATTGCTATTTTTCTGCTTATGCTTCTTATGCATACAAAAATGCAAATTCCAACATATAATAACTCCTATGTAGGCTATCCCCCACCTCCCAACACCCCAATCCCATCTTCATTCCCATACATGTGTGCATACAATACCCCACATTAAACAGGAGAAAGCTGCAGCATCCAGCAGCCCATATCTCTGCTGAAATACTCAATGATGTCAATCCACACACAACAAATAAGAACTCAGTACAGCAAATATTATTCACTAATGTCCATCCAGCAGCCCATATCTACCTAAAAAACAAATAACACAGTACAGGAATGCCATCAAAGCAAACATGTGGCAGATGACAGATGATAAACATAAATGATAGTAAAGATGATCGGAAGATTTTAGAAGTGTAATCAAGAACAACACAACAGAAATAGTATAGCATACCTTTTGAGCATGAATCTCTGGAGAGTCTCCAAAGTTTATATTTTTCTTTTTCAATAAAAGCCCTTCCAGTCTGGAACAGATACGTATTTGTTCAAGGGCTTGTTTCAGAGCCTGCAAAGATAGGTTTAAAACATGCATTTCTTAGCTTTGCACTTGAAACTTGACAGATGGTCAAGAAGTAGCATGTTTTCAGAACCATGTGACAATATTAACACAAGACCAAAAATATACTAGATAATACAAACTTCAAATAAAAACAAGAAATCAGGGTGCGATTTACTACTCGAGTAATGACCTTTTCTGTTGGCTATTTTCTTTCAAGATACACATTCTTCCGTGATATGAATAGCAACCATGGGTTCTACATATTCTTTTCCCTCTCATCCTCATTGAATTCCTTATAAAAAATATTTTTTTTTTTTTTGGAAGGGCCTTATAAAAGCAATATATTACAGATATATATCTAAAGTTATTCACAACTCACCAGTAAAAATGATAAAATATTTGCAAACTTTGACTCATTTTATATCTCAGATATATAACTAAAGCTAATTTTTATTGGACAAGTCATGCCAACATTAAAGTACCTCAGGAAAAATCAAATAAACGATCCAGGCCACCATAAACAATTTTTATATTCAGACAACAAAAAAAAGTGGCTAAACAAGGTAAAAACATTACTCAAGCCACCTCTGTTGCTGCTTTTGCTGTTTCATCAGATGCCTTGTCTTGACCTTCACTTGATGACTTCTCAAAACCAATCAGTCCATCAAATTTGTTCTTCAGATTGGTGGCTTCAGCATCTATTCTGTGACCAT
This sequence comes from Triadica sebifera, assembly GCA_023653625.1. Lineage (NCBI taxonomy): Eukaryota > Viridiplantae > Streptophyta > Magnoliopsida > Malpighiales > Euphorbiaceae > Triadica > Triadica sebifera. The sequence continues at coordinate 4,658,373 of CM042898.1, forward strand.
AAAACATAACAAAAGCATAATTAGAACAAGCCTTCCACAGCCCATTCTTTGTGTTTATTCAATTCATCATGAATAACCCGATATGCAACAAGCATGCTAAGAAACAAAATACCGAAATATATGTCTTGAAGCAATTGGCTTTTAAATGCGTTTATGCTGAAATTAGTAAAAATGAGTTTTTTTTAATTACATTTTCATTTTCTTAGGTTTTTTTCCAATTTTCATTGTTGTTTATTCATTATTAATGTTGAGGGATGCTATTGTATTATGCTTTGACATGTTAAGTGGACATTGAAATGTCTTTTAGCAAGAGAATAACTTTGGATAATAATTTTGAAATGTGTATTGTCTGTTTAAGTGCATTTTCATTTTTTTTTCAGTTATTTTTCAGTTTCTATTGCTGTTTATGAACTGAGTAGAGTGTAATATTGAGCTTACTTTACATGTTTATTATTTTCCAAGTATTTTTCAGTCTTTATTGTTGTTTATGAATTGATTGGAGTATAATATTGAGGTTACTTTATATTATTTGAACTCTAAAGAGTAATGGATAAAACTCAGGTGTGTCCTATTTGATTTTAGGGCTGCCATTATGTATGTATGATCTAAATAACTTTTTGCTATGTTACTTTTCTGGACATCTTTGGATTTAATGCACTTGATGTAACCTTATCCTGTAGTAGTTTATCTCTTCCTAATCATCGGAATGAGACCTAAATGTTCAAATTTGTTTATGTAAAGTTTCTATGATCAGTGTGAATTTGCGTTGGTATTTGAACTTTTTGTAATGATATCCTAATTACAGTAATATTCATGCTTTTGTTTTACTTTGTTTATTTTGGTTTGTATTTAGACTTTAATTTTTGTAATGAGACACTCATATGTTAGTTTATTAGGCTGACATTATGACCTGAAACGTCAAAAAATGTCACTCTCTTTGAGATTTAACATATTTTATTCATTTAATGCCTCAATTTATGAATTATTACGGTGTCCCATAAAAATGCTCTCACTCTCAATATGTAACTACTACATGGTGAAAAATGATTGGTAAATATAGATTATTGAACAATTTTTCAGGTCAAGGATTTAGCTGGATAAACTTTAAAAATGTAAGGGGCATTAGTTTTTTTTTTTTTAAATCCAAGTTGTATAACAAATGCCCTAATTCTATGGTAATTACTACTTTAAGTGATATAATTTTACTTAATTATTATGCTAATTTGTTTTTTTATAAATCATATTTATTATACTTTATTTATTTATGACGTGTTTATCTATCAAGGGTTTCTAACTGGTATATATATATATATATAAGGCACTGTAGTATCTATTGTTCATTATTGTAACTACTACAGTATCTTTGCTGATATATCCTCAACCCACTCCAAAACGACACCGTCCCAATAACGACACATCAATTATTCATCCCTATAAGAACAACATATGAATAGCATCGTCTCACTTAGGCCAGTTCGAACACCATTGTCATTTTAAGCAACGTCTTGAGAGATATCACTTGTTAGATTGCCTGTGATTTATTCCACGACAGCCACTTCATGGGCAAAGTGGATCTGCTTCGTTTTGCAATACTTAATAGAAAAATAAATACAAAAATTATGGAGAGAGATCATTTTCTTTGAGGTATCTCTAGCAATCTTCGTTAGTAAGCTAAGAAATATCTTCTTTTGTAAGCTATATATTGCTATATATTGTAAAGCCCAAAATCAAGTATTGGGGAATCAAAGGTTCTACAAGAGAATAAGTTGCGTCTATTGGCTTATCTTTTCTCTTGCTTCAATAGTACCATCACTACAATGGCGAAAAGTATCATCTTCATTTGATTGAACCCACTCCAAAATAACACCGTCCCAAACCAATTATTCATCTCTGTCAGAACAATATATGTAGTAATACATTCTCATCTAATTAGGATAAATTCAATTAAATAAGCGAATGTAACATAATTATGTTACTTAAAACTTGTTAAAAATTAAAACTTTTTTTCTTGAAATCACTTTGCCTCAAACTTTTTTCTCATATAAAACATGTTAATCCAAATCACGTTTATATTCAAAAAGTCATGCATAAACTTTTGATCCAAATGTTAACATCATATAAAATTTTATTTGGGCTAAACTGGTCCGATTTTTACAAAAATTATATTTCCAAAATAAATGTTACATATACCTTAAAATATGATATGTATAAAAATATATTCTCATCTCTCATATGTTACTTACAAAATGATAAAAAGATGATATAAAATATTACCGACCAAAGACGAGTCTACTCTGTAGTCTTTGTATGATCTTTCTCTTCTGGTCAACTCTTAATATCTACTAGACTTCAAGACTTGCGTATAGAAACATTCACACGCTAAGCTACTAAAACCTATTAGAAATTAAAACTTTTTTTTTCTTGAAATCACTTTGTCTCATAAACTTTTTTCTCATATAAAACATGTTAGTCCAAATCACATTCATATTCAAAAAGGCATGCATAAACTTTTGATCCAAATGTTAACATCATATAAAATTTTATTTGGGCTAAACTGATCCGATTTTTACAAAAATTATATTTCCAAAATAAATATTACATGTGCATTAAAATATGATATGTATAAAAATATATTCTCATCTCCCATATGTCACTTACAAAATGACAAAAAGATGATATAAAATATTACCAACCAAAGACGAGTCTACTATATAGTCTTTGTATGATCTTTCTCTTTTGGTCAACTCCTGATATCTACTAGGCTTCAAGACTTGTGTGTAAGAACATTCACACATTAAGCTATTAAAAGTTTAATGGTACATATAGTTATAAAAATTTATATATGCATTTACACAAGACATCTTAATAATTCATTATTATGTCGTTATGTCATATTCGTACTTAATTTCATTATAACATGGCAATACAAAAATGATATCTTATAATCATATTTTTATCATATGGAATATCATATACTCATGTATATCCATTCCTACAATCATGCACAGGTATAACATAACGATATATCAATATCATGTGGCATACAATTCAAGTATTAGATAATCATTTTCATTTTACCTTTTTTTTATTGAATCACATTCCATTAAATATTCTCACCCAAAACTCTAAATATGGACTATTCAGATACGAGTTGTGAATAAAGACGCTCTCTGAATTTAAGTCACTCTGCCACTATCTATGTTCATATGCGTTCATCTGAATTTCTCAAGTCAAAAGCATTCTCCGAATTTAAACCAACTTGACTAAGTAAAATATACAACTTGCATGCAATATATGATTAATGACACTCTTTGAACTTAAACCACATTGTCCTTAAAAAAATTTATATATCATAATACAACAGTGTCGTAAATATTTTTAATGACACATCATCTATCCTACCTCTAGTTTTAATATAGAGTAATAATCTACCTCTAGTTCTAGTATAAAGCAATGGGCATTACATATTCATATTCCCCTTTTACCTTTTCATTATTATGTATTCAACTTATTGCATAAACTTTTTTAATCATATGGGACATCACCATGTATCATTCATACGTAAACTTCAAGTAATTATGTATCTCGCACTTGTGGTTTATCATAGAGTAGCATAATCATCGTATCGCATCACAACATTGATGAAAATAATATTTTGTCATATTAACATACTTCACAGACGTGAACTATATGATCACAGGTGCCTTCACTCGTGAACAAAACCGTGAACGTATTTATGAACGCTACTGATTGTGAAGTACATAACTTTCATGGGTGTGACTATGGTCTAAGGACGTGATTCACGTGAGACTCCTATCAAGGGCATGAACTTTAGGTCTGTTCTATTTTAACTTTTCCAGGCATAATTCATGGTCGTACACCATTTTGTCACAAGTGTGAATTTGAGTTTTTCAACAGTTTTTAAGCACAAACAGGGCATCTGATTTAAGGCACACATAAAGGCTTTATAGTTGACCATTGACAACCTTTTTCTATCAGCATTCAACCATATATTTCATACCAATAACATGTCTTAACATCGATTAATCATATTTGAACATATAAACACCCAAATTTATATTTCTAAGTTCATTAACTCTCATAACATGCATTTATGATTTAACTAGCATTTATAATCCTTTCAACATTACTTTTTCCAATCATAATAGTCATTATCATACCATAACCTCATAAAAGCACAAAGAAGCATCATAAATGCCAAAACACATTTTTCAAGCTCATCATACCTAAAGACTATCATTTACGACATACAAAAATATTTATGTCATCTTATAATTTACTTGACCCATCAAAAGGGGTATTTATCACATTTTGAGAACAATAACATTAATACTCATTTTTTTTAAAAGAATTTAATTCACAATATGCCCAAAGTGAGGAATTAATATGCATACTTCTATAGAGCCTTAAAAACCAAGCTTTAATCAAGTTTGCCTATTTCTTGGACAGGATTCATCTCTTCTCTTTCAATTCCTAACACATATAATCATATTCTATTAACAGCTATTAACCATAAACTTAACATAAAAGTCATAAATGACTAAACTCTAACTTTAAACCTTCATACTAACCCTTAACTCATATAATTCCTTTCAAAAACATACTTTAACTTTTAAACAAGTTTAAAAGAGTCTTTACTTAATAAAAACTCAAGATTAATTAAAATCTAACCCATTTGGAAATTGATTTCTACCAAAAATAGGATTGACATAAAAATGGAATAAAACTCCTAAAGAGATGAGGAAAACATGATTCCTTACCGAAATTGAAGGAAACGCCACATGATTGAGGGTTTTTTACATCCCTTCTTTTATCTTAAGATTGGCCTTCACAAGAACATGAGCTTTCTTATGCTTCTCTTTCTCTAACTTGATAAATTTGTTCTTTAGTTTAAGATTTTGTGTTTTAAGGCTTGGAATTGAAGGAAAATAATAGTGTAACATTTCTAGTGTAAGGGGAAGCTTTGAAGAGTAGGGTTTCTAAATAAAGGATGAGTGAGAGAGAAAAGAACAAACTGATATTTTTTTTATATCTGACATGTTCACCAACGTGAATCATCCAAAAACGACATTCACAATTGTGACACTCAATTCACGAGCATGAATATTGTAACACTCATTTTTCTCATTCCTTTTTAACTTTTTCCCTTAACAAAACTCTTAAACACACACTTATATCTCTTTAATTCATCTTATTAACTAGACTATAATTAATGGGTATTATAACATATTATTTAATATGTAAAAGTAGTCATATGTAAAGAAAATAACAACAATATTTTTATTTTATGTTCCAGGCCAAATCATTCTTCTTCAAATAAAGAAAAAGTCATTGATTGCATATCTATATTTTGAAAGGTAAAAAAATAAAATATGTATTTTTTTAAAAATGTATGCTTATAATAATCAACATACAACCATTAATTATTTAACTACAATATTATAGGTCTACTGATTATTGGAATTAGTTCATCGTTCTTTATATCTTATTCTCCCTTTTATTTTTAATAAAATTTTAACAAAATTTATATGTTATGGAAAAAAAAATTATTATGACGGTGTATAAACTTTTTGTTTTTATTATATATATTTATGTTAATGACTATTGCACTTATATATATATATATATATATATATATATATACATATATATATATATATAATTCCATATCATAACTATATTTATAATTCCATGTCATAATTATTAGAAATATATTTAGCACAAATACATTTAGCAAATAATCTTTCAAAAAAATCCATATTATGTGCATTATATAAAGTAATAATTAAATTATCTCCAAGGGAATACCTTGGTGATAAGGAATATTACCCATAAAGGGAAAATCTCGAGTTCAAGCCTCTCCATTCCCCAAAATTATGTACCTTCCCCATCCAATATATTTTTTAAAAAAAATAATAATTAAATTTACAAATTATAGCTAATAAAAAATTTGTCATTAGCATAACTTAATTGAATTCAAAATTGCAAATTTTGTGAAAACATATGTTTTCTTTTTTTTTCCCTTTAATAAGCCCTTATATAATTGTTTATGTAGTGTTAGATTTTAAATTTATTTTTTTTGGGTAAATTTATAAATTCACCTTTCTAGGGTGATTAATTGATTTTCCATATTAATGTGTCATTTGTATCCTTGGCAGTTATAAATTAATCTTTTCGAAAAATGGGATAAATTTCACAGGTCATCCTTTAACTTAATACTAATACATAGTAATGTCTCTTAACTTTAGTTTATAATACCAACTTCAATTCATGTTACAAAAATATATGTCTTACCTGTTTTTATAGGTTTACATATTATCGTTGATAATTAGGTGTTATATCATTGCTTATGTGTGTTGAACCTTAAAATGTATTTCTATCATTTGATGATAACAAATAAAATAGCAATAATGTACTTAACAAAGTTTGTGTTCTAAGTGTGTTAAACATGATATAATTTGATTAGAACATGAAGCAAGATTGAAAAACAACTTTTGAAAATAAAAATAAAAAAAATAGCAAAGTGTCATGCTCGTGACTGCCTGTGAATATAGTTTAGCCTTAATTTTCCACTATTCAAAGTTCACGGCCATGAATAATCAAACCAACCGTGAATGATCAAATAAGTCACGTCCGTGAAAGATTAGTCACGCTCATGACCAAACATTCTAATTCTTCCAAAGAGTGTCACGGCTACAGTCACCACTTGGACCACGACTTAGAATAATATTCACACCCATAAAAGATTAGTCACTCCCATAACCAAACATTTTCAATTCTTCCAGATAGTGTCATGGCCAAAGTCTTGGACCACGACTTAGAATAATATTCACGTCCGTGATATATTCGCACGTGAACAAGGACAAAGAAACATGTCAAGCGCGAATTAAGAACTAGCTCCACGGCTACTTTCACATTAAATGCACTCAAACAGCTACAATACACAGATAGAGTATAAATACAAATCATTTATGAATCTCAGCTAGAAGAACAACAATTATTTTTCATTTTTCATCTTGTTATAGTATTGTGCATTAATTATTTTTCAACAATCTTTTACTTTTGTGAAAATCTAATTACTCAGAACTTATGAGTATTGTAGGTTGGTGAGTATTTTTCATTGTAATTAATTATTCAAAAGTCAGATTGGGTATATTGGGTTAAGAGATAAACATTTTTAAGGATTTATTATGTGAGTCATAAAACACAAATAATTGATTTTTGTTTAAGCCATTGAAAAACACAAGAGAATCTCTATATTAGGTGTTAGTCATTGAGAGAAACACCATAATTGGGAGTGAGCTTGAAAAATTTCATTGTAATATTTAGTGTGTTAGTGAAACACGCAATCAATATTGGAGAAATGAGTAGGATTTGTTAACATTCGAACCTTTTATAAATCTTGTGTAAAATATCTCTAAAAGTTTTTTAAAAGAATTGTGCTGAAATGAATTTTTTTCTATTTTTATACTTCAATAGATTTGATAGAGTGATACTATGATAATCACATGGTATAATGAATCGAAAAAAATATTTAAGTACAATTTTATAAGTTAAAAAAATTAACACAATATTTCATATAGGCAAGCATTTAGTCATCAATTATATTCTATGCGGGCAGTGAAACTGCATATAATCGTCTAGATAACTTGTAAAATCTATAAAAATAAGTAAAATAGATATTATGTTACATGAATTAAGGTTAGGGAACAATTTTTTTATAAAATTAACCCCGAAAAATGGAAACCACGAGTTGAAAAACAAGTGATTGAGAGCAAACTACTACCAGAAGCGCTGTGTTGGATTCAATAATTGGGGAGAATCAATGGAGTTCCTCCTTTGCTAGAATGAGCATAGCCTCAAGGCTAGCAGATTTGTATAGGAAAGATTTTGGAAAGTACTAAATTAGGGAGATTTGATTATATATCTATTGTAAATTATAAATTGACTTTTGTGTTGAGTTCGATAATGAAAATATTAGAAATTCAAAATCCCCATATTTACTAATATTTTAGTAAGGAAATACTCAATAAATTTCATGAAAGAATCAATAAGACATTTAAAATAAAATAACATCAGTACAAACTCAATGAGAATTTTTTTAAAAAAAGAAAAGATGTATTAGGATAATTTTTGTTTGATGACAATAATTTAAAAGGAAAAATATCTAAGGGACCGTATTTTGCCTAATAAAATATTGGCGTTTGGCAGTAGGCCAATAAGAATAGAATCTGAAAATCGGGAAACTCAAACGCCTTGGCTCACTTTTTTCTTATTTAGTTCTTAAATATTTACAGAGTACCCCTTAGGTCAAATTGGGATTCAATAATTCAATAAAAATTAATTTTCTCCATTAAATATGGTTTAAAATTTATATTCTTATTTTAAAATAATTGAAGTTTTACAATTATCAATAGATATTAATTATTTTTTTATCTATTCTATTTTTATTTATTACTCCATCCATTTTGTTTTATCCATAGTATAAAAAAAATAAAATTTATTTCAATCCAATTAATATTTTAGATTACCAATAAAAAATAAAATTCTTCATTCCAACTTCACTCTTGTCTTGATTTTGGTTAAATATTTTCTAGAAATTAATTAATTATAATCATTATTATTTTTAATATTTATAAAAAGAGTAATATAGTCATTTTATATCTATAATTGTACATATTAAATGAAATTCTTAATTATTGTGAAAAAATTTTAAATGGCAGATAAAATGGAACAAATGAAGTAATTGACAAAAAAAAAGACTTTTGTTTCTTTTTAAAAATATACAATAATAATAATTGGTAAAAATTTAAGGGTAATACAATATTTTATCTATGTTTTAAACACATTTTATAATTATTGTATAAAAATCTTAAACGACATCAATTTAGGAGATGAAGTATTATATTGGGTGTTAATTTTGTTTTTGATTGAATCACTCCCTGAAGTAAATGAAAAAACTAAAAATTTAAAGACTAAAACTTTTTCTTTTTCTTTTTTTAATTTTTTAGCGCACCAAATCACCGTTCTAAGCCTCTAACACGCACAAATGGACTTTTGGCCAAAAAAATATTATTGAAAATAAATTAAAATTTTGAAAATTTACCATTATAAATTTATCTTTAAAAACAATTGAATTAAAAAGTTAATAGTTTAAGACCGTAAGTAAAACTCATTTCGCAATTTTACAAGCAAACAAGAGAGGGAAAATAATAGCAAAATTTGATAAGAGCAAGCAAGAGAGAAATGGAAGAAGGTGTTAAATGTTAAGAATTAAATTCCATGTTTAATTATATAATATTTTTTTTTCTTTTTTACTTGATCATAATTCACCTAAAATTCATTTAAACCTAATTTGAACTCAAAGAATATCAAAAATTATTCAAAACAAATTTGATAGTATAAGGATGACAATTGGATCTATCCCACGGTGCCTAATCCAAATCCATTTTGAATAAGGTATTTTTTTTTCAATACGCTCCGAACCCGATGCTTTCTATGGTGGGGACAAGGTGAAAACACGTTTTGCCCTAAAACCATCCTGATATATTATTTCTTTATATATATATATATATATATATATATATATATATATATATATATATTAACCTTGAGTGATATTTCTGTCATTTTGATGATAACAAATAATATAGCAATATTGTATTTAACATACTTATTTTTGTAAGTGTATTATACAGAACATGAATTAAAATAGTAAGAATGGAGAATTAGAAGAATAATCCTTGAGAAACAAAAATCAAGTAGTAGCATGTTCACTGCTGTGACTCTAGGAGTCACTCCCGTGAAAGAAGCTAACTGTTACAAAAACCAACATTTGAAGTTCACGACCATGAAGGAAAAACAAACCGTGAAGTAAGAATTTATGTCACTCCCGTGAATAAAGGTGTCACCCCCGTGAAGAGTCATGCAATATCATTCAGAGAGTTTCACGACCAGAGTCACCGCTTGGCTCACGGCTGGGAAGCTTGTCACCCCCGTGAATAAAGGTGTCAACCCCGTGAAGCTTCATTCAATTTCATCTCGAAAGCTTCACGACCAGAGTCACCACTTGGCTCACGGCTGGGAAGAGTGTCTGGCTAGGAGGCTGAAGTAGCTAGGCTTCATGACCAGAGTCACCACTTGGCTCAGAGGCTGAAGTAGCTAGGCTTCGTGATAGGATGTCTGGCTAGGAGATAGGCTAGAGTGTAGCCTAAATTTGATCATTTTTAGCTTGTTTGTCATTTTAATGTTTTGATTGTGTAGGAAATTTTTAAATTTCCTTTCTGAATATTTTAACTTAGTTTGCATCCTTTTCCTTTATGATATATATATTTATTCTTGTTTACTTCAATCTTCATATCCTTTTTTATTGATGACAAAAGGGGGAGAAAACTAGCAATATATGAGCAATATATGATAGGGGAGAATGGTATAGGAATTGGTGAATCAAAAAAAATGAATTGACTTTGAATTGGTTTAAAAATCTTGATTCAACATTTCATATGCAAAGTATATAATTGGAAAATTAATTTTTTATATACCTTAGATATACCCTAAGTATACTTTGCATATACCTCAAAGCAAGTTACAAATAAAAACATGCCATGATATACCTTAAATATACCTTACATATACTTTATGTCTTGAAAAAGAATTATGGTATGTATTGGATATACTTCTCATATAACTTGCATATACTTAAAATCTAGTTTAATGCTACATCATTATTTACTATTTTTGCACATAATAATTTTTTATCCTAAGTATATTTTGAGGGGGAGACTTCTCAAAATCACATATTGCTATATTATTTGTTACCATCAAAAAGGGAGAGATTGTTAATCTTGAGGGGTATTTCCGTCATTTTGATGATAACAAATAATATAGCAATATTGTATTTAACATACTTGTTTTTGTAAGTGTATTATACAGGACATGAATTAAAATAGCAAGAATGGAGAATTGGAAGAATAATCCTTGAGAAACAAAAATCAAGTAGTAGCATGTTCACTGCCATGACTCTAGGAGCCACTCCCGTGAAGGAAGCTAACCATTACCAAAACCAACATTTGAAGTTCACGGCCATGAAGGAAAAACAAACCGTGAAATAAGCATTTTTGTCACTCCCGTGAATAAAGGTGTCACCCCCGTGAAGAGTCATGAAATATCATTCAGAAAGCTTCACGACCAGAGTCACCACTTGGCTCACGGCTGGGAAGTTTTTCACCCCCGTGAATAAAGGTGTCACCCCCGTGAAGCTTCATTCAATTTCATCTAGAGAGCTTCACGACCAGAGTCACCACTTGGCTCACGGTTGGGAAGAGTGTCACGCCCGTGACTCTATATGTCAAAATATTCTAGAGAGTTTCACGACCAAGGTCACCACTTCAGTCACGGTTTGGGAAGAACTATCACCCCAGTGACAATCATAGTCACGCCCGTGAACAATGAAAGAGAAAAATGTCAGGCGCAATTTTTAGTTGGTACAACGGCTAGTTTTTTATTTAATGCACCCCAACGGCTATATTCAGCAATGGGAGTATAAATGGAAGTCATTTATACATTAAGGAACGAGAGGATGATAAGAAAAACAAAAGATTAGCATATACTTAAAATCACAAGCTATCTTGTACTTTCATACTTTGAGAAAAAATCAATTCTTTGTAAAAATCTTTTTGCTCCTCATATTTGAGCAATAAAGATTTATAAGTGATTCTCTCTGCAATCTTTACTCAAGAGAGTTTTGGGTAGTTCTGGGTTAAGAGTATAACACTTGTAATGGTTAGTTGTGTAAACCTCCAAAACACAAAGTGTAGGTTGTTTGTGTGAGCCTGTAAAATACAAAGTGTAGGTTGTTTGTGTGAGCCTGTAAAACACAAAGTGTAGGTTATTTGTGTGAGCCTGTAAAACACAAAGGAATTGGTTATTGTGTGAGCCATTAAAACACAAGGGATTTCTGGGTTAGGTGTGAGTCATTGTGAGAAACACCATAGTTGAGAGTGAGCTTGTAAAACTCCATTGTAACACTTAGTGTGTTAGTGAAACTCCCAATTGCGATTGGGGAGAGGAGTAGGATTTGTTAACACCCGAACCTCTATAAATCTTTGTGTCTCATTTTCTCTATCCTCCCTAAAATTAACTATTTATTTCCGCACTATAAAGTTTAATTTTTGAAACTCTAATTCAACTCCCCTTCTTGGTCTAATATCTGGGCAACAATATATAATACTTATTTATATTTTTAACATAACTAATATTTTTGAAAATAATATAATATAATACTTATTTAAAAATTAAAAAATATATATTTTTAATAATAAATTAATTTTTTTAATAAAATTATAGTAAATCGGATCAGAGATATAAATGGTAAAATCTCCACTGAATCCGTCTTGTTGTCATTCTTATAATCTTGTCAATTCTCATATGTCGACTCAATTAATCGAGAAATGATAACTTTTCATTTGTGTCTACATTTGACCCATCTAATTCGACTTTTTCATAGATGATAGCATGACTAGTGATTCAATTGAAATTGGAAATGTTTTTATCTATACATGTCATTGAGTTATTTACTTAATTACTCAACCAAAATTTAAAATTTTTTGGTCTACTTACATAGATTTACTAGATTTGAATTTAATCGAAACTCAAAATATTTTGATCCAAACACATCTACTCTACTCCTTTACCTTTTTTCAATATAAAAATGAGTAAAATGACATAAGAATTAAAGGAAATGGAAATATATAAACTAGCATGTCCAAAATTTGTATATACTAATAAAAATGTATTTTTTGCCCTTCTTGCAATTTGACTCCAAAATTTTTTCCTAATATTTTTCCTTCAAATATCTCTCATTTAATATACCTCTTTATTTTTTTTACCGTAAATGAATCAAATCACAATTCATAGTAGAAAAGATTCATGTGACTCTAAATTTATTGAATTTTTTTACAATAAGTCCTCAAATTGTTTTTCCTATTAAGTCCCTAAAATATCAATTTGAACTATCTTCAAGCTATTGTCCAACAATTTTAAGTATATTCAAGTCCTAAATGAGTTGAACCTCAAATTAATAATTTGAACACCAATTTAATCCAATTGAAGTTTTTTACAATAAGTCCTCAAACTTTTTTTTTATTAAGTCCCTAAAATATTAATTTTAACCATATCCAAGTATTTTTTTCAATAATTTTAACTATATTCAAATTCTCACTTAGTCGAATCTCAAAATCATAAATTAAACTCCAATTTACTCCAATTTAAATCAATTTAAATTTAATTAATCAACTGAACCCCAATTTAATAATTGAAGTTCGATTGAAGTTCTATTTTATCAATTTTAATTTAATTAATCAATTGAACCCTAATTTAATATAATTGAAATCAATTAAATACCAATTTAATTTAATTAATTTCCCAATTTAATAAAGTTAAACTCAATTATGGGTTCAAATCGAACTTCATATCGAAAAATGACAACTTTTCAATCCCATCGAATTAGCTTTGTGACCCATTTAATTCAATTTTTTCATAGTTAAGAGCATGATCATTTATTCAATTTTAACTATATTCAAGTTTTTTTCAACAATTTTAAGTATATTCAAATTCTCAATTAGTTGAATCTCAAATTAATAAATTAAACATCAATTTAATCCAATTGAATTTCTTACAAGAAGTCCTCAAACTTTTTTCTATTAAGTCCCTAAAATACTAATTTTAATTATATTTAAGCCATCATTTAGTTGAACTTTAAATTAATAAATTGAACCCAATTTACTCCAATTGAAGTATAATTGAAGTTTAATTTAATTAATTTAAGTTCAATTAATCAATTAAACCACAATTTAACTATTGAAATTCAATTTGAACTTTGATTTTATTGTTTTGAGTTTAATTAATCAGTTGAACTCTAATTTAATCCAATTAGAATTAATTAATTAATTAAACTCTAATTTAGTTTAATTTAATTCTATTAATTAATTTTCCAATTTAATCAATTTAAATTCAGTTGTGGGTTCGAATTGAACTTCAAATCGGAAAATGATAACTTTTCAATCTTGTCTAAGTAGTTTTTTTTTTTTACCCAACTAATTCAATTTTTTCACAAATGAGAGCATGACTAGTGATTTAATTTAAATTCAATCAAAACTCAAAATGTTTTAATCTATATACATCAACTCCAGTCATTAACGATTTTGAATTCAATTAAAATCGAAATATTTCAGTTCAAGCATATTGATTTACTACATTTAAACTCAATTGAAACTGTAAATGTTTTGATTTAAATACATCTACTCCACTCGTTTACCTCTTTTCAACATAAAATTGAATTAAGTGAGATAAAAATTAAGGAAAAAAGTTAAATGAACAAACTAGAATATCCAAAATTTGTACAAACTAATGAAAATATATTTTTTTGCCTTTTTTGTATTTTGACTCTATTTTTGTTTTCTAATTTTTTTCCTCCAAATATCTCTCATTTAATACCTCTCATTCATTTTTTTTTACCATTAATGACTAGAATCACAAATTATGGTAGAAAGCATCTTGAGATTTTAAATTTTTTGAATCTTTTACAATAAGTCCTCAAACTTTTTTTTCTATTAAATCCCTAAAATATCAACTTTAACTATCTTCATGTTATTTTTTAACAGTTTTAAACTTATTCAAGTTCTCAATTAGTTGAACCTTAATTTCATAAATTGAACATCAATTTATTACAATTGATTTTTTTTTTTACAATAATTCCACAATTTTTTTTCTATTAAGTTCCTAGAATATTAATTTTAACAATATTCAAGTATTTTTTTAATAATTTTAACTATATTCAAATTCTTAATTAGTTGAACTTTAAATCAATAAATTGAAGCTAAATTTACTCCAATTGAAGTTCAATATAAGTCTAATTTAATCAATTTAAGTTCAATTAATCAATTGAACTCTAATTTAACACTTAAGTTTAATTTGATATCAATTTTATCAATTTATGTTAAATTAATTAGTTGAACACTAATTTAATCAAATTAAGATTAATTAACCGATTAAACTTTTAAATTTAATTGATTAATTTCTCAATTATTTAAATTCAATTGTGGGTTCAAATTGAATTTCAAACGGGAAAATAACAACTTTGTCAATCCTGTCTAAGTAGCCTTTTGACCTATTTAATGTAACACATTATACATCTATATACCGCATATACTGATTTTATATTGTTATCACGTATGGAACAAGATTGAATAAAATTCAAGTTTACAGCGAGAGTAATTTTTTTTTTAACTTATCTCATATTATCAACAATAATTTCACAATCAATATGGAAACTTTAATTATAGCCTATAACATCACATATATTAATAAATGAAACATTAAGTTGAATTCATTTATATATATATTTTAGTACACATTCATTGTAATTATACATATGCAAGTATTCAACCCCCAAACATAAATGAAATATTCTTATGCTTATGTGGAATGCAAGGAGAGAAAGTGAGGAGGCTCGGCCGGTGACTTTTGATCCATGACTTTTATATGCACCTCAATATAAACTACTAATCTTCTCTACCTGAAAAATGATGCAATTTGGTGAGTTGTGACTCAGTGAGAATAACCATCAAATGAGTCCTAAAGCACAAAGCATTTCATAATAGCAAATAACAAGTATAATTAATACATACTTTATACTCCATTTCATCATTCAATAACATATAAATATAGATAAAATCAAGTATTCAATAATTGCTCTTTACTTATGCTTATACTTATTCATTTTATTTTGTTGTGATCAGGTTAAACAAACATTACCCCGAGTTTCCATGTGAACATTTGTATTTGCATTTGCATTTGCTAGCTAGCTTGATCATTTGTTTCATTTGCACATTTGTTGGGTCATAGGTCTCTTCTTTTGCTTTGCAATGTCGATTAACTAGTCACAACGCCTTTTAAGTTATTATGCATATGCACTTGTACTTACATATTCATCAACCATTATATCTTATCACATATACCATACATATACCACATATATACCTCACATGTCAACACATATATCATATATATACCGCATATATACTTCATATGCAACACATATATCTTGCATATATTATACATATACCATGTATATATATCATTATGTCAAACATATACCTCAAATATACCACAAGTATACAACCTTATATGTACCACAAATGTCACAAAATATTCATCATCATATTATCAAGGAAAAATCATCACAATCACATAGCAAGCAACATTTATATGCACTAAAGAATTCAATTGATAATTAGACTCACCTTTTTCCTTTGATTCCAACACTTAACTTATTGCCTACCCCCCTTCTTGTATATCTCCAATTTTTCTTGAGCCTAATATTGAAATATAATTGTTTAATTTATGACTAGAGAAACTTAATGTGGCTTAAACAAATTAATATACATTATTCATATCAATAATTAAAATTTTTCCTATGAGGCAGTGTGACCTTATAGGACTGTTTTAACTATAACTTTTTCTGTACTTGACCAATTAATCTAATTCTTGTTTCTAATTAAAATTAACATATATATATATATATATATATATATATATATATATATATATATATATATATATAACATATTAAAATTTCAGACCAATTGGATCACTGTACAATTTTTGATGGAATTTCTAAATATGTTCTGATTTCTGCCCTGTTTTCTGCCCTTAGGCAGTTTCAGGGTACTCATTTGGGTTCATCATAACTTATAATCTATACGTCCTATTTTAATGAAAATTTACAGAAACTTATATGAGTTCATATGAAACATTTTTCATGTTTACAATTTTTATAAATTATGTCTCTAAGGTCTTAAAATTATAACAAATATTTTACTGGTCCAAAATAGAATTGGCTTCCAGACCAGTATGACTTCCAAAGGCCATAACTTATTCTTTATATAACATATTAAGCTGAAATTAGTACCAAAATTTAGCTAAGACATATACCTATAACTTTATTGTTTTGATCATTACAGAAGTGATCTGTAAGAAGCTCAAAATAATTAAACAAATTGTTGGACCTGTACAGAGCACTCAGTAGGCAGTTTAAATCATGAAACAGTCATGGTTCCATTCACCATAACTCAAAATTTACAGGACATATGAACCTGAAATTTGGGATACAGATACATAACATATATATATATATATATATATATATATATATATATATATATATATATATATATATAACTTTTATGTTTTGAGATACTTCAAATAATGGTTTTAGCATACTCAAAACTAACAAACACAGTAGCTAACTTACTTAGGGTTCACATCCGGACCAGTTTCAGTAAAGAGATAATATCTCATTATATACATCACATCTTGCAAAAATATTTACTAAATCTAAGATATAAAGGAACAAATTTTATGTTTTATACTTCTCCAAATTCGACCTCTAAAAGCATCAAAACCGTAGTACAAAATAATGTCTATTTATGAATCCTAAACACCATAATCAAGTTTAACACAAATTAATTATTTACTCACCTATAATCACCTTTGTCTAACCTTGTTGCTGTAATTTCTGGAGTAAAAAGAGAAGAAGATGTTGCTGGAATTCAAAAAAATGGAATGAAGCAAAGAGAAAGAAGAAGAGGATGAAGAAGAAGAAGACTTAGTCTAAGTTAAAAATTATCTTTCTTTCTCTTTTTCTTTCACCCGTCCCTTTTTCTTCTTCTTTTTGACTCTTTTTTTTTTACTTTTCTTTTTCTTTTTCTTTTGTTGTATGCTTTTTTTTTTTTAATTTTTATTATTATTTTTATTTTTATTATCATCATACATACATACATACATTCATTCATGTATACATATATACATTTACCCAATTTTACTAACCAATAATAAATAAATATATAATTTAATTACTTGTTTTAATTTAATTAAATTAATCATGTCAAATTTTTATTAATTCAATCTAGTCTCTTTATTCACTTAAATATTAATTTCATGTCATTTTCATTTATATTATAAAATAGACATATGCATTTCTATACAATTGTAAAATATTTGAAAATAAACTAATTGTATGTCATGAATATATTTAAATAAAAATGCATATTATGCATGTGTTCAAGTGATATATATATATATATATATATATATGTAAAATGCATATGCACAAATAAGATGTTGCAGAAATGCATATGGAAAAAAGTCAAGGATGTTACATTTAATTCCATTTTTTTCATAAATGAGAGCATGGCTAGTGATTCCATTTAAATTCAATCGAAATTCAAAATGTTTTAATCTATACACATCAACTCCTGTCATTTTACCGATTTTGAATTCAATAGAAATTTAAAATATTTTGGTTTACACACATCGATTTACCATATTTGAATTCAATCGAAACTCAAAATGTTTTGATCCAAACACATCGAATCTATTTGTTTATCTCTCTTCAACATATCAATGAGTTATGTGACATAAATATTAAGGGAAAGGTAAATGTACAAACTAGAATATCCAAAATTTGTGCAAACTAATGAAGATGACTTTTTTTTGCTTGTCTTGCAATTTGTCTCTTTTTTTTCTCCTCCAAATATCTCTCATTTAATACCTCTTAGTTCATTTCATTACCACTAATTAATGATACGAATCACAAACTATGGTAGAAAAACATCTCGAGATTTTAAGGGATATGTTGTGGCATCAAACTCTTCTCACCCTCATTTTTACATTCTTTTTTTCATCTTTAGCGAAAACTATACATCATTTTTATTTATATCTTTTAAACCTAAAGTAAACCCTACCTTGCACCTTCTCATTTTTCTCTTCCCTCATTTAGCCAACATCCAATCTATTCTTTCATATCTCTCATCACCTTCTTCCTCTTCTTTTTCTTCAACTCTTTTTTTCAAATATTTTTTTAAAAAAAATTATTGCACTAACAAGTTTATTTGCTTATTTTACACCCAATTTCACAATTTTTGTTGTCTCCTCAAAAAATTTATACCTACTGGAAAATGATTTATTTATTTTTATTCTATGCCGTAATCCAAAAACAAAATGGAAGAAATAAGCAAAAGATTTGCAAACTTTTTTTTCATTTAGTCTATAGTTAAAAAATTTCGTATTGATTATTTATAAACTATATGATTACTTTTTATAATAATTTAAATGACTTTTTTATTGATAAAAATTGATGGGATAATTAGTTCAAAGATTTCTGCAACCTTCTCACTTTTTATATATAAGTTGAAGGACCATTTTCAATATTTATAAAAAATTAAAATTTATAAATTTTTTAATTGAAATTATATATTCTTGTAATTATAAACTCATAAAATATAGTATTTTATAAATGAATTGATTTAATCAAATGTGTTTTGTGTATATATAGTTTGCTTTGGTTCTACTATTTTTGTCTCTTTTTTTCATTAATTATACATATATAAAAGTTTATAGTATGCATAGTCCATGATTGTCACAAATATACTAATGGGCAAATTTTATATGAGTGGGTTAGTATCAAAGGCGGTAGTGACTAATGTCTAGTGAGAAGTTGGAAAGAAAAGAATAATGGTGTCGCCCGGAATTTGCACCTATATATATATATATATATATATATATATATATATATATATATATATATATATATATATATATATATATATATATATATATATTGACCTTCTTTTTCCTTTTTTTTTCTATTTATCCTGAGACATCAAAATAATCCATGGGAATAATGGTGTGGGAATCAATGATTTTGGAAGAGGAAGATGTGATTAATATGGGAGACAGAAAAATAAAATAAAATAAAAATTGTAAAAAATTTAATAAAAAGTAAATTAGACATTTTCAATGCATAAAATGATCATTATATCCTAATTTGTACTCCAATAATTTATAGATTGATTGAAGTATAAATGAATTAAACTACTCGTGAGCTATTAGAATTCGGTTCGTAAAATATTCGAATTCGACTCCAAGTTAATTAAATCGAGCTCGAGCAACTTGTAAAGTCGAGTTCGAATACTATAATACCCAATTCGTAAGATTTGTGAGTTTAATCAATTGTTATTTTATTTATTTGATCTCTATCGAGTCAATTTAATTTAATCAAAGTCAAATCGGGTATAATATTTATTAAATTTTTTTAATAAATTTAAACTTTATTAAATTGAGTTTCAAACAATTAAAAAAAACTCCATCGAGATTAAATATCAAATTTTTTAATTGAATTAAATTCAAATCTGAAACTATATCGACTTAACTCGATTTGATTAGACAGTAGGTTGAACACTTCCTAACTATCATTTACATATGAGTTTTGAAGATGTAATATTTTGTAAACATATTTAAAGCAATTTTGGAGGAAATTACAAAGATTAGATATATTATAAACACATTGAATGCCTCGCCCCATTTTGATAAAAAGCAAAACTTAATTATCGTATTACCAAATTCTGACTCCATCTCTCTCCTCAATGAACAAATTTCTGTTCACGCTTCTGGTTTTTGGGGCCTTTCAATTACAGAATTCTTCTTCTCAAAGTAAGTTGAATACCTCATTCTCCAGTTCCTTTTGCTTTCTGTGTTTATAATCTTCTTCTTTCCACAATGTTAATTATTTAACTCGATGTAGTAACTGTAGTTTTTATCTATCTCTTTTATCTCTTTCTGAGGATTATATGTCTCAATTACTGTAATTTCCATAAAATAATATACATTAACGATTTCTATGGACAATAATCAATGATGCCCAATGAAAATTTTATTCCATTTATATAATTTCACACAAAATTTCTTAAATATTTTATTTGATGGATATACAATTATAATTACATTTACCATAAGCTATTTACTCAATTTAAATTAAAAAGTCATTACTATATGATTTAAATTACAAATTGTAATTATAGAAATTTAGGTTATGGAAATATAATTATCCTTATAATTAATTGAAAAGCACTATGACAAATTAATAAAATTATATCATATTCAAAATATTACTGATTTACTGTTATCAATATATAATTATATATATACAATGTGAAATTCAATAACAGAATTGAGACATTTTCAAAAAAAAAAAAAAAAGAGATGATGTCAAAGTTAATTGAAATTAAAAATCAATTACTCATGCGAGGAAATATATAAAATGAAGGATTTTATTTTAGAATTTATCACTATTTTCACCCAAAAAAAAAAGGAAGATTCGTATGGACCACCCAAGACATGAAGAAAAATATCATGTAATAATATTATACATAACAAGCAGGGAAGGATTCCTAGATTTTTTAAAGAAATATTATTTTATGTAAGAATTTTATACCAATCAAATCTCATCCTATTGATCTATTATTATAAAGGTAGCAAATTGGTTTAAATTGGATTGCAGTAAAAAAAAAAATTGAATCTAATCTGAACTAACAAAGATTATTGAAAGGAATTTTTTTATTTATAAAAGGGAGAAAATTAAAAAAAAAATCAATACAAAACATAATCTACAGCAATATAGGTCCCGACACACCAATCATATCACCTTATAAAAGAGATACAACCCTTTGAGGAAGCACCGCAGACTCTGCAATCTCTATCCCAAACTCAAAAATTCATTAGCAAGTCAGTCTGTCAGTTTATTACCCTAACGATAAGTATACTAAATTCTTATGGAATGAATTAAATTCAGAAGGTCGTTATAAGCCTACACAAGATTAATAAATTGCCCTTCGTAGGAAATTATCCCAGTAAATCATTGCACCACTAGCTGAGAGTCTAAAGCTTGATATCCCTGATTACGTGCATGGATAAGACCTATTGAAAGACAAATATTACAGTTTATTAATTTGTATAAAGATAATTAAAATTACGTAAAAAAAACCTTTGTATAGGCAGCCAACTAATAAGAGGCAAAACTATAACCTATTCAAACTCTTACAATATAAAATAAATAGATTAATTTCAAAATAAAACTACTTATTCTAATCTAATCAAAATGATAATTTTATTGCTAACATGCTATTTCTGCTTGTGTAATTAAATAATCACAATTATTCTATTAAATCTCTATTTTTCATTATTTATTGGGTTTTTATATAAGCATTTTTTGTTTATTGAATTTTATATAATTATTTTTATACAAATAAATCAAATTTTAAGAAAATATATATATTGAGAGATGAAAAAATATTCATAGTTTTCGTTATATATATATATATATATAATAATAATAATTTAGAGATTTAAATATTTAAATTGTAGAGCCCGAGACATGGTTCATTATCGACTGCGGTTTGGAAACTCTCCATATCGGGTGGAGAATGGACGATCCATTTACCCAATCAGGCGTCAACAAGCTGCTCTCTGGGAACCAACCGTTGGATGAGATGAACACTCTGCGATTCTTTCCTAATCGGATGGACCAAAATTGCTACACTATACCCGCTTATAAGGAGACGCGACAGTACATAATTCGAGCTGGGTTCTACTACGGCAATTATGATGGTCTCTCTAATCCTCCAACATTTGATCTTTATATTGACGGTGGAAAATGGTCAACAGTCAACACGTCAACGATCGGAGGGCCAGTATATGTTGAGGCTATATACGTGACCCATGGGATGGGAACCATCAGTGTGTGCTTGGTTCAAACAAGCGAAGGAGACACACCTTTTATATCTTCTCTCGAGTTTATGCCATTGTGGACTCATTTGTACTCACAAATGGAGAACAATGCCACCTTCACTCTCCTCACTAGGACCAACTTTGGTGGTAATGAAGTTAGGTATGCCACTTTCATTATACTCTTTTTTTTTTTTTTATCTGAACTAAAAATTTAAATTCGAAATCTTACGGATCACTATATAAATATTATTAAATTAAAATTTATTATTATTTTTATAAGGGTAATTATCTCACTAATCAATGCTAATTTTGTATTAAATTAGAATTTTTCCACAATATTTATAAAATAATCATTATATTATATTATATATGTATGTCTTATTTCTAAAAATTTATATCATCAAGCTGAATTACTTCAAATCTCTTGTTATTGCATGGGTAACAGGTACACATGGCCTTTTTCAGATGAAAAGTACAACAGAATTTGGACAAGTGGAGTCACCCCACCAAACTGTAAAAATGTCTCTACCTTACTGGATCCCAGCACTGACACGCTGGAAAACGACCCACCTATATCAGTGATAAAAGACTATTGTATCCAACACAACTTCTGATCCTATAATCATCACCGTTCACCATTCAGAAGGAACCCCACAGTCAGCTTATCTCGTATTCTACTTTACTGAACCAGCTAGAGGGCCCACTTTAAATGATACAAGAATTATTGATATTTACATCAACGGTCAGATGATGTACACTGTGGGAACTGAGTTCGACAAATGTAAGGTAGTAACACTGTATCCTGTGCCCGTTTTGGGTCCCACAATCGACATCACTCTGGGCCCATCGAGATTATCTACAATGCCGCCGATGATTAGTGCGATTGGAAGTATTTACAAGGCCCGATCTTAGTTCAGCTCACGGAACCAATTCTACTAGAGGCACATGGCAACATTTCTTTGCACACTATGTTATTCTGGTTCATATTTTTTGTATTTTATTTTTATCCATCTAATTGATGGAGAAAGAGTTAATACTTTACTCTTTTTTTTTTCAATAAAAAATATTAAAATTTTAATTTTATTACTTTTCTATTTCCTTTTCATATTTAAATAATATATATCATCATTTTTATTTGCACAAAATTATTATCAAATGAGTAATTAACAATTTAACATCAAATCTTGACAATGACATTCAACATAGCCATATTCAATTTTTCAAAGATTATATTAAACAGTGTGTTACTTTTAAATTTTATTTGAATATTCACCATTATATATATATATATATAAACATAGTATCCATTAGGGTTTCAATAAGTAAAAAACTTGTAATGGTAAAATTTAATGAAAGAGCACAAAAAGTTCAGATATGAATGGATTTATCCATTAAATTATTGCAAATGTTGAATGGGCTAACTTCTTAGGCTTCTTGATGGGCCTTCTAATGGGTCAATTTTAGAATATGCAATAAATTAATATTTTCAAAAAAAAAACAAAACAAAAGAGAAGAGAGAAAAGAAAAGCTGTCTTCACCGATTCATTAATTTTCTCTCGATTTGTTCTTATTCAATTTCAAATAATTTTAATCTTAATTTTAATTTTATTGTTTTTTTCCACCTATTGATGTATGAACATTATTTTCAAATGGATTTGAGGTGGTTGGCTTCCTTATCATTTGTTATCATTTTTCTTTAAAGTTATCAAAACAAATTAAAAATGCTAATTAAGCAAACAATAATGTACCATCATATATTTATTTAACCATATATATAATATATAAAATTCAGTAATTGGGTTTTTCTTCCTAATTTTATTGGTGGCAAGTACAATGAACCAAGCATGATTTTGTAAGCATTTAATGACATGCTGTCCGTTTTAGACTTATATAGACCTCAAGGAAATATATATGTATAAACTTGAAATCTAACCCATGATATTAAATATTTGCTAGATATTCTGAGCTAAACTGTTAGTTTTCAGCGATTAAATAAATTGCCAAATATTAATATTAAATTTTTCTAAAAATAAAATTTAAAAGTGACCAACCAAATGTCATTTGAAATTTTTGTTTATTGAATTATCAAAAAAATGAGTGTAAGACCAAATATAAACTAATTATGAAACTGCTTCTTAGCAAATAAAAATTCATATTTGGATTATTTGAAGAAGAATAGTCAAATTGAGATAAAAATTGGTGGTGGTGGGGATGATTTTGAACCCAGGATTGAACAATTTTATCCTACAAGGCAATAAAGCCTATGCTTGATCTTTTTTAACAATCGCTTTTTGGGGATGGATATGTGTAATTAGCTTGAGCAAAAAGCAAAAAAGAAAAAAAGAAAAAAAAATCATTATACAGCTAGAGCTAATGTATGGTTGTTAAATCTTTTGGTGTCCAATTTTGAATTTTAGGATGAAGTGGACTGATAAATTCAACCAAAACACCTAATGAAAATTGCTTTTTGATATTATTACACCAAACGGATCTATATGGGGTCATATAGCAAATTATCCATTAAAATTTGATCGAAAATTATAAATAAATTTTGATTTAATTAGTAGTATTGATTGAATAATTATGATGCTATCATTTATATTTAATTTTGAATTTCAGGTTAGATATTCATGAGTACACTGATGACTTGGATTAAGTTGTCATTCCCAAGTGTTTTTCATTATTGATTTTCTTTAGTTCGATGTATTTATCTTTCTTATAATATATATATATATATATACCCTTCGCTTCAAAAAATAAATTCATTTATATTTTAAATAAATTAATAAAATTAAATTGATATGATTAAAATTATACATTTTTTCTAACATTACCTTCAATTAATTAGAGAAAATATCGAGAAATTTAGAAATTATCGTAATCTATATTTGCTAGTAATAAGACACATTAAACAAGTTTGTAATGAAAAATTAATAAATTAATTTTATTTTCAGAAAAAAAATGAACTATTATTAAGAATTCAACTTTTTCATCAATTTGATAAGATTTTAAATTTAAAAATCAACCGAGACCAAATCAATGGGTTCCCTTCCTTTCCTTTCCATTTTATTTAAAATTATCCGTTCGATTGATTTGTCGTACAAATTTAATTAGGGTACATAGTTTTGCATATCCGCGTCGCCATTTCTCTGTTTGTTTGACCAATTTTTTTATTTATTTAATTTACTTTTAGTTGAATTTCATATATATCTACCCTCATATTTTGTGAAAGTATTAGAAAATTATTTCATTTATAAATTTTTGTATTTGAATTATTCAATTTTTAAATAAGTGTATTGTAATTAATAAATTTTAAATGATAATATAGTCTAAATAAAAATAGAATAAGATCAACTAATAAAAATTTCTAAAATAAATGTTTTTGAAACCAACAAATTGATTAAAAATACAATCAATTATCAATAAATATTGATTGTAAAATAACTATTAACATTCATAAATCTCTCTAAACAAAATTTTTTTATGTGTTAACTCTATATTTCATCATTTTTTATTACTAAAAAAATGATAAAATATTATCAGGAAAATTGAACCGATACAAATTTTATTAAACTTAATGATACTTTTTGAATAAAAATTAATATGTATTTTCCATTAGATAAAAAATTAAATATTTTAACACTTAAAAGAAGAGTCTATGGATAATCTGTATTTAAAACTGAATATTTAAAATATTTAAAATTATTAAGAGAAATACGAAAAACATTTTCTTTCCAATACCTTATTGAAAATTTATTTTATAGTTGGTTTGTATTATCAAAATTTAATTTACAAAATTTAATTAATTTATTTAGTAAGGTAAATTATATGATAAAAACTGATTATAAAATAATTATCCTCAAAAATATTAAAAAAAAGTGTGGGTAGCATTCTTAAATTATAAATTCAATAACTTAGATGCCCTTAATTTTACAAATTCAATTAACTATGAACTAATTATTTCTTTAATTTTTTAAAGTTCAAAAAGAAAAAAAAAAAAAAAAAAAAGCAAAAAGAAAACGTTTGAAAGACAAGGACGTGTGAAATTTAAATATTCCACAATAAAACAAAAATTGTAAGAGGACACATCCACCGTCCACTTTCAGGGCATAGATTCGTGATATCAAAGATTGTCGAGGCATTATGGCCGGAGACTACGCAATTGAAACAAATGGCAGCTGTAGAGGATACTGTCCCTTTCCTAACGCAATCTGCGCTGAAGTGCTCGTTGTTGTAGAAAACGCGTTTTCACAGTTTTCTTTTTTTTTTTTTGTTCTTATAATTATTACTAAATAAACTTTTTTTTATTTATCCAAAAATAATTTATTTTTATTTTTAAAATTATAATTATGCATTATTTTGTATTATATTTTTATTTAATGTACTTTATCATTAATAATTATAAATTATTATTTTTAATTTTTAATAATATTTTAATTAATATAAAATAAAATGTATATTTTAAACTATATTAATTATATTTTTAATTTGTATAAAAAATATAAATAAATTTATGAAAATGATATGAAAAAAAGTATATAGTAATAGTTATAAAAATGGTGGGGTACAAAGGAATAATTCCTTCACCATGTTTTTGAATTATATATTATTTTCTTACTTGTTTTAGGAATGCAATAATTTTTTTACAATTATGAGGAAGCTTCTCACTTTTCTTTTTCACTTCTAATACTATTAGAAAGGAATATAGATTTTATACAAATATTATTTTTTTTCTCTCTTTTTAGTTTTATTATATGCATTTTACTTAATTAGAAGGAAGCTTCTCATTTCTTTTATTTTTTCTATTCCAACAAAAATTGGCCAATTGAGCTTGCCATTTATATATATATATAATCTTTTTTTTCCTTGTTGGTCACCTTTAAATGGGACAATATTTAGTGGAATTGTTTTCACTAAGTATGTGTTTGTCACATATAGTTTTCTATGGAATAGTTGGAATTTATTGATAAATATTTTTAAAATTTCAATACACAAATTAATATATTTAGTTGAAAATTATATGAGTCTCTAAAGTAATCCAAGTTTGAGTCCAATCGTCCTCTTCTTTTTTTCAAAGATGTACTTATAAAAAAATGTGTAAAGAAAAATAAAAATTATTAGTTTTTATACTAAAATTTGTAAGACATTTGTAAATAAATTTCAACATAATTACGAAATTTATTTATACGAACATAGTCCAAAGAGTTAGGTTAATCATACAAAATTAATGTTGAAAATAATGTAATTCCATTTTTCTTGACCATCATGATAAAAATTAATGAAACTTTTAACTATCATGTTAACTTTTCTAACACAGCTAGTACTGATTTTCACAAAAAATATATATATATATATATATATATATATATATATATATATATATATTTTATAATATTAGGCATTGAATTTTCAAAATAATAATTTATTTGTATGTAAAATTATGTAACTATGTGAGTTAAGGTTGTTCCTAAGAAATGGAGAAGGGAAAATTACACTAATTAAATTATTTGTATTTTGATATTTAGTGTTAGATAATCTAATTAATATCAAGAAAAAAATTAAATCTTGCAAGGCATTATGTTTGAGTGAAAATAAAATCAACAATAATTAAAATTGTTTTGCTTATAAAATAAGTGCTGGGTCTAATATTCTAACATTTATTCATTGCTATTTTCTTAGACAAAATAAATGCAAATCATGTCCAATTGATAATACTTAGAAGAAACGAGTGCGTTACACATTGAATTGTAAATTACACAAAGAATATTTGAGAGATAATTATTATTTAAGTGAATTTTTTTTATATACATCTTAATTTATATTAAATAGTATGTAGTAATTTTTTTTTTGGGAATATAAATATACTCATTATTTATAGATATCTTATATTTGAGTGCTTGTTTGATTTAGCGGTAATTGTCAAAAGATCATTAATTAGCATTGGTGATAAAATAACTTATGAAATGAGAATTTATAACTTTTCGTTTATTAGATCGCTATCGCTCAATCAAATGTTAACTTAATTTTTTTATATCTGAAAAAAATTTATAATTTATATATTGATATAAAATAGAAGTAGTATTTGGGATTACTGTTAGATATTTAAAAAAAAGATTTAGAATTTTTTTGATTTAATTAACTGATTTTTTTAATATTTTATAAATTATTTTTCTCAAACCTGCTTCTAGAAAAAATATCTATTTACTTGATTCTTTTCAAAATTGGTTTTCAAAACTCAAAAAATTCTATAAAAGTGTTTTTACAATTGTAATACCAAACGAGTTCTAAATAATTTGCAATTATTAAAGGAGATTTCTATTATAATATGTTAGGTTTATGAGACTTCCAATTATTTAAAATAAACAATAAAAATAAAAATAATAGTTTTATTGAAAATTAACAAAAAAAACAAATTTTATTTAAAAATCAAATTGCATCTAGAAAAACCATTTTTGGGAAAAATATTCAGTAACAGTAATAATAGGAATAAAGAAAGAATGGAAACTTTCAAAATATTGATAATAATAATAATAAAGAATAGAAAGGCACCCAAACCAGTTTTGGAAGCGCAACAAAGAACATGCCCATCCTCACAACTCACGAGAAAGGAAAAAGGGAACCATCAACCTAACGTGCAACGACCCATTTATCCCTTCACACGGAGAAGCTCAACAAATCCTTTCATAGCCATAGCTGTCTTCCAATTTCTTCAATTATACTAAGTGTTTTTTGTTTATTTTAGTCCCACTTTTGACTCTTCTCTGTGCCCACCAAACCTTTCCTTTTCTCTCTCCTTCTCTTCTCATTCATCTGACTTCATCTTTGTACTTTTTCACTCAATGCATTTTCAGAATAATTATTATTTACTCGTTAAATTTGATATATTAAATTAGTATTTTTTTAAAATTTTAAAATTAAATTATTTATTTCATATATTTTATAGAATTATATTAATATATTAGAAAAAAGTTAAATTTTTAATAAATGATAAAATAGTCATTTTAAAAAAAATTATTATTTATCTATTGAGATTTGACATATTATACTATTTATTAAATTTTTAATAAATGATAAAATAGTTATCTTAAAGAAAATTGTTATTTATATATTGAGATTTGATATATTATACAAATTTGTTATACTATTGATATTTGACATATTATACTGAAATTTCAAAATTATACTATTTGTTTTATTTATTTTATTTTTATTAGACTATATAGTTATTTTATTATTTTTAATTTATAAATTAGAGTCCTAATAATATAATTTTGAACTATAAAAAATCATAATTCAATTTTTAAAATTAATTTAAATAGTATAAAATATTCATCTAATTATTTCATACAAAATATTAAAATTGCAAGTTGATTTCATTTTATTCATGTTAAATAAGATTTTACTAGAAATTATTAATTATTAGTACAAAAATATTCAATCAATTTATAAAATTACTCTAATTTTTAGGAAGATAGAAAGAGATAAAAAAAAAAAGATACTACTATTAATAACTTTAATAGTATAAAGAAAGTAGATTAAAGGGTAGTTATGATATTAATAATAAAACTATTAAAAATTAATAAAAGAACTATATAGTCTAATAAAAATAAAATAAAAAAGATAAATAATATAATTTTAAATTTTCAAAAAAAATACTAAATTTTATTAGTAAATAGTTATTTTAACTGAAAATTACTATTTTATCATTTATTAAAAATTTAATATTTTTTAATAAAAAATCTAATCAAATAATTTATCGGTATAATTTTAAAATTTTAAAAAATACTAATATAATATGTTCTGTATTTTTTAATCAAATTTTAAATAATTTATTTTGGGTTGCTTTCAAATTAGTTAATTAACGTTGGTCTACTGCTAGCAACGTGTTGCTGCATATAGCGTTTACCTTTTTTTTTTCCTTCCCTTGTATAATCATAAATGATTTAGTTAGCGAAGTCATGATATGACACTTGGTGGTTGATTAATTTTGCCTGTCTTTCCTACTGCTTTGGTTTTTGGCTGTCCATTAATATTTCAATTGATTGAGAAGGTGACCTTTTATTTATTATTCCTTTCTTTTGTTTATTGTGTTGGGTTTATAATATTTTGATATTCCTCCTCTTCTGCAGTTATTTTCCCGCTTAGAATTCTTCTTTCCAGGTTTGTCAGTTCTTTATAGGTTTTGCTATTTGACATTATACTCTCATCTAGTTTTGATGAAGTACTTCCTAATTCTGTTCCTGATCTCAACTGTTGCTTGTTCTAAAAATCTCAACTTTGAACTTTTCTTCATGCCCATTTTATCAGTTGAATTTTATATCATTTGTTGAATTTGAGTTTTTAATCTGGGTTTTGTTCAAGTCCACTTCTTTCACTCTCTCTACACTTGTGGTCATGGTGAATTCTGGATTTCTCATCTGGGTTTCTTCAATACTGTGTTTGATATGTATTTCATCAGGATATGATCCTGAAGACAACTACTTGATTGATTGTGGATCTTCTACTAATAAATCAGTAGGGGGCCGTGTATTTGTGTCTGATCAATTTTATTCCAATCTTCTTTCAACTCCATACAATATTCTGGCCAATAATACCTCAACTGCTCCTAGAGCATCTGCATATGACCCTTCTCTTTTTCAAACTGCAACAATATTCAATGAGACCTCTCATTACACTTTCTCAATTAGTAAACCAGGAAGGCATTGGATTCGCCTTTACTTCTTCCCTTTTACATTCAGAAACTATAATCTGAGCACAGCCAGATTCTCTGTTTCTGCACAGAATTTCACCCTTATTAAGGAATGTCAATCAAAGATTGATCCTGAAGTTAGGGAGTACTCTTTCAATGTGACTTCTGATAGGTTAATTCTAATTTTCACTCCTTCTGCCAATTCTTTTGCTTATGTAAATGCCTTGGAAGTTTTCTCTCTTCCTGATGAGCTAATTCCTGCTGGCGCCAACGCCATTGGTCCTCAGGAAAGCTATCAAAATCTATGGAATCAGGCATTAGGAACAATTGAAAGGGTTAATATGGGAAATCAAACTGTTTATCCTCAAAATGATACTTTGTGGAGACTTTGGGATTCTGATACTGAGTTTATTAGACACAGTAATGCAGGGAAGTTTGTGTCTAATGTTCAAGTTGTGAATTACACAAAAGGGGGGCCAACTGAGAATATTGCCCCTCCTTCTGTCTACGGTACTGCAACTACTTTGAATTCAGATGATCCTAATATCAACGCCAATGTTACATGGATTTTCTCTGTTGATCCTGGTTTTAGTTATCTTTTTCGATTCCATTTCTGTGATATACTGAGTAGTTCTCTGGCGAGGTTCAATTTCAATGTTTATATTGGTTCTTCTTCAGTTGTTCAGTATCTTGATCTTCTTAAACAAACATCGATTTTGGGTGCTCCATATTTTCTGGATGTGATTGCAAGCATAAGTGGTAGCCCAACAGTAATGGTTAGCGTTGGCCCTTCTAACGGTAGTCCTTATCCAAATGCCATTCTTAATGGGTTGGAGATCATGAAAATAAGCAATTCTAAGAACAGCCTTGATGCCTTAGACTCTAGTTCTTCAGCGAGTTCATCGAGAAGTTTGAAGCTGAGAGTTGTTCTAATAGTAGGCTTGGTTGTTGGATTGTTTATCATTTTTGTTTCAGCTGTAGTTCTCTTTCTGCTATGTAGAAGAAGGAGATTAGCACATCCGAAGGCAGATACCAATGGAGGAGATACTATTCATACCAATGATAGCAAGTTATCCAATGGAACCAACATATTTTCAACTTCAAAATTTGGGTATCGCTTTCCATTTGTGGCGATACAAGAGGCTACTGATAATTTCAGTGAAAGTTTGGTTCTTGGTGTTGGTGGTTTTGGGAAGGTTTACAAGGGAGTTTTGAGAGATCAAACGATGGTGGCAGTGAAAAGAGGAACTTCTCAATCACAAGGCATTGCTGAATTCCGGACTGAGATTGAAATGTTATCTCAGTTTAGACACAGACATTTGGTTTCTTTGATTGGATATTGTGATGAAAGAAATGAGCTGATCATAATATATGAATTCATGGAGAATGGTACCCTGAAGGATCACCTGTATGGTAATAATCATCCTAGTTTGAGTTGGAGAAAACGACTTGAGATATGCATTGGAGCAGCAAAAGGACTTCACTATCTTCATACTGGCTATGCAAAGGCAATCATTCACCGGGATGTCAAGTCAGCAAACATATTACTTGATGAGAATTTCATGGCTAAAGTTGCCGATTTTGGCCTTTCAAAGACTGGTCCGGAGATTGATCAGTCCCATGTTAGCACAGCAGTAAAAGGAAGTTTTGGATATCTCGATCCGGAGTACTTGATAAGACAACAGCTGACAGAGAAATCAGATGTTTACTCCTTTGGAGTGGTGATGTTTGAAGTTCTTTGTGGAAGACCTGTTATTGACCCTTCTCTGCCAAGAGAAAAGGTGAACTTAGTTAAATGGGCACTAAAGTGTTACAGGTCAGGAAAATTGGAGGAAATTGTAGATCCTCATCTTGAAGGTCAAATAAAGCCGGTTTCTTTGAAGAAGTTTGGAGAGATAGCTGAGAAATGCTTGGTCGAATGCGGCATTTATCGACCTTCAATGGGAGATGTCTTGTGGAATTTGGAGTATGCACTTCAGCTTCAGATTAATGAAGAGAGATCCAGCCATAATGGTAATCCAACTGCACAATTCAACCGTGCAAATAGCTTCGAGGCCAGTGTATCGGCTACACAAATTAGCATGACAAGCATGGGGGAACTTGCAGGTGTTTCAATGAGCAAAATTTTTGCACAAATGGTGAGAGAGGACATGAGGTAGATTGCAGCAAAGCAATATAGTCAACCACTAAATACTGCAGAAAGAGAGGCTAGAAGTATATATTGTACAGAAGAGTTGAATTCAAATTGGTTGCTGGTGTGCCTACCATTTTTCAGAATTATATAGCTTGACTGTACACATGCATAGAGCATATTCACTAGTGTAGCTGCTTGTGTTTTGGCTATTTACCATATTAGATCTGTGTGCTTTTTGTGATACTGTGTTGCCTGTTCTTTATTTGACCAGGGATTTCCTCCCTTGATGTAATAATCAAGCTTCCCACATCAATGGATGGCTGTTATTTATTTTTTCTCAATCTTTTTTGAATGCTGGTAATCATTTATTTTGTTCAAGTTATTGGTATTAATAACTTTCAAGAATTAAAGGGCTTTTATTAGAGGCTTTGATGGTATGCAAGTACAACCAAACAAATCCAATTAATTTGTTTCTTTTTCTTTTCTTGCATTCATACAGATCAATTTTGTTATGCTGTTCACTTGAGTGAATCTTCAAATTGAAATTTTCTCCGAATATTTGTCAAAAGAACCCTACTTATAAAGTGAATAAGGATGTATAAAACTGGTCTAACTCGAATAAATTTGAATGAATCGAACATATTTATTTCTATTTATACAGGTCTTTAGATTAGACTCATGTGATTTTTAGAGGTTTAAGTTCTCATGTTTTGATTGGATTGAATAATTTATTTATTATTTGTCTTAGAATTTAGGTTATAATTTATTTATTATTTATCTTGGAATTTCAGTTGTTCGATTGAACTAAAATGAAATTGTTAATTGGAATTAGTAACCCAACTGAGCTCACCCTAAGAATACTGATTTTTTTTTTTTTAAAAAAAATCAACATGTGCATATAAATGGTCAACTAATAGATATTAATCATGCTACACAAAATTTAGGGGATTCTGATAAAAATAAGAGAAATTATTGTACTAATATTATATGAGTTTTAAAATTTATATGATTAATCTATTTATTTTATCTTATTCTATTAATATATCATTTTGTTAGAAAGACATTAGATTGTGGTGAAATAATAAAAAAATTAATATGTACCCCATCATATTTAAATTATTGTACTAATACTTCTTGAATAAAAAATAATTTAACCGAAATACTATATACTTTAACGGATATAAAACATGAGTTGCATGGTATAAATTTTGAATTTCAAAAAAATATTAATATAATAAATCAAATCGTAAATAGTGATTTTTCTTAAAAAATAAGGGCATGCAATTTAGAGGTTGTCATCATGTTGTGAGTTTTACCAATAACGACAATATTCTCAATATTGACAAAAACCCAATAAAAATTGACCATGCTATTTTATTTTCAAAGAAATATTTTTAATGTTGATGTGATATTACTGGTCAAATTATGTGACTTATTCTAAATTCATTTTACTGCAACAAAAAACAAACAATTCATATTAAAATTAGGTGATTGATTATGGCACTTCGGATGACAAAGTGAAGAATTCAAAAACCTAATATGTTTACAAGGAGAGTTTTGGCTTCACTTAAAATAAGGTCTTGGATTGCACACCTGAAAAAATATAAATTTATAATAAACCCTTCTTTACTTTGTTGAAAAACTAAAATTCAAGTAGTTATTAAGATTAGCCTAAATTCAGATATATCAAATTCACAGGCTTTTACGAGTAATTAAGGAGGTGTATGAGATTATTGTTGGACATTTAAAAATAAATTTAATTTTTTTATTTAATTGACTGATTTTTTTTTAAATTTTTTATAATCTGTATTTTTAAATATATTTATAAAAAAATATCTATTTATTTATATCTCTCCAAAACAGTTTTTAAATTTCAAAAAAATTAAAAATAATTTAAAAAAAAATGCATTTCTCAAACATAATGGCAAACAATATCTAATAAGCCTTTTCAATGGTGTCAGTGACATGCTCCCACTTATTTTTCTTTCTATCTATTTACTTTATTGACCTTCAGGAACCCAGTAATTAATAGTCTTCATAAATTATTGATTACACAATTATGGTTTGAATTTTTTTTCTATTCAAATTGGATCGTATATTCGTTTATAAATTGAGTTAATATTTAATAATATAATAGCTTAAGAAAACTGCAAATTTTTATATGCAAACATAAAATTGATTTCAATATTTCTTTTTTTTTTTCTTCATGGATATTATTAGCTTAGGAATTGTCAATAACTCTTCATGGGATTTTTCTTGCCTAATCTACTACATACTAACTACTACATATGAAAAATTATAATTGCTTTTAATAAATGTCAATTTATAATTAAATTGTTATAATTAGATTGGTTCATAAACCTGACTTAAATTGATTTGGGTTCTTTTTTGGGTTAAGCCGAAAAGAAATCTAATTATTTCTTTTAAACCCATTAGTGTAAATTGTGTAAGAGTTTTTATTTTTTTGGATGATTTTCTATTTTTGGATGATTATAAATTCTTGAAAATGAAAAATTAAAAACTAAAAAGTATAAAATTTGATTTCTTATTAGACTTCCTATATAAAGGTTCTAAATCATACAGTTATTTTGTTGGCATGGAAAGGTCCAAATCAAGCAGCAAAGAGGCCCAACAGGCCTTGCAAGAACCCACATACAAAACAGCACTTCTCAAAGACTCGTCTGCCTCTCGGCTGTCTGAGTCTCGAACAAACCTCTGTTACGAGAAAGGGTTTTCTGTTCAATCTTTCATTGTCTGTGTCAACTTGATAAGCATAGTGATTAAGTTATTGCTGAAATATCTTGGTTCTTTTTTTTTTCTTCAATTATCGATTTATCATGTAAACATGGTCTGGTTTTTTGAATCTTCCTAAAACCCGAAAACCCTATCTGTTGGTGTATTGACAATAAGTGAGCTGGGTTCTTACATTCGGTCCTTCATGTTTTCTCTTTACTCAATTTGTTCTCAATTTGAAGGGAAGCAGTCAATTTCATTTCTTTTTCTTTTCAACTTTTAGTATCATTTTCTTAGTCATTACATCAAGCAATTTAAGGAGTAGGGAGCTATACAATGGTGGGAATATATTGTATTTTTTTATTTTTATTTTTTATTTTTGCTTCTCTTTCCTTTGTCTTTAATAATTTTTTCTTTTATGAAACAGTATGCTTGTTTTGATCTTCTTTGATTTTGTTTTTTCAATTGAAGGGTTTGATCATTAGTTCTTGGTTGGCATTGGAGTCACAGTGGTTGAGGGTACACAGAGATTTGATTTAAGCTTAATTAATGACATCACTACAATAAAAAAACATATGGTTGAAGAGGCAACAATGTCCTTGTGGGGATTGGAAATGTTATATTTCTCATGAAGGAGATTCTGATGAGAAGTCAATCGCAGCGCAGTTGGTTAAAGAAAACAACTTTCAATCTGAGGCTATGATTGCTCCATATGTAGGAATGGTCTTTAAAAGTGATGATGATGCTTTCGAGTATTATGGAAATTTTGCCAGGAGAAATGGGTTCTCCATTAGGAAAGAAAGGTCTAGACTGAGCCCACAATTGGGTATTTATAAACGCGATTTTGTTTGTTATCGTTCTGGATATGCACCAGCTAGGAAAAAGCCTACGGGGGAACATCAAAGAGATAGGAAATCAGTTCGATGTGGATGTGATGCAAAAATGTATTTGTCGAAGGAAGTTGTCGATGGAGTTTCTCAATGGTTTGTTGTGCAATTTAGTAATGTACATAATCATGAACTTTTGGAAGATGACCAAGTGCGGCTGCTTCCGGCATATAGGAAAATTCAAGAGGCAGATCAAGAGAGAATTCTATTGCTGTCAAAAGCTGGGTTTCCAATACATCATATAGTGAAGGTGCTAGAGTTGGAAAAGGGGATTCAAGGTGGACAATTACCTTTTTTAGAGAGAGATGTTAGGAATTTTGTTCAAAACCGCAAGAAAGTTGTCCAAGAAAATTTTGCTCAACTCTCTGAAAAAAGAGAAAATGATACCATGGAACTTCTTGAGGCATGCAAGGCTGCAATAGAGATTGATGAGGATTTTGTTTTTGATTATACAGTGGATGAGAATGATAAGGTTGAGAACATTGCATGGTCATATAGTGACTCAGTTCGTGCATATACGTTATTTGGTGATGCGATTTATTTTGACACTAGTTATCGCTCAATCACATATGGGTTGCTTTTTGGAGCATGGCTTGGAATTGAAAATAATGGAAAGGTCATATATTTTGGTTGTGTTCTGTTGCAGGATGAAACACCCCGTTCCTTTGTATGGGCCATGCAGGTTGGATACATGATTATTGTCTATTGGTTATATCTCCATGTGTATAAATTATTCTTGTGCTCATCTTATTTTTTGCATTTGGTTCAGGCTTTTGTCCGTCTTATGAAAGGAAAATGCCCACAAACAATTCTAACTGACCTTGATATGGGGCTTAAGGATGCAATAAGTAGTGAATTACCCAGCACTAAGCATGTTATATCAATATGGAATATTCTACCCAAGGTATACAGTTGGTTTTCTCTTCCTCTTGGCAGTCGATATGGAGAATTTAAATCCAAGTTTGATGAGTTATATCGGATTGAGAACGTAGAAGATTTTGAACTTCAATGGAATCAAATGGTTTCCATGTTTGGACTTGGTTCAGATAAACACATTGCTTTGCTCGATTCTCACCGTGGATCCTGGGCTTTGTCTTATGTCAGAGGCTGTTTTCTTCCACGAATGGCAACGTCAGGATATTCCAAGTCTGTGGATGCATTGTTGAAGGGAGTTTGCAGTGCACAAACATGTTTACGAAGCTTCTTTGAGCAGGTATGCCAATTATTGTTTACTGGCCCTTCTTTTGAAATTTATTTTGTTAACTGTGATTTGCCTTCCTTGGAATTCATGCAGGTTGGTGTTTCTGCCAATTTTCAGAATCAGGCGCGTCGAGAGATGCAACATATGCTAATAAAGACATGCATGCCTATTGAAGAGCATGCTCGGAGTATTCTTACACCTTTTGCCTTCAGTGCTTTACAACATGAATTGGTGCTAGCCATGCAATATGCTCTGTCTGAAATGGCTGATGGGTCATATCTTGTGCACCACTTCAAGAAAATGGAGGGGGAGCATTTTGTCATATGGATGCCAGAAAATGAACAAATCCACTGTTCATGTAAGGAATTTGAATCTTCAGGGATATTGTGCAGACATGCTCTCTGTGTGTTCATTCAAAAAAACTACTTTCAGCTTCCTGAAAAATATTATCTAAGCAGATGGCGAAGGGAAAGTTCTCTAGTTTTCTTTGATGATCAATATATTCAAAATAACGATGATGAATGGATTCAAGAATATAAGACTCTGAATGAAACTCTGTTTACAGAGTCATCAACCACAAAGGAGCGTTCAGACTTTGTTCGGAGGGAACTTCCGAAAGAATTGACAAGACTTCTAAATGAGGTTAGGGCCATGCCAGAGTGTGAAGGGATTGCTATGGATTTGACACTTTCACCGACTGGCTAGTTAAAGGTCTCTTGCAAGCTCAACACTAAGGAGTTTGTATGTTCAAAGGTGATGACAAGATCAAAGTTTTGTGTGAAATCTCATTATTGACATTCATACAAATGATAATATTTTGAAAATAGATCATCAGATGAAGATATGGAAATTATTGTCTAGTCATTGAGTGAACCCTTCATGAAAAACTGCTGACAGTTGTAAAGAACGTGAGTAACAGCAAAATGGACTAATCTAAGGTGCTGTACTCTTGTAAAACGACAGAGACTGTCTTGCCCATTGGAATAACAAATGAAAGTAAGAGTTTTTTAACTTGTGATGGTCTTTTTTCCTATCCCAAAATCTTATTATCTTTTAGAAGTTGTGTGATTGAAACTTAACATCTTGAAGGGAAAAAGGAAAAGAAGCTCTCTAATTGATTTTTATGTTTACTGCAGCTTTATTATTCTCCCTTTTTCCCTTCTTTAAGTTGTGTTTGACATGGTGGAAATCTTCTAGCACCCATTTGGGGGAGATGGAAGACGTGAAAGTGCCAGAGAAAGAGTTGTGCCTGTTTATATGAAAATCATGGCAGTAAAGCTTTACATATCTTGTTTCGGAGTACTTAGCCAGACAAATGCCAGAAATCTGTTCACTCTGGAGTAATCATGTTTGATTTGCT
The DNA here is from genome assembly GCA_023653625.1 of Triadica sebifera. Lineage (NCBI taxonomy): Eukaryota > Viridiplantae > Streptophyta > Magnoliopsida > Malpighiales > Euphorbiaceae > Triadica > Triadica sebifera. The sequence goes on from CM042898.1 coordinate 4,698,021, forward strand.
TCGCGAGAGAACGGTTATTGATCCATTGTTGTCAAGAGTTAAGGTGATTTTAGTTGAGTTGTTGTTGAAGTGTCACAATTGGAGGAAATTTTTGATTCTCTTATTGGAGTTCATATAAAGCAGATTCATTGAAAGAAGCGTGAAGAAACAGCTGAGAAATGCTCCACAGAACTCTGTATCAATAGACCTTCAACAGAAGACGACCTGTGGAATTTGGAATATGCACCTACAACTGGGGAGTATTTGGGAAGATCCAGTGATGACGATTATCAGACAGCACAAGTTGATCACACCGATATCTCTAGACCGTTTCGTCTGCTGCACAAGGCAGCATGTCAAGCTTACCGGACTTCGCTCGTGTTTCAATAAGCAAAGTTTTCACGGAAATGGTGAGAAAAGAAGTGCAGCAGACTTGATGAATTCTGCATCAAGTGAGATCAGAAGCATGTAGTAGGGTTGAGTCCATTTTCTTGTTAGCATATGCCTGCTATTTTTCGCAGTGAAGTTGCATTGATTTATTTTATGTTACAAAGTTAAATGCTCTTGGCCTACCTCTACCTGCCTGCGTTTGTTCTTCATTTCAAATTTGTGTACTTTGTAGTATTTATATTATAAGTTTCTTTTTATGGTCAGCAATTTCTTTAATTATGCATAGATATGTTAAAGAACTGGGTTTAATTATTTAAATACATTTATTTAATATATACATTTTTTAAATTTTTTTAACACTACTTACTCTTATACTAAGTGAATTATTTTGGTTTTCGGGATTTTTAAAATTTCATATTGATGTCTAAAATTTACATTTCAATCAAATTGTAATTTCCAATTTAAAAGTGTGAGTTATTGAGAATCAAGCAAAAAGTTATAAGACTTGATAAATAAATTTGTAGAGCCGAATTGTTATATTTTAAAACAGATCAAAGTATGTAATGGAGTATTTAATGCTTTAATCTTAAATACTTCCTCCGAATCAATTTGATATGTTTATTTTGTTCGTTTAAGAAGGTGGTTATTATTCTTTTTTAAAAATATAGATGTTTGTTAATTTTTTAATATTATCTTGTTTTTAACAATTATTATTTTAATTATCAACAAATTACAAATAAATTATTATTTTGGTTTGTCAATAAGATTTTTAATTAATTTTAAATTATATTAGATAAAAATATATATATTTTAAGCTAGATTTATGAAGAAAAACAGAAATAAAGCTACTAGTAACTGGGTGGGGGGCGGGGGAGTAGTTCTTTTAACAATTTGAATCTCATCGGTTCGACCCAAAATTTCCGGTCCGCCCGGTTCAACAGTTAAAAGGAAAACCGCATTGATAAAATATCAAATACTAAGCACATCTCCGCTGTTGCTCTCATCAGCTCCCAATTTCTCTTTAACAGAGAAAGATAAGAGAAGGAGAAGGAGAGGGAGAGTGGGCGCCGTGGGGGAGTAATTCTTTTAACAATTTGGACCTCATCGGTTCGACCCAAAATTTCCGGTCCGACCGGTTCAACAGTAGAAAGGAAAACCACATTGATAAAATATCAAATACTAAGCACATCTCCGCCGTTGCTCTCATCAGCTCCCCATCTCTCTTTAACAGAGAGAGATAAGAGACAGAGAGGGAGAGGCTGAACCCTAGCAGCCCTATCCATGGATAAGGATAAATCCTCCAAACGCTCCAGAGATGTCCGGGATCGCGACTCCGATACCAAGGACCACCGTGATCGTGACCACAAGCATCGATCTCGAGACAAAGACCGAGATTCCGATTCTCATCACCGCCACCACCGATCCGACAAGGAAAGCCATCGAGACAAGCACAAGTTGTCGTCGTCGAGGCGTGAGGATAGAGAGAGCTCTCGAGACCGCGAAGCTAAGCGAGAGCGATCGTACGACCCCAGAGAGGATAGGGATAGGCGGGAGTGGTCTCATGAGCCGCGAGGCGATCATAAATCTTGGTCGAGACGCGAGGACCGGGAACGGTCATATGACGATCTGAGAGGCGAGAGGGAGGGGATTGGGGATGGACGTGAAGTGAAACGAGAGACGCCGTACGATGACAGAGAAAATTTGGAATATGAAGCTGGAAGGAAGAGGAAAGAAAGAGGAGATAGCGAGGATAGGGTTGTCGAGAAGGATAAGAGAGCAAAGGTTTCGGAAGGGAAGAAAGAGAAAAGAGAGAGGAGAAGATTTGGGGATAAAGTAAAAGTAGAGGGTAATATTGATCACATTGATAATAGAGTAGATTCAAGTGAAACTAAGGTCAAAGAAGAAGTGAATGATGAGCCATCTGGTGGAACTAATGTGAATGGCGGCGTTGCAAATGAGAATGTGAGTTTATTCTATTCCATGTTTTTTTATAATATCTAATACTGTTTGATTTTTTTCCTTTCTATTGCACAGTTAATAATGTGATAAATATGGTAGTTCAGAGAATCCTAAGTAGCGTATTGGGATTTGTGATTTTACTTCATCTGTTTAGAGCTTTAAAGTTTATTAGAAAGAGAATTATGAATATGATTTCTAGTTTTTCTTTTACTTTCTTCTGCTTTATGTAGTCTGGTTCTGGGGAGTGCTTGGTTGTTTGAAATGGATTATTGATGAATGTTATAGCTAGAAGCTATTTATTTCTTGTATTACATACTTGTTAGATGAAATTGAATTGTCATTCCAATGTTTAGTTTTCATTAAAAGGGTTTTTTAAAAAACAAATTCTTCTATTGTTTTTTCTGATTAGGTTTCAGGGTTATATCAGTTATTACTTCCTTTTGATTTATTGTTTAGTCATTCTTAGCAAGAGGTAAGCTTAATCCGTTGTGGTAAATGTAACTCAGACAATAAACTCTAAAGAATAAGGTATCCATACATTTTTAGTAATTGTAGATTTTTTAATTTTATTGTCTTGTCTTGCATATTTGCTGATGTGGTTTTGGACATGTCTTCACTTAGTTGTATAAAAAATTTTGAGTTTCTTTCAGTTTTGCTCAATGCGCTATAGCTTGTTTTATCAGCGCATGTTGTCACATTTTTATAGAGTAAACTTTTTTGGTTGGGGAACAATATTTATTGTCCTAGTAATTTCTTTGAGTGAATAAGGAAAGTGGACAAGAGGTGTCATTTTTGTTTGTATCAACTTCTTGGCAATTCCCACTTGAACTGTCAAGGCATTGGGGATTAAATGGACCTGTCATTGGGAATTATATCATGCTGTCAGCCACTCATGTGTGTACTTCTCATACTTTAACTGCTTTGGTATTTTTAAATTATTATAAGTGCATATGCTTTTTTTGCATTAATTATTATGCTATTTACTTTCTTTTCTCTATTTTGACTGTATCTCCCATTGCAGACACTCAAGTCCTCTGTGTTAATAACTAGTTATCTAAAATTTGACTTGTCATGGAGTACATCTAAGTTTCTAAATGTCATGTTTCTTCATGGGGCCTACAGGATTGAAATTCTTAATTTAACTTGGACTAGTTGGTTCCTTGATTTGCTGCTTTTCCTGTTTATCATAGCTTCCTGGGCGGAGGCAGAAAGAGACTGTTTATAGCTTCATTCTTTGTGATTTTCCACTTTAAATACTGAATTCTACAAATTGGAGCTGCTTTGTATCATGTTTGTTTGCATCAATTAATTTGTTTGAATAATGCAACTCACTTCTTGTTGATTAATTTTATGCTTATTGGTGTTTGGTGTTTCTGTTTTTGGATGCCCATGTGCATGGATCAAATATATGTTGAATTTGAATTTCCTGATAGGATTGAAGTTTTATGAATACAAGTACTTTTCCTTGAGCATTTTAAGACTTGAATGTGGTGGAGCTGTTTCTGATACATATTTTCTTTTGGTTAGGCTTATTGACCACTGTAACAGTCTTTTATTTGTTGTGCTCATACACTTCCTGCAAATTTTTCATAGTCTCCATTTATTTCCTTCTATTTTGATACTCGTATGGGCATATATGTTGACATGCAAATGTATGTTTACATCCTTGTAGGGTGCCGCCCTGGAATCATTCACTAAGACATCAAGGATTGTGACTGAGAACACTATGGCCTCTGTTAATCCTCTTCCTACAAAGGTATCTTCAATTTCAAACACAAATGAAAATAAGGGAGTTAGTATTACCAGATCTCATGAGGTTCCTGGAAAATCTAGTACAGATGGGACATCTTCAGCTGCTGGGAAAAGTGGAAGTCTATCCCTTGATGCTTTAGCTAAAGCTAAAAAAGCTTTACAAATGCAGAAGGAACTGTCAGAGAAGTTGAAGAAGATACCCCTAGTAAGTTCATATTAGAACTATATTTCATGCTTATCTCGCTCTCTGTCTCTAAAGTTGCGTGTGCAACTTCTTTTATCAGTATTTCCTAGTCACATGTTAACTTTTATTAAATTTGTTAATGCAGTTGAACAAGGGAAGTAGCTCTACTTCAGATAGCAAAGCACCATCTATCATAAAGGAGGAACAGAAAGCACAACACTCTGGCACTGGTGTAACACAGGGCTTATTTCCGTCAACATCCAATGCTGTTTCAGCAGATATAGTTTTAAGTTCATCAGCTGTTGGGAAGCAAACTGCAAGTGGCATGCCATCGCTTCCTGGACTTGCCAGTATACCCAACATTGAAGCTGTTAAACGTGCCCAGGAACTTGCTGCTAAAATGGGGTTCCGTCAAGATCCCGAGTTTGCTCCTCTCATAAACTTATTCCCTGGGCAGATACCAGCAGAGGTTTCAGTGCCACAGAAACCTACCAGGACTCCTGTTCTACTTATAGATGCACTTGGTCGGGAAATAGATGAACACGGAAATGTGGTGAATGTAACTAAGCCAAGCAACCTTAGCACCCTAAAGGTGTGTTTGCTCTTAAATTTGAGAAGCTCAATATTGTTTAAGTTTCTTCTTGTGAATGCATTTAACCTGTTATTTTGGCCATTGTACTTTACAGGTTAACATCAACAAGCAGAAAAAAGAAGCATTTCAGATTCTTAAACCTGAATTAGATGTGGATCCTGAATCAAACCCTCATTTTGATGCAAGAATGGGCATAAATAAGACTAAGCTTTTGAGGCCTAAACGGATGAGTTTTCAGTTTGTAGAGGAAGGCAAATGGTTGAAGGAGGCTGAAATGATAAAATTGAGGGTATGTCTTGTGACCCCTTTACTTCCTTATTATCACTTATCTGTTTTCTACTTGTTAGGTTTTTCACAAGCTAATTGCAGAGCCAATTTGGAGAAGAAAGGGCAAAAGATATCAAGGCGAGGCAAGCACTACATGCCAAGGCAAAAGCTGCTCCTGATATAAATCCCAATTTGATAGAGGTATCAGAGAGAGTTATAATCAAAGAGAAGCCCAAGGAACCAATACCTGAAATTGAGTGGTGGTAAGTCTACATTTTCTTGTGGAAATTTGATTTGAGGAGAATTATGGCAGATATGCTTCCTTGGATTGATATTTATGTGTGAAGCATAACTCTTTGGTTTGTTCACTAGCACAGTTCTCAGTGCCTTAACTAAACAGCCCCTAATCCCTATAACTTGTTTTCCTTCTGTAATTTTTGCTTGTTAATTTTGTTTAAAATTCTGGTGTTTCACTGAAGTTCCTGGTGGAATTTCTGACTGCAAGTTGTCCTTATTTCTGTAATCTGCTTTTTTGCTTGTACCAAATCAAATAAATATTGAACATCTTTGCTTTAGATAGTTTATTTTATATGGTAGCTCTTCGCTTTCTTTTTCCGTGGTTTTTTTTCATGCTTCTCATATTTATTGTTTTCCAGATTTTAATATGCTTATGTTTCTGAATTTTAGGGATACTCCTCTTCTGCCTAGTGGTACCTACAGTGAAGTTGATGATGCTAATATACATGACAAGTTGAAGATGGAGAAGATAACAATCTATGTAGAACACCCGCGACCTATTGAGCCCCCTGCTGAGCCAGCTCCTCCACCACCTCAGCCTCTGAAGCTAACAAAGAAGGAGCAGAAGAAGCTCCGTACTCAGCGTCGTCTAGCTCGTGAAAAAGACAGACAGGAGATGATTAGGCAAGGTGTGATTGAACCCCCAAAACCTAAAGTTAAGATGAGCAATTTAATGAAGGTCCTGGGCTCTGAAGCTACACAAGATCCCACTAGACTTGAGAAGGAAATCTGCAGTGCAGCTGCTGAACGTGAACAAGCTCATATTGATAGAAATATTGCTCGCAAACTCACTCCAGCTGAGCGCCGTGAGAAGAAGGAAAGGAAGCTCTTTGATGACCCCAATACCCTAGAAACTATTGTTTCTGTCTACAAAATCAACAGCCTTAAGCACAAGAAGACGCGCTTTAAAGTTGATGTTAATGCTCAAGAAAACCGCTTGACTGGCTGTGCTGTGATTTCTGAAGGAATTAATGTTGTGGTTGTTGAAGGAGGAAGCAAATCCATTAAGAGGTATGGGAAGCTAATGCTTAAGCGCATAAACTGGGCTGAGGCTGTAGAAGAAGAAGAGGAAGAAGGTGGGGATGACAATGAGAAGCCTCCAAACAAATGTGTGTTGGTGTGGCAAGGTAGTGTTGCCAAACAAAGCTTCCATAAGTTCTCTGTGCATGATTGTGTGACTGAAGCTGCAGGTCGTAAAGTGTTGGCCGATGCAGGCGTTGCTCATTATTGGGATCTTGCAGTCAATTTCGCTGAAGATCAAATGTGAGATGCTGCCTTGATTAAACAACTTTTCTCATGATCAAATGTTAGTAGCTTCCATAATAATTTTTGTTGAAGTTTGAGCTACTTCACACTTTTGGGCGGGAGTTCTGAAATTACCTTGATGCGGTATTTCAACTGATTTTCATTAGTAGATCTATTGGTTAATTTCTGTAAATTACGGTACCATGTGTGATAATTTTCCGTGTATGAGCATAGGTTTGAAATCTATCAGCTAACAGAAATTTAGAAGTTGATATTTTTGTGCAATTTAATCGCATGTTAGACAGTCATTTAATAATTTTCACATCTTGTAGTAGCAGTTGTGTTTTTGAGTAGAAATGCAGTTTTTGATAGATTAATGAAGGATGATTTTAGTTTTTGATAGATTAATGTAGGGTGGTAGTGAGCAGTTAAGATGCATAAGGAGATGTGGAAAACATATTTTAAGACGAGCATTGGTTGGATATATGTAACGGCCCGAAACTATCTATATCCACGACACAGGCACTAGTGATTGTGTTTTTGTAGTATAAGCCGAGTATGAATTGAAGGCTGTCAGAGGAATAAGAAAGCCAAATCGGGTGCAGGACGGATCCATTATGAGGATAATTCTAGGCGCGGGGCGTTGGACATAGAAGTTGGATTGCTCTCTGTAAATTAAATCAACAGTGTTTTGGTAATGTCATCTCCGAAAGCATGCAAAAGAGGATCCACATTGATTATAATTATACCTGCAAAAATGGAGCTACGTAGCTTTTTTATTTTCTTTCAAAAAAAAAAAAAAGTTAGTGAATTCCATAAATATAACAATTATGAAAATAATTCCAGAATCACCAAGTCAACTTATATTAATGCATTTCGACATCATTTATCAACTCTCTTTCTTCAAATAAGACCACATATGATGTGAGTAACATGGAGAGTTCATTGCCCATAAATTTTGTAATCCTATCAAAAGAAGATTACGCGAGTATTTACATGGGGAGGTTGAATGTGAATTTTCGCTGTGCTAGATTGGATTTATAAATAAGTCTATAGAATCATAATTTATTATATAAATATAAAATAATATATATATGACATATTATTTATGGACCGATCGGTCCATAAATTTTAGGTTAAAATATTATAAGTTGGCTACTTAACATTAAGTATGAGTGTGAAATTTTTGACCCAAAGAAATTCGGCAAGTTTTGGCACTAAATTTATGGCATGGGTTGAAAACTTGAAATAGTACTAACACCATGTGGGCACAGTTAAATTAAACTGTTTCTTAGTGAATATACATGGAGACCGACTCTTCCAGTTTTTACATCTAAGATTTCGATTAGGGTTCCAATACATTATATTCTACAGTTTTTTTCTGATATTTTTCGTGTTACTGAATTAAAATTATCAGAATTTCAACTCTTAATCTGTTCTATATGACAAGATGGACACTCAATTATAAAATTATTGGACGATTCTGGCTACTGATAATACAAATTACAAGCACATTGTACCATTCTAGCAAGTAGTAATAGAGGGAGAGCAAAAGGAAAAGTTTTAAAACTCGTGGGAGATGGACAGGTAACAAGAAATAGCATCCCAATTAATCATGGAAGATTTGAGGCTAAAAATTTCAATTAATTAATTTGACCAAAACAGGTGAGAAATGAAGCCCATGCTTCCCATACACATTCTCTTAGTTATAATTTTTTCCCATCTTCTATTTTTTTGATTTTGTTGGATTATTATTATTATTATTATTATTATTAGAGCTACTTTTATTATATAGGTGTGGATTAGATTGCAACTCTGGTAAGTGGTGGTAGCCTATCTTCATCAACTAACATGCATTTAGTGTATTTAGTATTTACCCAATTTTTCATTCTTCTTAGATTTGCCCTTCTTTTTTTTAGGAACGGCAATTGAGTAGAATTAAGGCAGAGTTTTCTATTCTGAAGACAAGAATCTGAAATTTTTATTAAATTTTTTTTATTTTATTTTAATATTAAAAATATTAATTAATTATTTAAATAAAAAATATTTTCTACTTTAAATAAGTATTATATTATATTTTATTATTTTTAAAAAATATTAATTATGTTAAAATATAAATAATTATTATATATAATATAAATAATATTCAGGATGATGATGTATATACCGTTACTATCTCGTTCCCATCACAAAAAATAAAAAAACCTCATTTAAGACGAGATACTTCACAAACAGATCCAACTGTCATCTCTACTTTTTTGCTTTCCTCTTTCAATTGATATTAATAGCTCAGGCAAGCTTTTGGATTTCAATGTTGCAATATCTTAAACGTTGACAATAAATAATTTGTTTTTAAGTGAGATATTATTTTTTTTGTTCTCCCCAAAAATATAGATTTATTTTTATTTTTTATTTGTTCCAAAAAATACTTCGCTTCTCTTTTTAGAAAAATATATTTTTTTGGTTAATTTTACTTTGTTTTCACGGAATATGAGTTATCGTATATTAATTTGTTAATAATTAATGCTTATGATCAATGTAGAAGTACATTAGGTAAAATATATAATTTCTCTTAATCAGTATAAACATAAAAGAATGTTTATCCTTTCGGATATGATAGAAACATCATTTTTTTAAAAAAATTTTTTTTACCTCTTTTTAATTCTCGAGTTTGATATATTAACTTCAGGAAAACTTCCATACCCCCATAATTGACTTCCATATTTTGAATAATTAAGACTCTGAATCCACAATCTGGAATTTTCTTGTTTGTCTTGTAGAGAAATTTGTTTTTTTTGTTCCCAAATTTAGGTTAATATGGTCTATTTTTAGAAACAAATTATTTTAACATTATCCAGATTGACACACCACTTATGGGGAATCAACTTAACTACCATTTATTTTTCCTTTAAATCAACTTAACAGAATTGGTTGTTACTACCCACTAAATTGGGATTAGGTTGTAACAAATTAATCCCACATTTAATTTAATTAGTTAGTAAAACTGAAATTATTACTAGGATATCTCACTCTATAATAAATTATACTTTTCCAATATATATATATATATAAAAGGATAAAATTTTGTTTGATGCCTTTAAATCATATCACCACTTAAAAAATGTGATCTACTTCTAGTAAACAGATACTAATAAAAAAGCATTAAGTGTGAAGTTTGGTCCCAAATTAAAGGTATAGTTTCTACTTTATAGTTCTAATATTTTCATATTATGTTTCTATCATCTTGACTATTCAATCAAGTCATATTATTTACTAGAAAAATATATAACCTAATTCCACAAGCAAAATTTATTTAATGTGTTATACAGAGAAGCTTACCAACAATATCACTTAGAAGAAAAAAGTACACAAAATAAAATAAAATGTTGCCACTTGTGAGCAGAATTTGGGCAAAAACAACATATGATTTTCACTTAAAAGAGTTATTTGTAGGGTTTGTTTGTCCACTAGAGAAATCAACTCAGCTTGCTATTCTCATCTATTTTTTCCCCTTTAGCATTATATTTTTAGGATTTAAATACTTGTCAAATTTTAATAATTAAGTGAGTCAAATCCTATATTAATTGTAGTTTTCCTTCTGGATTTCCTTGTCGTGCATGCTAAGAAAGGCCCTCATTCTATAGTCCAAGTTCATCTAAACTGGGAGAAGGCTGAAGAAGCTGCTATCATTCACAATAATAATAATAATAATAATAATTATTATTATTAATTAAAAAGGGTAAATCAATCACCTTGAATTATTTAATGATTAAGTTTCTTACATAACTAAGTTAACATGGCCTTAATTTTAACTGTTATCATCATATTTTTTCTATAAAAAACAAAAAAAAAGCTATTTATCATCATATTAATATAATACTTGCTTTTATATCTGACAATTTTTTTATTTAACTTGAACTCGATTTTAAATTTATAAAGGACGAGTCTAATTCAAAAATTATTTGAATTTAACTTTTGAAAGTTGGATTAACCTGATTACCTATAATTTAAACTATTTTATACGAAAATTCGATATAACGACATGAAATCACAAGGTTTGCTTGAATTCTATAAATATATATATATATATATATATATATATATATATATAATTTTTCACTTAATTAACAAATCTATAATTCTTTGGCCTCGTTTAAATAAAAAAAACACATTCTGAATTTTATCCTTTAAAACCATGTTAATATACCAAAGAATTCCGTATATAATGTTTGAAGTATTAAAAAAATAATTATTTCATTAATTTGTTTCCTATCAATATTTGTTAAAGAATATCTACATAAACTTCATTTTTGGGAGTGTTTTGACAAATTTAATAATTATATGGCATTTCATTAATAGTTTAGTTTATAAAATAAAGTTTAGATAAGACTTATTTAATATCTAATTTTTTTTAAAAAAAAAAAAGGTTAAATGAAGGTAGGAGAAATTGTTATCAAATAGGAAAAAATATATATATTCTTAATTAATTACTCGTTAATTCTGGTAGTATTTAATTATCAATCTACAAATTTAACCATTTTATATCTTTTATATATTAAGGGAGAAAATTTTAATCCTCTGATAAATCGTGTGGACTAAGAACAAACTTCAGTATATACGAGAGGCTTTGGACTAAATGCTACACATCCTACGTATACAGTAGATCAACACCCAACGTACTTGATTTTACAAAAAAACCCTTCCTCCAAAATCTACATAAAAAAAAATTAACCAAAACCCAGTTCACCCACATTTTATATTTCACCCAACCAAAATCCTCCACGTGTCGTCGTAGAAGAAACGTATAGACAGCAAAGTAGGAGATTTTAGGTCACCTTTTTCTCACCCTCCCCCTCTTCGCCATTAACAGTGAATTTCTTTTCCTTTCTATTTTTGAAAAATTCTTACATCAATTCAGTTTATTATATAATTAATTCAATCACAGAAATATATATATATATATATAATCAATAATTTTTATTTTTATTAAATAAAATAATTAAATAAATATCAATTTATAATTGAATTAATCTAGTAATATATTAAATCTATCTAAAAACATTTTCTCTATTATTTTTTTTTAAAAACCAAATAATTAACAGAAGCTCACACTAACCATTTTGACATTTTAAACTCATAAATTGCTTTTATATGTATAAACTAACGTAAACCCAAATTCATTCATTACACAATCCCATAAAAAAGAGCAACTTCAAAAATATTCTTTATTTGAAATAATATTTTTAGTATTATAAATAACATCTTAAAACATATTTAAATATAAAATAAAATTTTTTTACAAATCCAATAGGCTTTATATATTTTTACTCATTATTTTATTTTATTCAATACAGATTAATATTTATTAAAAAAAGTAAATAAAAGAAAAAAATATTTTTAGATAGATACATCAATAAAAAAAAATAGAAAATGGATGAGTATTAATTATTATTAGAATATAAAGTGAAATTTATCTTTCTAAGTATAGAAAATCAAATTTATCATCTAATATAAAAAAATAAAAAATATATTAAAAACTCTTTTTATAAAATAATTTTTTAAAATAAATAGAATAACTCAAATAAATAATTTATTTAATATATATATATATATATATATATATATATATATATATATATATATATATATATATATATATATATATATATGTACTACATCAAAATCTCCCGCCTCCTCTTCCTCCTCATTGCTCGTCATAAACGTTGTTTACTTGTCGTCATTTCTCTTCCTCTCCCCAACAAACAAGCGCTACCGCATGCTCCTCCAACCTCCTTCACGCCGTCAACGTTATCTTACCCCACACTCTCTCTACTTCCTCTCTTCTATCTCTTTAATCTCTTTAAAAGCGTGATACTTTATCTACTCTACTCAAATGTCTCGCGTTGCAGTGGAAAATTTCTCACCCACTGTTGATACGCTGCCGTTTTACTCCTCTCACAGTATGGATCGAGCGTCCAGCTGCTGCTGCTCCTCCGTCCGATGCTTGGCCAGTTGCTTAAGCGCGTCGGAGATGTACGCAAAGAAAATACTGGTGATGGAAGTGAAGCGCCAGTCCATCAAATGCTTGACTTTGGGGACACCAATATGGAGCCTCCGAAGTCTATTCCCTTCATTCTTTCCTTCAATAATCTCATCTACAACGTTAAAGTCTGCCGAAAAATGAAGTTTTCCGCTATTTTTACTCCGCGGCAACACCATCTCAGTGCTGCCACTGCGGTTGAACCAGTAACTAGAGAAAGTTTGTTCACTACGACAAAGACTCTTATGAATGACATTTCCGGTGAGGCCCGCGATGGGGAGATTTTAGCGGTGCACGGAGCTAGTGGATTGGGAAAATCAATGTTGATTGACGAATTAGCGAACCAGATAGCCAAGGAGAGTTTGAAAGGGACGATAACATTAAACGACGAAACTTTGGAATCTCGAATGATCAAAGTGATATCGGCATACATGATGCAAGATGATCTGTTATTCCCGATTCTCACTGTCAAGGAAACTCTCATGCTCGCAGCCCAATTTCGGCTGCCGATAAGCTTGTCGAGATCGAAGAAGAAAATGTGAGTCCAAGCTCTCATCGATCTATTAGAGCTGCGAAACGCGGCTAAGATGATTATCGGAGACGAAGCTCATCGCGGTGTTTCTGGCAGAGAACGACGTCGTGTTTCAATTGGAATTGATATAATCCATGACCCGATAATTCTGTTCCTGGACAAACCGACTTCGGGACTCGATTCCACCAGCGCATTCATGGTGGTGAAGGTATTGTAGAGGATAGCACACACAGGGAGTATAGTGATCATGTCCGTACATCAGCCGAGTTACAGAATCCTTGGTTTGTTAGACCGGTTGATATTTTTATCCCGCGGCCTCACTGTTTACAGAGGCCCGCCTTCACATCTGCCGTCTTTCTTCGCTGAATTCGGGCATCCGATACCAGAAAATGAGAACCGGACGGAGTTTGCATTAGATGTAATTCGAGAGCTCGAAGGTTCACCGGGAGGAACTAGAAGCCTTGTGGAATTCAACAAAACATGGCAGAATATGAAGCATTCACCAAATACCGAACCAGACCGCCATGTGCTGTCTTTAAAAGAAACAAAGTGCAAGCATTTCGAAAGGGAAGTTGGTCTCTGGTGCTACTAACAATGATGCTCGTCCTAATTCAATGGTGCCTACATTCACCAACCCATTTTGGATCGAAATGGCAGTTTTATCGAAAAGATCAGTGATGAATTCAAGAAGAATGCATGAATTGTTCGGAATTCGATTTGGTGCAGTCTTGGTTACTGGGTTTATTCTAGCTGCCATGTTCTGGCAGCTGGATAATTCACCTAAAGGAGTTCAAGAAAGATTAGGATTGCATTCGCCATGTCCACAACATTCTACACTTGTGCAGATGCTCTTCCTGTTTTCCTTTCAAGAAAGGTACATTTTCATGAGAGAAACTGCTTGTAATGCATACAGAAAATCTTCTTATGTATTATCACATGCCCTTGTCTCTCTACCATCATTGATTATACTTTCATTTTCATTCTCAGCCCTCGCATTCCGGGCTGTGGGCCTTGCCGGCGGCGTTTCAGGGTTCTTATTTTATTTCTTGATAATCTTTGCCTCTTTCTGGGCTGGAAACTCTTTCGTTACATTTCTATCAGGAGTAGTGCTTCATGTAAAGCTAGGTTACACCGTAGTAGTAGCCATACTAGCCTATTTCCTCCTCTTCAATGGCTTCTTCATCAACAGAGATAGAATCCCACCTTACTGGATATGGTTTCACTATATGTCACTTGTGAAATACCCTTACGAAGCTGTGTTACAAAATGAGTTTGAAGATCCCATCAAATGTTTCGTAAGAGGGGTTCAGATTTTCGACAATACTCCCCTGGGATCCGTATCAAACTCCGTCAAAGTAAGATTGCTGCAAACACTATCTAATACTTTGGGCATGAAGATAACAAGCTCGACTTGCTTGACCACTGGATCAGATATTTTGCAGGAACAAGGGATCATCGATTTAAGTAAGTGGAATTGCTTGTGGATAACTGTGGCATGGGGATTTTTCTTCAGAATTCTTTTTCACTTCTCATTGTTGATGGGCAGCAAGAATAAGAGAAGGTAATTAAACAGAGTGAAAGAGGGTAAGATCGATTAATTCTTGGTGTGAAAATAAAACTTGTGTTTGTTTTTCTTCTTTTCAAGAATTTGATCGTTGAGTTTGGGGACTATTTTCTGGTATAAACTGTTGCATATAAACTTTATATGATATTTTCATCTTCATCCAATTCATTTTTTTTCGTTCAATAATGTAAATTTTTATGTTCCTCGACAAATGGTTGTTTATTGCAAAATTTACAGACAATTTTAGCTATAGCATGAGTGTGATAATATTAGGAGGAAAGAATATATAGCGGCTAATATAGGATTTGTTTATTTTATAATTAGGGTTTGGTAGTGCATATTAACTTTTCACATTCACATTCAGTTGGATTTGCAAACAAAAAATTAAAATGGAAAAGTTATAAATTTGAACTTTATAATTTACTATAGAAATTTGATTAAGTTACCAGAGAAATTGGATTCTTAGTACATACAGAAAATAAGGGGGTTTTTCCAAAAAAAAAAAAGTGAATGGATAAATATTTTCCCAACTTAATTAAAATAAAAAAAAATTATTTTAGGGTGGTTAATGGTAAAAAATTGGCTAGACTTTTTATATATGTTTTTTCTGTTTTTTTAGAAAGCGGATAATATTATCCATTCAATAACAGATAAGAGTTATTTGTCATTTCAAAAGGTGGACAATATGTTGTTCGACACTGTCCGCTTTTTGAAATAGTGGATAATTTTTCTCGTTGCTACGTCAAAAAAATTTATTCTAAAATGGAAATGAATTTTCAAAACATTCTAAAATAAGAAAAACTAAACTTTATTTGTCAACAAACCCTAAAATAAGAAAATATAATCTTGATTATATATCAATGACTATTGTCACGGGCTTGGTCTTTTGATGCCAACGACCGTGCGGCACTAGCAAACTTTCCTCAATTGGATGCTAGTCAGCCTCTCCTACGAATGCTAGATGAAACTAGCAAGTAAGCACAGATGCAAAAGAACTTTAAGAAAGGAGAAGAACTTGGAAAATGCTAAAGAAAGCTTAGAATGCTTGTATTGCACAAAACTCTTGGATGGTTACAAATGAGCTCAACTAAGCTATTTATAGGCCTCCACCTCCCCAATGGACGACCAAGATCGATTTGATCCTACGGTGTATATTAATCTTCTAGATTATTCTACTCAATTTTACATACATAAAGAAATATCTAGATTTATGTACACAATTCTACAAGGTTCTAGAAGAATTCTAGAACATTCCACATGCTTCTTGATTTTAGTGGAGGATTGTAGAAGAACCTCTTGCGGTGCGTGACATTCTCCCCCACTCAATTTGGCGACGTCCTCGTCGCGTCCCCCTTGTATGCTTCGATCACATCCTTGTAAGCCCAAAGTGAAAGTTCATGCTCCCAACTTGCCTCGCTATCGGGTAATCCCTTCCATTTGACAAAGTACTCAATGTAGCTTGGATGGGAGCCTCTTCTTGGAATAGCTCGATGGGCTAATATCTCATCAACTTCACGTTCGGGAGATGTTGTGATGGCCGTAGGCGCTCTCTTTGACTCGCTTCGGTTTGGTTCCTCCTTGTCGGAATGAAATGGCCTTAACAAGCTTACATGGAACACCGGATGCATTTCCAAATGTGAGGGTAAGGTCAAGCGATAGGCTAGCTTGCCAATACGCCTCTCGATGGGAAATGGGCCCTCATAGCGCCTCACTAGGCCTTTATGGACCTTGGCAAATCTTCGATTTTGATGTGGAAGGAGCTTCACCATCACTAAGTCTCCTTCCTCGAACTTTAAGTGCCTTCTCTTCGCATCGGCCCACTTCTTCATTCTCTTCGAGGCCTTTGTTAGATAGGCACGTGCCATGTCGGCCTTCTCATGCCATCCTTTGGCAAACTTGAATGCGAATGGACTAGGACCCTTATAGCCAATGGCCAATGTATGAGGAGTCATTGGTTGTTGCCCCGTTGCTATCTCAAATGGACTAGCCCCTGTCGACTCGCTCTTTTGTAAGTTGTACGGAAATTGGGCTATGTCAAGCAACTTTGCCCAATCTCTTTGGTTGGCGCTCACATAGTGCCTCAAATACAACTCCAACAAGGCATTCACCCTCTCCGTTTGTCCATCGGTTTGGGGATGAAAACTTGTGGAGAAGTTAAGTTCGGACCCCATTAGCTTGAATAGCTCCATCCAAAATCTACCGGTGAAGCGGGTGTCTCGATCACTCACAATTGTCTTTGGTATGCCCCAATACTTCACCACATGCTTGAAAAACAAACTTGCAGCATCTTCGGCGGTGAACTTTATAGGCACGGGGATGAACACCCCATACTTGCTAAATCGATCAACCACCACCATAATGTTGCTACAACCATCGGACTTTGGCAAACATGTGATGAAATCCATGGAGATGCTTTCCCAAGGTCTCTCCGGAATGGGCAATGGCTCCAATAGACCCGCCGGTTGATGTTGATTCACCTTGTCTTGTTGGCATACAAGACAAGTTTTCACATATAGCTCGATGTCGTCCCTCATTTGGGGCCAATAATAGGCACGCTCCACAAGTGCCAACGTGCGCCTAACTCCAGGGTGACCTGCCCATTGCGAATCATGACACTCCTTAATGATTTGCTTCCTCAAGCCTTGCCACTTTGGCACATATACACGATCTCCTTTGGTGGTGAGCACCCCATCTCGTAGCCAAAATTGGCGTGTCTTCCCTTGACTTGCCAAATTCACCAAACTCTTGGCTTGTGGGTCTTGCTCAAGTCCCTCCTTAATTCGGTCCACCAACGGAAATGTTGGACTTGTGATGGCAGCTACGACGGCCTTTCTACTAAGTGCATCGGCCACCAAGTTTGCCTTGCCCGGCTTGTACTCCATCACAAAGTTGAATTCTGCTAAGAAAGCTTGCCACCTTACTTGCTTTGGTGTCAACTTCTTCTGCTTGAGGAAATAGCTTGTGGCAACATTGTCGGTTTTTACTACGAACTTAGACCCCAACAGATAATGCCTCCAAGTCCGTAAGCAATGCACTACCGCAGTCATTTCTTTCTCTTGGACTGTGTAGCGTCTCTCAGCATCGTTTAACTTTCGGCTTTCATAGGCAATTGGGTGGCTTTCTTGCATCAAAACCCCACCAAGTGCAAAGTCGGAAGCATCCGTATGAATTTCATATGGCTTGGTGTGGTCGGGAAGGGCCAAGACGGGTTCCTCGGTCACTTTTGCCTTAAGCATTTCAAATGCTCTTTGGCACTTCTCATCCCAATTCCATGCTTTGTTCTTCTTTAACAAGTCGGTGAGGGGTGCGGCGATGGAAGAATAGCCAATGATGAATCTTCGATAATAGTTGACAAGGCCAAGGAATGAGCGTAGTTCGGTTACCTTCTTGGGTGGCTCCCAATCGATGATAGCTTGCACCTTGGACTTGTCCATACGCAATTTGCCTCCGCCCACGATGTTCCCCAAGAACATAACTTCATGTTGCGCAAAGGCACATTTCTCCTTCTTGACATACAATTCATTCTCCTTTAGTACTTGGAAGACTTGTCGCAAATGATCCACGTGTTGCTTTAATGTCTTGCTATAAATGACTATGTCATCCAAGTATACCACCACAAACTTGTCCAAGAATGGTTGGAAGACTCGGTTCATAAGTGTGCAAAATGTGGCGGGGGCGTTTGTGAGTCCAAAGGGCATGACTAGAAATTCAAAGGAGCCATACCTTGTAACACATGTTGTCTTTGGCTCATCACCCTTGGCAATCCGCACTTGATAATAGCCGGATCTCAAATCAAGCTTTGAAAACCATCTCGCCTCACCAAGTTGATCGAACAAGTCCGCGATCAATGGAATGGGATACTTGTTCTTTATGGTGATCTTGTTAAGTGCCCTATAGTCGATGCATAAACGAAGTGACTCGTCGTGCTTCTTTTGGAATAACACGGGTGCGCCATATGGGGCCTTTGAAGGTTGGATATATCCAGCATCCAACAATTCTTTCAATTGCCTCCTCAATTCTTCAAGCTCGGGAGGCGCCATTTGATAGGGAACTGTGGCTGGTGGGCTTGCACCAGGAACCAACTCGATCTTGTGATCCACCTCTCTCTTAGGTGGGAGCTTCTTTGGCAACTCGGGGGGCATGACATCCTTGAACTCTTCAAGGACGTGGGAGACTTCCTTAGGTACATCATCTTTTGGCATGTCATCTTCCTCCTTTAATGTGGCTAGGAAGGTGGGTTGTGCCTTCTTTACTCCTTTGGATAGTTGCATGGCCGAAATTTGCTTGGCTTGTAGACTTGCTTCCCTTGCTAAAGGCACCATGCAAGCATTGCCTTCTTCCAATATGCACATTGTGTTGGCACAAGGAATGGGCACGGCCTTGACTTGGTTCATGAACTCCATACCCAACACAATGGCATAATCATCCATAGGAACAACGGAAAAGTCTACAAAACCATGCCATTCTCCCAAACTTACCTCCACGCCACGTGCAACTCCGAAGGTAGACTTGGCTTCCGAATTAACTGCCTTAAGCCATCCTCTCTCCTTGGAGTACTTGATGCCCAATCGATCGGCTTCCTTTACTTCAAGGAAGTTGTGGCTTGCTCCCGTGTCCACCAATGCTTTCACGGTATGCATGCCTACTTTGGCTTCCACAAATAGTCGGCCTTTCTTTTCGAATTTAGGCACTTCGACTTTAGCTTTGATGGCATTAAGGAGTTGTAGGGATCCCACCCTCGTCTCCTCACGTTGATGATGTTCCTCCATTTCTTCAACTAGGGCGGATAGCTTGGCCTTCTTCGGGCATTCCCTTGCCTTGTGCGGCCCATCACAAAAGAAACATTTGATTGTGAACTTGCTACCACCATTGTCATCCTTGGTGCTCTTGCCTTTATCATGTTTATGGAAGCTCTCTTTGGGTTGGTGGTAGTCTCCCCCACTCTTTCCTTTGCCACCCTTGTCTTTGAAAGACTTTGGCTTCTCACTCTTTTTGAACTCTATCAAAGATTCGGCAATAGAAATCGCGGTGGTGAGATCTTGCGCACCACGCCTTTCAATCTCGAGCTTGGCCCAATGTTGTAGGCCATCCATAAAAGAAAAGAGGGCTTCCTTATCGGGATAATCAGGAATTTCCAAGAGCACTTCGGAAAATTCCTTTACATATTCTCGTATGCTCCCCTTTTGTGTAAGACGCCTAAGCTTTGCTCTGGCTTCGTGTTCGGCATTCTCGGGATAGAATTGCCGTTTGAGTTCTTTCTTGAACTCATCCCACGTATCGATTGTGCAAGTCCATTTCTCTATATCGTCGTATCGCCTCCTCCACCATACCATTGCGGTGTCCACAAGGTATAGCGAGGCATGATCGACTTTCTTTCCCTCATCAAGGCTAAGTGCCTTGAAGTACTGCTCCAAGCTCCAGAAAAAGTTATCAATCTCCTTTGCGTTCCTTGAACCATTATACACCTTTGGCCTAGGAACATCGACCTTCGAAGGAACGGTGACGACCATAGGGTTGGCAACACTCCCGCTTTGAGCAACGGCCTTTTTGCAAAGGGTTAAATCCTCCCTTGTCTCAACAAGTTCGGCTATTACCCTTGCAAGCTCCTCTTTGAGATTCACAATCTCGGCTCGGAGGGTTTCTTCCAAGGCCCTAACTTGGTCTTGACATGTCGTTAGGGCGATGTTCACGGCACCTTGCATTTCGCCTTGGAGCTCATCTCTCCCCGTTTCAAGCTCCATGATGCGTTGGTCCGCCTCCTCGAACTTCTCTTGCCCTTCAACGATAGCAAGCTCCACTTTCACGAGCCTTGCATTCATGTCGACCAAAACATCTCTCGACCTTGATCTCCCCCTTTTGGATTGGTTGCTCTCATCGGTTGCCACCTTTGTGATTTCGCTTGATCCTGCCATCTTTGCTTGAACCTTAGGCTCTGATACCAACTGTCACGGGCTTGATCTTTTGATGCCAATGACCGTGCGGCACTAGCAAACTTTCCTCAATTGGATGCTAGTCAGCCTCTCCTACGAATGCTAGATGAAACTAGCAAGTAAGCAAAGATGCAAAAGAACTTTAAGAAAGGAGAAGAACTTGGAGAATGCTAAAAAAAGCTTAGAATGCTTGTATTGCACAAAACTCTTGGATGGTTACAAATGAGCTCAACTAAGCTATTTATAGGCCTCCACCTCCCCAATGGACGGCCAAGATCGATTTGATCCTACGGTGTATATTAATCTTCTAGATTATTCTACTCAATTCTACATACATAAAGAAATATCTAGATTTATGTACACAATTCTACAAGGTTCTAGAAGAATTCTAGAACATTCCACATGCTTTTTGATTTTAGTGGAGGATTGTAGAAGAACCTCTTGCGGTGCGTGACACTATGCATGGAGAAAAAAAGGAAAAAAAATGAATTAAAGAAAAGGAAGAAATGACTAATAAAGATTGAATTTTCTCATGCATCACCTGATTCAATTAATTTCTGCATATAATTTTTTTTGTGAATAAAAATGTAAACATATAAGACTATGAAGTTGGTAGTTCAAACCTCAAACTGCTAACCTAAGAACATGGAGTTGGCAGTCTGTTTGACATAAGCTAGTAGACAACATATTTTTGCCTCTTAATTAAAAGTTTGTTTTTTCTAGATAGGTTGGTTGCCTAATTTAATGTTGCTCATTTTTGCCACATAATACTAACAAAAAATCACAAATGAATTTGGATTTTTGGATCTCTTCAATAATTATAAAACTATAAATACTTACATCATCTCTAATGAAATGTATAATTCAAGTAAATTATAATTTTCAAGCATATAAAATAATTAATTATTTTGCATAAATATCAAATTATTGTTAATTTTTATAATATTTTTTTAATAAATCTAATCAGAGAAGAAAAAGTCGAATATTTGATGAAAAACAAAGGATCATTTTGAACAATCTAATATAATAGCAAGTCTTATCTTGAAATTAATTCATCAAGTTGATGATAAAATACATGGATGCTAATTTGTTGTGTTTAGACTTCATTTAGTTTTTAACCATTTAAATGGTCTCATATTATTGGTTGAGAGATAATCAAATTGAAATTAATTCATCAAGTTGATGATAAAATACATGGATGCTAATTTGTTGTGTCTAGACTTCATTTAGTTTTTAATCATTTAAATGGTCTCATATTATTGGTTGAGAGATAATCAAAGTATATTTATCCAAGCATGAATCATGAACTGTTTTGAGAATTCAAGAGATCACAGCGAGACAAAGCCGTTTATCGTTACGATAAATGTCAAGTGAAAGTGCAGTGGTGTATGCAGCTGAGGCATGCTAGCAGGCTGATAGACTTGAACAAAAAAAAGTCAAATATATTTACTATTGTTGCCCAAACAATGAACCAAGAATGGGGGTTGAATTGGTTATGAAATAAAAATTTCTTAACTTTAAATGCGAAATAAAATTAAATAAAATAGGGATGAAAAGATATTACACACGAGATTTATAGAGGTTCGGTATTAACAAATCCTACTTTTCTCCCCAATCTCAATTGAGAGTTTTACTAACACACTAAGTGTTACAATGGAGTTTTACAAGCTCACTCCCAAATATGGTATTTCTCTCAATGGCTAACACCTAACCCAGAAATTCACTTGTGTTTTAATGGCTCACATAATAAACCAATTATTTGTGTTTTATACCTCACACAATAAACCCTTACAATTGTTTCAATCTTAACCCAATATACCCAAACTCACTTGAGTAATAGATTACAATGAAAACACTCATTAACTTATAATGCTCAGAAATTATGAGTAAATAGGTTTTTACAAAGAATAAAGGTTTTGTTGAAAATAATTAATGCACAATGGCTACAACAAGATTTAAGATTCAAAGTAATTGTTGTTCTACTTGTTAGGATTTATAAATGACTTGCATTTATACTTTCTCAGCGAATTATAGCCATTTGGGTGCATTCAATGCAAAAATAGCCGTTGAACAAACTCTTAACTTCGTGTCTGACATGTTTCTCTGTCCTCATTCACGGGCGTGACTATATGTGTTACGGTCGTGAATTTTCTTCCAAGTCGTAGTCCAAGTGGTGACTTTGATCGTGAAACTTTCTGGAAGAACTTGAAGTGTTTGATCACGGGCGTGACTTTATACTTTCACGGGTGTGAACATTCTTCCAATCTGTGGTTCAAGTGGTGACTCTGGCCGTGAAGCTCTCTGGAAGAACTTGACATGTTATTTCACAGGCGTATCTTTCTTTCACGGGCGTGACTGATTTGATCATTCACTGTTGGTATGATCCTTCATGGCCGTGAACTTTAAATATTGGAGAGTTGGCATTAATCTATATCACGGGCATGACATAAGCAGTCACGGGCGTGAATATGCTATTTCTTCTTATTTTGACATTCAAAGGTTGTCTTTCATTCTTGCATCATATTTTATTCAAGATATATCATATTTTAGTGACAAATAATCTAGCAATATATGCTTTTGAGAAGTTTCCCCCTCAAAAGATGCTTGAGACAAAAAATAATAGAGTGCAAGAATTGAACGACGTATAACATGGATCTTTGCTAACTAGTTAGGTATATGCGAGGTATATTCAAAGTATATCAAAGTTGTTTGCTTAACTAGTTAAGTATATGCAAAGTATATGTGAAGTATATTCTAAGCATATCAAATTGTTTGCTTAACTAGTTAAGTATATGCAAAGTATATTCAAAGTATATCAAAGTTGTTTGCTTAATTAGTTAAGTATATGCAAAGTATGTTCAAAGTATATGTTATAAAACACATTTGCCTTTTACTACACATTTGCATATATTGCTAGGTTCTCTCCCTTTTGTCATCAATAAAATAAACCATAAAATGATAATGATGTAATTATATTAAACGAAAGAGAAGAGTTACAAAGTTTAAAAAATATAAATTAAAGTCCTACACCCATAAAAATAAAAACTAGTACATAAAAAACATGAAAAAACTAGGACTCTCATTAGGCTTTAACCCTGACAGACTATCTTTAAGGCGTGCTACCTTCGCCTCGAGGCTATCCATATGAGATTCCATGAAGTCTTTGAGGTTTTCCAACCTCTCATCGATGAAAGCCTGCAACAGGTAAAAGTGAGGTGCTAAAAGATCAGCAACCTGCTGCACCAAGCTAGGTGTAAAAGCCAATGATTGACCAACCTCTTGCTCAACCTCTGGAGTCGCTGTCTCGACTCAGGCTCTTTTTCTTTGCTAGATACCTTGGAGTCCAGCTTTGAATTCATCAAAATTCTGGTCTTCCCAATAAATTTCACCAGCTGGAGTGGTGAAGCGGTAATAGACATTATTCTCATAAATTATGTGAACAACTGCTCCCATCTTTATAAAAAACTCGACATCTAATCGGTCTCGAGGATGTGCTGGAATGAGATTGAAATTGTGCTCATCGAGTTTTAGATACCCAAGCTCAATTGCAAGGTGAGTCACATACCCACCAATCAAGATATCTCTCGATGGCTCTGTTGCAATTGAGAGAAGATTATTTGCAAACCAGTGAGACAGAGTCACTGTTAAACCTCTTCGTGCCATCTTCAGTAGGAAAATCTCTGATTTTCGGATTGCCATGTTGCTATCGCCTTTGGCAAAGATACTATAGGTAAGAAAATTATGTAAATATTTATGCATGAAAGACCGAAGATGTGTGCTCTTAATCTTCTTCACATCCCAGCTACAATCCAACCCAAAATGAGTCCATGCAAGATTGGCATAGAATTCCACTTCACTCTTATTGAGAATACTATCTGAGGAAAGTTTGAAGATAGTGCCAAACTTCACTGCTGTGAGAGTGTTTAGATGCTTACAAAGTTGGAATTTGATTATTTCGGTGGGAGAAACTTGCAAAGTGCTAAGGAACTCGAGAGTTGGTTGCCTTAGCATTGGCCGATGAATGTCTACAAATTTCTTGAGATGACAAGCTTGTAATTATTCTGTCATGCTTGTCTCAAGATCGAGAGTCATGACAACATTCCACTTGAAGGAACGAGACAAAAGTAAGGGCATTTTCTTAAAAACAATATATTTCAGATGACAATGCTTCGGAATAATGTTGAGAAAGTAGTATGTGTGGTGTGTCGGAACATGGAATTTCTTCTTTGTGCCTTTTGATGAGCTGGGTTCCATTGATAATCTCGGAAAACAATTTTAGAGAGTAATTTTCTGACGAGGGATTTTGAGAACAACCTTGAGATGTTATGATTATTCAAAGAGAATGAGTTTTGAAGGATTTTATAGATGGAAAAGGATATAAAGAGGCTGGATTTTATGAGATATAATGAATGAGAGCTTTAATTGAGAGAATTTTCAAGGTTGAAAGTGAGAAGAAACGGTAAAATTTTGTTTTATAGTCGACAGATTCACGACCGTGAATCGTCCATCATAGGCGTGAATAGTCGTAGTAACAGTTTGTTGAAGAAGCGCTCTAGCCATGATAAAGGATACGAATCGGTTCACGGTAATGACATTAAATAGTCACGAGCGTTACTTATGAATTTCACAGTGGTGACAAAATGAGTCACGATCGTGAAGTACAATATTCATTACTTCTGACCATGAGGCAACGCATAAAATAAAGCATGAACGTTTTTGTAATTATTTGATGTTAATATTTATGGTCATGAAAAAGTGTGTCACAGGAGTGAATGAAGAGTTTCACGGGAGTGAAAGAAAATAGTTAAGGGTGTGATACATAGTCTTCACTACTTCCAGCCGTGAAGAATGTCGTGAAGCAAAGAGTAAAAGTTACTGGAACTTTTGACGATTATGATCACTACTGTGAATATATGTCACGGACGTGAATTTCTTTAAATCTTCAATAAATAAAACTAAGTCTAAAATAAGACTAAAGATTCCTAAGATGCTTCTATGCCTTATAATATATATTCCCATCATGTTAACCATTTCATAGCTTAAAATATTAGACAATAAAAAACAACATATGAAGGAAATTAATATTCAAGGTTTGACAATTTTGACAATCATGCTTAAGATAAGGTTAATCCATCAAGCATACCAAACTCTCTTCTTATGAAGTTAAATCTTTCTTCAGTAAGAGACTTTGTGAAAATATATGTCAATTAATTGTTTGTGTCGATAAATTCTAATTCAACATCTCCATATTGAACATGATCACTAAGAAAATGATGTCTTAAGTCAATATGCTTACTTCTAGAGTGTTGAACGAGATTCTTAGATAGGTTTATGACACTTGTATTTTCACATTTGATAGGTATATGGTATAAACTATGACCATAATCCTTAAGTTGTTGTCTCATCCATAGGATTTGAGAACAACAACATCTTGCTGCCACATATTACGCTTCAGCGGTAGAAAGAACAACCGAAACTTGTTTCTTGCTAAACCAAGAAACTAAGTATTTACCAATAAAGTGACAAGTACCTAAAGTACTATTTCTATCCAATAGACTACTGGCATAGTCTGCATCTAAATATCCTATGATATGAAAGGATGAATTTCTAGAATACTATAAACCTATATGCAATGTGCCATTTAAATATTTTAATATTCTTTTCACAGTATTCAAATGTGATTCTTTAGGATATGATTGAAATCTAGCACATAAGCATACACTATATCGGGCCTAGAGTCAGTAAGATATAAGAGTGATCCGATCATACCTCTATAGAGTTTTTCATTAATGTTTTTACCCTTTTTCTCTTTGTCCAATTTTGTTGATGTGCTCATAGGAGTCTTGACATTTTTGCATCATTCCATTCCAAATTTTTTGATTAAGTCTTTAGCATACTTGGATTGGTTGATGAATATGCCCTAATTGCTTTGTTTTATTTGTAGACTAAGAAAGAACTTAAGCTCTTCCATCATGCTCATTTCAAATTCCCTAGTCATACACTTAGCAAATTTTTGGCAAAACAATTCATTAATAGACCCAAATATGACATCATCAACATAAATTTGAACAATTAGAATATCATGCTTATGCTTTTTAGTAAATAATATTGTGTCAACATTTCCCTTTGAAAAATTATTTTTTAAAAGAAAAGAACTTAGTCTTTCATACTAAGCTCTTGGAGCTTGTTTCAAATCATACAAAGCTTTTGAAAGTTTAAAAACATGATTGGGCAAGTTATGGCTTTCAAAACCCGGTGGTTGTTCTATATAAACTTCTTCTTCTATAAAACCATTTAAGAAAGCACTTTTGACATCCATTTGAAATATTTTAAAATTCATATGACATGCAAATGCTAAAAGAATTCTTATGGCTTCTAATCTAGCTACCGGAGCATAGGTCTCATCATAATCTATTCATTCTTGTTGATTATAACCCTTTGCACTTAACCTAGCCTTATTCCTAGTTATTGAACCTTGTTCATCTAGTTTATTTCTAAATACCCATTTGCTACCAATGATTTGATGCTCTTTGGGTCTAGGAACTAAGGTCCACACCTTACTCATCTCAAATTGGTTGAGTTCCTCTTGCATAGTAATCACCCAATATTCATCATTAAGAGCCTCATCAATATTTTTAAGCTCAATTTGAGAGACAAAAGCAAGGTTAAAATCTAAAAGTTTGAGATGAGATATAGTGCTTACCCTTTTAGTAGGATCACCAATGATTTGATCCTTAGGGTGATCTTTTGTCATTTTCCACTCATTTGGAAGATTTTGTTTGTCTTGCTCTTGACCTTGAGGTAGAGAGTCATCTTGATATGGGTTTTCTTGATCATTTTCATCTTTCTCATAATCAAGATCAAACTTTTCCAATGTACTTACGATATCATCAAAAACTGTAACGGCTGGGTCTCATCCACAGCATGAGCCCTACCTCAAGTCCACAGGACAAGCCCACCCGCCGTCTCACTGAGACCATCGGGCTGCCGGGGTCCATGGCCCAATACCTCCAACCCATCTCCTCCTTAAATGAGGCAGGTTGTTGGAGCTGGGATTCGAAACCCCAACCTCCCTTTAGCCTTAGTAAAAGACTACCAATTGTACCATGGTAGTCTCTTACTGAGGCTAAAGGGAGGTTGGGGTTTCGAATCCCAGCTCCAACAATCTGCCTCATTTAAGGAGGAGATGGGTTGGAGGTATTGGGC
The DNA here is from genome assembly GCA_023653625.1 of Triadica sebifera. Classification (NCBI taxonomy): domain Eukaryota; kingdom Viridiplantae; phylum Streptophyta; class Magnoliopsida; order Malpighiales; family Euphorbiaceae; genus Triadica; species Triadica sebifera. The sequence continues at coordinate 4,725,958 of CM042898.1, forward strand.
CATGGACCCCGGCAGCCCGTTGGTCTCAGTGAGACGGCAGGTGGGCTCAGGCCTGTGGACTTCGGGTAGGACCGATACTGTGGCGGAGCCCAGCCGTTACAAAAATATTAAAAGATAGTGACATAACTATTCAATTTTTTCGAAATATAAAACTCATATAAAACAATTGTAAAATTACAAGCCCAATAAATATAAATTTTGATATGTGTTATGAATAAAATTTCATGAAAGTTTTTAAGAGGATTGATTATATAAAATTTATATTTTTGATCTCGTTGACTCAAAATCTTGTATATGCCACTATTTTTATTAAAAAACTAATATCTTTACTCATGTATATACATAATATATGCTTTATAATAACCCAAAAATCTTGAATCTCATTAATTTCCTTTTTCAATTTATGAATTTTAATCTGAATATGTTTGTTAACAATTTAAAAGAGTTATAATGTGTGAAATTTACAAAATTAATCTTATGATTAAAACAACTAGAAATTGTTAAAATATATATTTTTTGAAGTAGAAAATAGAAATTTTTATGCTTATAATTATTATAAATAAGCAAAATCATGTATTTATTTTTTTGTTGGCATCTACTATAACTAAAAAGACTTAACAAGTATTTTTTTTCCTATTAAATAGAAAAAAATTATTATGAAATGATATATAATATAAATTTTAAAAGTATGATATTAATTAAAATGACAAGTAAATGTTTAGACTTTTCATTCTGAGGAGTAGATCTCCTGTGTATTTTATAGTTTTGTCTTCATACTTCCCTTATTCCACTACCACCCCAATAAAGCCAGACTGGGAGCGTGGCAATTTTGTAATAAAATATAAATCTAAAACACCAAACCATAAAATCCCACGTGTCATCTTAACACCATCTTCGAATTAAATGATACCTTCTCTTTCTTCGTACCACGTGTCAAGCTCTCGCCTCTCAACCTTAATCCCCTGTCCCCACTAGTCATAATCCTTTTCTTTTTCTTTTTCTTTTTTATTTCAGAAAAAATCACTTTTTTTGTCTTTAAATTTTGTTTGTTTGTTTTTTTTTTATTTTGATAATTTGAATTTTTTATTTTTAAATTCTTAAACGTTTAAAGATTACTCATATTATCAAAAGAAAAATTATTATCAATTTATCATTTTAAAATGTAATTTATTAAAAATAAAAAACTATAGAGATTATATAAAATTACAAATTTTATTCTTGAAGTTAAAAGATCACCAATTAATCATAAAAGAAATGAAATAAAAATATTAACCCATAATTTTTTAAAATACTTATAAAGTTTGAATATCTAAAATAAAGTTATACATAGATAAAAATAAAATATAAGTGGTAAATATATAAAATAAAAATTGCAAAGACAATTGAAAAATAAATAAAAATAAAAGAGATAAATAACTTTATTTTTTTACTTTTTAAATTTTTTTTAGACTTTTTTACCATTTATGTGGACTATAGAACAACCTTTTTCAAAAAAAGTAATGATAATAATAATAAAATTTAATTGTGTTTAAATTTCGAGTAGATTAATTTGAGACAGTAAAACGGTCGAAGATATTGTGGTTTAAAAAAATTAATAATAAATACATAATTTAAAACAAAATTAAAATGGCTCCGCCGCCTACCTCACTACTAGAAGTAGCCTTCTGGTAGTAGACTAGGTTTCCGCTTTCCGCTACTCGACGTCAAAATAAAGCCGAGCAGAGCAAGCTAGCCCAGCACCATTGACCCGGTTGCGCACTACGCCCATCAGCGCACTTTGGCACTACTGCCACCCTCTCCTTCCGTATCTTAAATAGACGAGCTCTCTCTCTCTCTTTCTCTCCCACACAAACACTCAATTATTTGTTGTTCTTTAAGTGATAATGGCGGTGAATCATGTTGTTCTTTTGGTGTTGGTTTGGTTTTGCTTTCAGTTTGGGGGCTCGATTGGCCTCACATTTTCTTCTAAGCTGATACATCGTTTCTCCGATGAGGCCAAAACGCTTGCGATTTCGAGGAATGGTAATGTGAGTGAAGATTCGTGGCCTAAGAGGAATAGCTTTGAGTATTTGCAGTTGCTGCTTGGTAATGACCTGAAGCGTCAGAGGATGAAGCTCGGCTCTCAAAATCAGTTGCTGTTTCCTACTCAGGGAAGTCAGACTTTCTTCTTCGGTAATGAGCTCGACTGGTTAGTTTCGAAACTCTGTTTGGTTTCCGAGAAAATTAAGGGAAAGTGGAAGTGAAAATTTACTGTTTGTTTCTTTTTGTGTACTTTGTTCAGGTTACATTACACATGGATTGAGATAGTACACCAAAGGTATCGTTCCTTGTTGCATTGGATGCTGGAAGCGATCTGCTGTGGGTCCCCTGTGATTGCATACAATGCGCTCCTTTGTCTGCTAGGAACTATCATTCTCTTGTAAGCAAGCCATTTATCCTTTTTTTTAAAAAAAAAAATTAGTTTTTGGAAATGATCAAGAAGTTGAATTCAATTAGAATAATGGAGTATTGGTAGTAAAGTAGGTTTAGTGTTTAATTTCCAATGATTGATTGGCGGATTGTCACGATCCTAGAATTCAGCTAGCAATCATGCGGCACTTAGCACAGTCAAAACACTCGAAAGAGAATAGAACGAAACTTAGAGATCGAGAAGATTCAATAGCAAAATAAGAACACAAGAGTTTGTGAAAAATGTTTTGTATTACTTGAAATGCTTAATTGCTTGAATTGATTCAATGATTATAAATGAATTTACATAAGGTATATATAGGCCTCCACCTCCTCAATGGATGACCGAGATCAATTCTCACGTACCAGATGGATGGTTAGGATTAACTCCCACCTACCAAATGAATGGCTAGGATTGATTCCCACCTACCAAATGGATGGTCAAGATCAATTCCCACCTATCAAAATAGATGGTTAGGATTGATTCCCACCTACCAAATGGAGGGCTAGGATTAATTCCTACCTACCGAAATGGACGGCCACGATCCATTTAATCTAATGGTTTACAATGACCTTCTGAAATATTACATATGTGTGTCAAAATGTAAATGTGCGGGAAATCCCGTATGAACCTTTGCGGGGCGTGACATTCTCCCCCACTCAAGTTTGCGACGCCCTCGTCGCGCCTTCAAGCTTGAACCTTTCTATGTCATCTTTGAACTGGCACAGAGTGTCTTCAGGTTCCCATCTTGCCTCTATGTCCGGGGCATTCTTCCATTTGAACAAGTATTCCCGATAACTTGGTACACCTCTACGCCGAATTAGGCGGTCTGCCAAGATGGAATCCACTCCTCTATCAAAGGAGGTTACTACCGCAGTGGGTGCCCTCTTCGACTCTCCTCGACTTGCATCTTCCTCGTCTCCATGATAAGGCTTCAACATGCTTACATGAAAGACTGGATATATCTTATGCTTGGGAGGGAGTTGTAGCTTGTAAGACCTTTCCAACTTGCTTAAGGACAGGAAATGACCCTTCGTATTTCCGCACCAACCCCTTGTGAACCTTCCGTAGGGACTTGAACTGTTGTGGTAATAATTTGATAATGACTAAATCTCCTTCCCGAAATTCGACCATCCTCCTTTTCTTGTCAAGCCACTTCTTCATTTTTTTGGATGCCTTGTTCAAATAGGCTCGGACTAACTCAGCTTGCTCATGTCATGCCTTAGCAAATTTGAAAGCTGCAGGACTCCTTCCTTCATAGCTTGTGGCCAAAGCATGAGGAGTCATAGGTTGTTGTCCCGTAATGATCTCGAAGGGACTCTTGCTAGTGAATTCACTTTGCTGCAAGTTGTAAGAGAATAGGGCTACATCCAGCAACTTAGCCCAATCATGCTGGTTGGCACTAACAAAGTGTCTCAGATATAGCTCCAGTAGTGCATTGACACGTTCCGTCTGCCCATCGCTTTGCGGATGAAAACTGGTGGAGAAGTTTAAGTTTGATCCTAGCAGCTTGAACAACTCTGTCCAGAACTTCCCAGTAAATCGTGGGTCTCGATCACTCACGATATTAGATGGGATTCCCCAATTCTTCACAACATGCTTGAGGAACAACCGTGCAGTTTCATCTGCAGTGCAATCCGCCGAGGCAGGTGTGAAGGTTGCATATTTGCTGAAGCGATCAATGACCACTATTATACTGCCAAAGCCTTCTGATTTTGGCAAGCAAGTGATGAAGTCCATTGAGACACTCTCCCATGGTCTCTCCGGAATTGGCAGCGGTTCTAGCAAGCCACTGGGTGCACGCTGCTCTATTTTGTCTTGTTGACAAACAAGACAAGTTCTCACATAGGCTTCAACATCATCCCGTAGTTGAGGCCAGTAGTAAATAGACTTGATCAAGGCAAGGGTACGTTTCATGCCTGGGTGTCCGGCCCATAGTGAATCATGACATTCCTTGATCATCTCTTTTCTCAAGTTCCCCCACTTAGGAACGTAGATGCGATTTTTCTTGGCATAGAGTAGTCCGTCACTCTGCCAAAATCGCATTGTCTTTCCTTCTTTGAGGAGGACTAGGAGGTTTTGAGCTAGGGCATCATGCTCGAACCCTTCTTTGATCTTTTCCAGCAAGGGACTGCTTGGTCTACTCAAAGCTGCTAGCTCTGCCTTTCGACTTAGTGTATCAGCCACCACATTAGCCTTACCAGGCTTGTATTCAAGCTTGTAGTCGAATTCTGCCAAAAAGTTTTGTCATCGAGCTTGTTTGGGACTCAACTTCTTTTGAGTTTGGAAGTAGCTAGTTGCTACATTGTCTGTCATGATCATAAAGTGAGAACCCAACAAGTAGTGTCGCCACACCCTTAGACAATGGATGATAGCAGTCATCTCTTTTTCCTGCACCGTGTAGCGACGTTCGGTGTCATTGAGCTTGCGGCTCTCATATGCTATCGGGTGCCCATCTTGCATCAATACTCCACCAATGGCAAAGTTTGAGGCATCCGTATGCAACTCGTACATCTTACAGGGGTCTGGCAAGTAAAGAACTGGTTCTTCGGTAATGGCCTTTTTCAAGTCATCAAACGAGGCTTGACACTTGTTTGTCCACTCCCAAGTATTGTTCTTCTTGAGAAGGTCGGTTAGTGGGGCTGCTCTTGCTGAATATGACTTGATGAATCTCCGATAGTAGTTCACAAGTCCAAGGAAGGACCTTAACTCGGGGACCTTAGTAGGAGGCACCCATTCTTGGATGGCTTTCACCTTGTCTCCATCCATCATAAGCTTCCCATCTTTTATCCCATGACCCAAGAACATCACCTCATCTTGGGCAAAAGAACATTTCTCCCTCTTAACATATAGCTCATTTTCTCTAAGGACCTCAAACACCTTCTTCAAATGCTCAAGATGTTCTTCCATAGTCCGGCTATATATTACAATATCATCAAGATATACTACCACGATCCGATCGAGGTAGGGATGGAAAAGTTTATTCATGAGAGTGCAAAAGGTAGCAGGTGCATTGGTGAGACCAAATGGCATAACAAGAAACTCATAAGCACCGTACCTTGTTACACATGTAGTCTTCGGCTCATCCCCTTTTGCTATGCGCACCTGGTAGTATCCCGACCGCAAGTCCAATTTGGAGAAGTATCTAGCATTCCCCAATTGATCAAACAAATCAGCAATGAGTGGGATAGGATACTTGTTCTTTACCGTGATCTTGTTTAGAGTGCGGTAGTCAATGCACATTCTCAGTGAACCATCCTTCTTTTTCTGAAAAAGCACCGGGGCGCCAAATGGGGCTTTGGATGGTCTAATGAAACCAGCATCCAACAACTCATTGAGTTGCTTCCGCAATTCTGTCAACTCCAAGTTTGCCATCCGGTAAGGACTCATTGCTGGTGGTCTTGTGCCAGGCTCCAGCTCAATTTCATGGTCCACCTCCCTCCTTGGGGGTAACTGTTTTGGCAACGCCTCCGGCATCACATCTTGGAACTCATCCAAGACAACTTGCACCTCCGTCGGCAAGCTTAGTTGTGGTGATGCTTCATTATCATCATACTCCTTTAGAATGGCCAAGTAACTCTCTTCCTCTCTCTTCAATCCCTTTTTGAATTGAAGTGCTGAGAGCGCTTGGGTAGTAGGCTTGGTGGTCCTTTCCGTCGGTACTAGACAAGCCTTTGGTCCATCCATAATGCACATAGAGTTTGAACATGGAACAAGGAAAGCTCTCACCTGGTCCAAGAACTCCATGCCGAATACCACCGAGAAATCATCCATGGGTGCCACAGATAAATCTACTTGGTCAGTCCATGCACCGAGACTGACCTTCACTCCGCGGGCAATTCCTTGGAGAGGTTGTGCCACCTAGTTAACTGCTTTGAAAGAGCCACCTCCATTGGCAACCTTGAGACCGAGTCTCTTGGCTTCCTCTAGTAAACAAAGTTGTGAGATGCACCTGTGTCGACCAAGGCTTTTGCGACTTTCCCATTGATGGTTGCATCCACAAACATGAGTCCCTTGGGGGACGTCGGGGCACTTTGCAATGCACTAAGCAACCGCAAAGATCCCATCTTCGCACCTTCATCTGCCTCACTTCTGTCTTGATCATGAATGGAGGCAACTAAAGCATTCAATGTCTTTCTTTTGGGACATTCTCGTGCCCAATGCGGTCCGTCGCATATGAAGCACGTCACACGGGGCTTTGAGGCACCACGTTCTTCCATTTCCTTCCCCTTATCTCGCGACTTGAATGAGGAGCTTTCTCTGTGATTTTTGTAGCTTTGACTCTTAGCATGGCCTCCCCCATTCCTTGCTCCAACAAACTTTCTATCAGTTGGCCTCTGGCCTTCTTTGTTTGAGGAGTAATCAATAAGACTTTCAGCAACGGCAATGGCCGAAGATAAGTCTTGGACACCACGTCGTTTGAGCTCAATGTTAGCCCATGATTGGAGACCATCCATGAACAAGAATAATGCATCTTTGTCCGATGTGTCAGGGACTTCTAGCAGCAAGGTTGTGAACTCCTTCACATATTCCCTTATGCTACCCATCTGCTTTAGTCGTCGAAGCCGGCCCCTCGCCTCTTCCTCAGCATTTACGGGGAAGAATTGGCTTTTGAACTCCCTTTTGAAGTCCTCAAAGGTATCAATTATGCACACCCCACGTTGCACATCTCCATGCCTTCGTCTCCACCACAGCATAGTAGTGTCGGTCAAGTACATGGCAGTAGTTCGGATTTTGCTGGCATGATCCGTTATGCCAGTAGCCTCGAAGTATTGATCCAGCCCCCATAGGAAGTTCTCAACTTCCCTAGCATTCCGAGCACCATTGAAAGTCTTTGGCTTGGGAACTTCCACTTTCTTCGCCTCAATGATGGTGGTTGTGTTAGTTCCCGAGGCCATAGCCCGTTTGCATAGGGCTAGATCACCACCCATATCCTCAACTCTAAGCAACACATTGAAAATTTCTCTTTGGAAGAGATCACGTACCTTGACAAGTTCGGATTTCAGCCCATCAATCTTTTGCCTTAACCCACCGTCTAGCTCGTTGAGGGACATCTTGACCGCTGCATGGATCTCCGCATCCTCGGCCTCCAAGCCGCTGCAACGTTCCTCCAAGTTGTCCACTTGGTCAAACAACTCTCCCAAGTTGTCCTGAGCACTCACAACACGTGCTTCCAAGCTAGAAATCATGTCTTTCGACTTGGCTCAAGATTCTTTAGATGGTTTCCGAACTTCCTCACGATCACGTTCCATTGATGGAATTTCCACGCTAGGTGTAGCTGGGGCAGTAGCCTTCATTATGCCAAAGGTAGTAAAGCTTCGAACCTGGCTCTAATACCAACTGTCACGACCCTAGAATTCAGCTAGCAATCGTGCGGCACTTAGCACGGTCCGTTGTACTAAGTCTGCCTTCCAAATCGATAAAACACTCGAAAGAGAATAAAACAGAACTTAGAGATCGAGAATATTCAATAGCAAAACAAGAACACAAAAGTTTGTGAAGAATGCTTTGTATTACTTGAAATGCTTAATTGCTTGAATTGATTGAATGATTACAAATGAATTTTCATAAGGTATATATAGGCCTCCACCTCCTCAATGGATGGCCGAGATCAATTCTCACGTACCAGATGGATGGTTAGGATTAACTCCCACCTACCAAATGAATGGCTAGGATTGATTCCCACCTACCAAATGGATGGTCAAGATCAATTTCCACCTACCAAAATATATGGTTAAGATTGATTTCCACCTACCAAATGGAGGGCTAGGATTAATTCCTACCTACCGAAATGGACGGTCACGATCCATTTAATCTAACGGTTTACAATGGTCTTCTAGAATATTACATATGTGTGTCAAAATGTAAATATGCAGGAAATCCCGTATGAACCTTTGCGGGGCGTGACAGGATGCTCCCTTGTATTTGGGGCATCTAATAATGCAGGATAGAGATCTGAGCGAGTATAACCCATCTTTATCCAACACAAGCACGCATCTATCTTGCAGTCATCAGCTATGTGAATTGGGTTCCCACTGCAGAAATCTCAAGGACCCTTGCCATTATATTGCTAGCTACGATGACCCAGGAAATACTTCGAGTTCTGGATTTTTTATCCAAGAGAAACTAAATTTGGCATCTGTTAGTGAAAATGCAACCCGGAGAAGAGTGCAGGCTTCTGTTATTATAGGGTGTTTGTTTTATTCTCTATCTTGTCATTTTTCACTTTTCTTCCACTTACTCTGTTTTGCTTCATGGTTTGCTTCTTGCTGCTGGAAGGCATAACTTATGTTTTCCCTTGATTCAGCTGTGGTAGGAAACAAAGTGGTGGCTATTTAGATGGAGCTGCTCCTGATGGTGTTATGGGACTAGGTCGTGGAAATATTTCTGTTCCAGTTTGCTTGCGAGAGCTGGATTAATTCAGAAATCTTTCTCGCTCTGCTTTGATGAGAATGGTTCCGGGAGAATTCTGTTTGGTGACCAGGGGCATGCCTCCCAAAAATCCACACCGTTGTTGCCTAAACAAGGAAATTAGTATGTTATCCGTGTGCACCTTTAAAAGTTGTCGACTTTTCTTAGCCAAGTACTTCTTTTACTTGTCTGTGTTCTTACGAGACTTGCTATTCTTTCAGCCTGTGAATGACATAACTAATATCTTAATTTGTTGCAGTGATGCTTATTTTATCGAGGTGGAATCTTATTGTATTGGTAATTCTTGTCTTAAGCAATCTGGATTCAAAGCATTGGTTGATAGTGGTTCATCTTTCACATTTCTTCCAACTGGCGTTTATGATAAAATTGCTTAGAGGTGCATATTTATGCCCATATCTTCCAATGAGTTAAGTGTTTCCTGTTTTATGTCCTAAGAAGTCATTTTCTCCTGATTCCAGTTTGATAAACAAGTAAATGCCCAAAGAAGTAGCCCCCAGGGAGTACCATGGAACTATTGCTATAATTTAAGGTTGGACTGTAAAACTTTGAGATGTTAGCAAGCCCCCTATTGTTTTTGCATCTGTCACTGGTTGTTGGCTGATTTACTTTTGAATAGTTCAAGGGAGTTAGGAAAGATTCCTGCCATGCGACTCCAGTTCCTATTGAATCAAAGTTATCTGATTCATAACCCCACATATTCCATTCCCCAGAATGAGGTATGAAACCTTTTTTTTTCTCCTTTTGCTTTTTTAAAATGTAGACTTGTGATACTGTCTAACCTAGGCAGTGTTGGATGTGAGAAAGTTAGGGCGGAAAAAAGAAAGTTCTGAAAAGTATAGAAAAGGAAGTTTAACTGGAAATTTTGTTGGTAGCAAACAGGTTGAGCTGGGCCAACCCTCAGCTAACATACCCAAATCCCACTTCAGATATCAGTTGCCTTTTAACTTTTTATTGAGTTCTATGGCAATTCCCCTTTTGAGCTCAAGATTCGAGGTTGGAGATCCTAAGTAAAATCATCAGGATGGAGGTCGAGGTTCGCCTTCTTGTTTAGTTGAAACCATGGTGTTACTGCTAATGGACAATCACAAACATGAAAAGAATAGTTTTCCTATTACATCTTGCTAGCGTAAACTTATTCATCCTAGGATACTGGATACATATGACAAAATCAATATGCATAATCAGAATTGTACATCAGGGTATTGGCGTGCAAATATTGCTTTTATTTTATTTTATTTTTTTTGCACAAATTCACATCTTACATATTTTAGTAATACTAATTATCCTGACTTTATGGTGCAGGAATTCACCATGTTCTGTCTAACTCTACAGCCAATAGATTTCAACTATGGTATTATTGGACGTAAGCATTCTTCTCCGCTTATTAATTTTCACATTTTCTATTATGGCACTGATAAACATGTAAATTGCAGAGAACTGCATGACAGGTTATCATGTAGTTTTTGATATGGAGAATTTGAAATTGGGTTGGTCTAATTCCAATTGTAAGTTATCTGTTCTTTTGTTCGCGATATTGTTCTTATTTTAAGTACTAATGTTTTCTAGATATATTGAATGATTGATTATTAGGAATTCAATTGTTTTTCTAGAATCAACTTCTATGTAAAAGAGCATACTAGTAGAGAATCTATACAAGCTTTTCTTTATGCGGAATTGTGTACTTATTTCATAATTTGCCTCAACTTTGATAATATTTTTGGCTGTTACCAGAATGTTATTGCATTGATATTAAATCTCTAGCCCGTCATGAATCCCAGCATCATCATTACTTCAACAAGTCCTCATTCTTCTGGCCCCCAGTTTCTTGCTCTGCTTGATCCCTTTCAGTTTTCAGTAGAAGCTCAAAAGGACAGTTAGGCCATCCAATCGCTCTGGTGGGTTCAATTTAATGTCTTTCATTTCTCATGAGCCGTTCAACCATCTTCCACAAGGCTAAACTGTCTTCAAGTGATGGTTACTGATATTAAATATTCTTCAAGTGATTGTTACTGATATTTAAGTATTTTATGCTCTCATGTGTAGTCCTCATAATGCTGGATGTCTACTGACTTATTTTCTGAAATTGTTATCTCCATCAATGCTGCTATGTTTGCATTTCTAAATAATGATTACATCAAATATTGTGATCCAAACGGATAAACATCACTGCTAAAATGATGGCATCATTGAGTATTTAATCATTATGATATTCTTTGAACTGTTTCTGCACTATTTCATTGAACATTAAGAAGTTCAATGTTACTCATAATCAACAGAAAAAAGAAAATCCCAGTGCATTATTCCAGTTAAATTATTCTGAACAGCAAGGTACATTTCAAGCTCATTTATAATTAGGCTTTTGTCATGTGTGCAGGTCAAGATATAAGTGACAGTAGAGAAGTGAATCATGCTCCGCCTGTAAACGATAAGTCACCGAACCCATTACCAACTAAGAGCAACATAGCATCCCTAACAGGCATGCAGTTGCACCGGCTGTTGCTGGCAGGACTTCCTCCGAATCCTCCACAGCATTCCAGCATTTTCGCTATTGCTGCCCGCCTCATTTGAGTTCATTTTTGTGGCTATTGCTTATATATTTCTTCTTTTTACCCAAGTATCTTTGGCTATAGCGTCTGCTTGTTAATCCTGTATATTCCTCAATTTCTTCCAACTTCTAGACGTTTTCAGCCTTTCTGATGATATTTTACTGGTTGGAGGGGTTTAACTTCATTATGTACCTTTGCAACTTCTATGTGATGTAGGAGTAAATATAAATTATAAAAATCAATTTCTTATAACATGTTTTTTTTTTGTTGAAATAAAACTTCATTAAAGCAAAAACAATAGACAACCAGACAAAGGAAACATCCAAACCTAAGAAACATCGGCAATAGCACAAGAAGAATAAACACAATCTTTAAATAAAAAATCTGAAAGAGGCCAATTCCAAATAAATTGGCTTGGGTAAGACAAGGCCGCTCTTGCAAGAAAGTGAGCAACCCCATTAGCAAATCCAAGATGCCAAATTACAGATGAATTTGGTAAGCGGTTCAAGATATCTTTATAATACTCAATGAGCATTCCAGGAATAACTTAGAAAGATTATCAACATTCTCAGGCATAGCCATGAAAACTACTTTGCAATCAACTTCAAAAACCGCATTCTCATAACCTTCCCTTTCAATCTAGGCCATGGACTTATGAAGGGCAAAGCATTCAGCAAAAGTAAAATCAAGGAAAAAAACTAGGAAAGCCCGAGAAGCGTTTCACAAAGTTTCCTAGGTGATCCCTTAGCTTAGCTCCAAAAGCAGTTCTCTTATAAGTCATGAAATAAAGCAGCATCTAAGTTGCATTACAGCATCACAATTGATGGAGGAGACCATAAGTCATGCGATTGATTTAAACGGAAGGACTGCTATGAACTTGTTGCCCACGTCACTGTTGCTTTTTTTTTAATAAAGCATGATGTCACGCACCGTGAAGGTTCATACGGGATTTTCCTTACATTTACATTTTCCCACACATGTGTAATATTCTAGAAGGTCATTGTACACCATTAGATTAAATGGATTTTGGTCGTTCATTTTGGTAGGTAGGAATTAATCATAGCTCTTCATTTGGTAGGTGGGAATCAATCCTAACCATCCATTTTGGTAGGTGGGAGTTGATATGGACCATCCATTTGGTAGGTAGGAATCAATTCTAGCCATCCATCTTGGTAGATGGGAGCTAATCCTAACCATCTATCTAGTAGGTGGGAATTGATCTCGGTCATCCATTGAGGAGGTTGAGGCCTATATATACCTTATGTAATTCATTTGTAATGATCCAAGCATTTCAAGCAATACAAAGCATTTTTCATAAACTCTTGTGTTCTTGTTTTGCTATTGAATATTCTAAATCTCTAAGTTCCTTTCTATTCTCTTTGGAGTAATTTAACAGGTTGGAAGGCAGGCTTAATGCAACGGACGGTGCTAAGTGCCGCATGATTGCTAGTTGAAGTCTAGGGTCGTGACAGTTGGTATCAGAGCCTCGGTTTAAAGCTTTACTACCTTTGGCATAATGAAAGCTACTGCCCCAGCTACACCTAGTGTGGAAGTTCCACCAATGGAGCGTGGTCGTGAGGAAGTTCGGAAACCTCCATCTAAAGAATCTCGAGCCAAGTCGAAAGACATGATTTCTAGCTTGGAAGCACATGTTGGGAGTGCTCAGGATAGCTTGGGGGAGTTGTTCGACCGAGTGGACAGCTTGGAGGAACGTTGCAGCAGCTTGGAGACCGAGGATGCGGAGATCCATGCAGCGGTCAAGATGTCCCTCAACGAGCTAGACGGTGGGTTAAGGCAAAAGATTGATGGGCTGAAGTCCGAACTTGCCAAGGTACATGATCTCTTCCAAAGAGAAATTTCCAATGTGTTGCTTAGAGTTGAGGATATGGGTGGTGATTTAGCACTATGTAAGCGAGCTATGGCCTTGGGAACTAATACAACCACCATCATTGAGGCCAAAAAAGTGGAAGTCCCCAAGCCAAAGACTTTCAATGGTGCTCGAAATGCTAGGGAAGTTGAGAACTTTCTATGGGAGCTGGAGCAATACTTTGAAGCTACTGGCATAACGGACCATGCCAGCAAAATCCGAACTGCTGTCATGTACTTGTCCGACACTGCTATGCTATGATGGAGACGAAGGCATGAAGATGTGCAACGTGGGGTGTGCACAATTGACACCTTTGAGGACTTCAAAAGGGAGTTCAAAAGTCAATTCTTCCCCGTAAATGCTGAAGAAGAGGCGAGGGGCCAACTTTGACGACTAAAGCAGATGGGTAGCATAAGGGAATATGTGAAGGAGTTCACAACCTTGCTGCTAGAAGTCCCTGACACATCGGACAAGGATGCATTATTCTTGTTCATGGACGGTCTCCAATCATGGGCTAACCTTGAGCTCAAACGATGTGGTGTCCAAGACTTGTCTTCGGCCATTGTCGTTGCTGAAAGTCTTATTGATTACTCCTCAAACAAAGAAGGCCCGAGGCCAGCTGATAGAAAGTTTGGTGGAGGAAGGAATGGGGGAAGTCATGCTAAGAGTCAAAGCTACAAAAATCACAAAGAAAGCTCCTCATTCAAGCCGCGAGACAAGAGGAAAGAAAGGAAATAACGTGGTGCCTCAAAGCCCCGTGTGACATGCTTCATATGCGACGGACCGCATTGGGCACGAGAATGTCCAAAAAGGAAGACATTGAATGCTTTAGTTTCCTCCACTCATGATCAAGACAGAAGTGAGGCAGATGAAGGTGCAAAGATGGGATCCTTGCGGTTGCTTAGTGCATTGCGGAGTGCCCCGACCAACCCCAAGGGACTCATGTTTGTGGATGCAACCATCAATGGGAAAGTCTCCAAAGCCCTGGTTGACACAGGTGCATCTCACAACTTTGTTTCGTTAGAGGAAGCCAAAAGACTCAGTCTCAAGGTTGCCAATGGAGGTGGCTCCCTCAAAGCAGTTAACTTAGCAGCACAACCTCTCCAAGGAGTTGCCCATGGAGTTAAGGTCATTCTTGGTGCATGGACTGGCCAAGTGGATTTATCCGTGGCACCTATGGATGATTTCTCAGTGGTATTCGGCATGGAGTTCTTGGACCAGGTTAGAGCTTTCCTTGTCCCATGTTCAAACTCTATGTACATTATGGATGGACCAAAGGCTTGTCTAGTACTGACGGAAATGACCACTAAGCCTATTACCCAAGCTCTCTCAGCACTTCAATTCAAGAAGGGATTGAAGAGGGAGGAAGAGAGTTACTTGGCCATTCTTAAGGAGTATGATGATGAGGAAGTATCACCACAACCCAGCTTGCCGATGGAGGTGCAAGTTATCTTAGATGAGTTCCAAGATGTGATGCCTGAGACTTTGCCAAAACGGTTACCTCCAATGAGGGAGGTGGACCATGAAATTGAGCTGGAGTCTGGCACAAGACCACCAGCAATGAGTCCTTACAGGATGACAAACTCAGAGTTGGCAGAATTGTGGAAGCAACTCGATGAGCTATTGGATGCTGCTTCATTAGACCATCCAAAGCCCCATTTGGTGCCTTGGTGCTTTTTTAGAAAAAGAAGGATGACTCACTAAGAATGTGCATTGACTACCGCGCTCTAAACAAAATCACGGTAAAGAACAAGTATCCTATCCCACTCATTGCTGATTTGTTTGATCAATTGGGGAACGCTAGATACTTCTCCAAGTTGGACTTGCGGTCGGGATACTACTAGGTGCGCATAGAAAAAGGGGATGAATCGAAGACTACATGTGTAACAAGGTACGGTGCTTTATAGTTCCTTGTTATGCCCTTTGGTCTCACTAATGCACCTGCTACCTTTTGCACTCTCAGAAATAAGCTTTTTCATCCCTACCTCGATCGGTTTATGGTAGTATACCTTGATGATACTGTAATATATAGCCAGACTATAGAAGAACATCTTGAGCATTTGAGGAAGGTGTTCGAGGTCCTCAGGGAAAATGAGCTATATGTTAAGAAGGAGAAATGTTCCTTTGCCCAAGATGAGGTGATGTTATTGGGTCATGGGATAAAGGATGGGAAGCTTATGATGGATGGAGACAAGGTGAAAGCCATCCAAGAATGGGAACCTCCTACTAAGGTCCCCAAGTTAAGGTCTTTCCTTGGACTTGTGAACTACTACCATAGATTCATTAAGTCATATTCAGCAAGAGCAGCCCCACTAATTGACCTACTCAAGAAGAACAAGACTTGGGAGTGGACAAACAAGTGCCAAGCCTCGTTCGATGACTTGAAAAAGTCCACTAGCGAATAACCAGTGCTTTGCTTGCCAGACCCCTGCAAGATATACGAGCTGCATACAGATGCCTCAGACTTTGCCATTGATGGAGTGTTGATGCAAGAAGGACAATCGATAGCATATGAGAGCCACAAGCTCAATGACACTGAACATCGTTACACGGTACAGGAAAAGGAGATGACTGTCATCATCCATTGTCTAAGGGTGTGGTGACATTACTTGTTGGGTTCTCACTTCGTCATCATGACTGATAATGTAGCAACCAGCTATTTCTAAACTCAAAAGAAGTTGAGTCCCAAACAAGTTCGGTGGCAAGACTTTTTGGAAAAATTTGACTACAAGCTTAAATACAAGCCCGGTAAGGCCAATGTGGTAGCTGATGCACTAAGTCGAAAGACGGAGTTAGCAGCTTTGAGTAGACCAAGCAGTCCCTTGCTGGAAAAGATCAAAGAAGGGTTGGAGCATGATGTCCTGGCCCAAAACCTCTTAGTCCTCATCAAAGAAGGAAAGAAAAGACGATTTTGGCAGAGTGACAGACTGCTCTATGCCAAGAAAAACCGCATCTATGTACCTAAGTGGGGGAACTTGAGAAAAGAGCTGATCAAGGAATGTCATGATTCACTATGGGCTGGACACCCAGGCATGAGATGCACCCTTGCCTTAATCAAGTCTATTTACTATTGGCCTCAACTACGGGATGATGTTGAAACCTACGTGAGAACTTGTCTTGTTTGCCAACAAGACAAAACGGAGCAGCGTGCACCTAGTGGCTTGCTAGAACCATTGCCTATTCCGGAGAGACCATGGAAGAGTGTCTCAATGGACTTCATCACTTGCTTGCCAAAATCAGAAGGCTTTGGAAGTATAATAATGGTCATTGATCGCTTCAGTAAATATGCAACCTTCATACCTGCCTCGGCGGATTGCACTACGGATGAGACTGCACGGTTGTTACTCAAGCATGTTGTGAAGCATTGGAGAATTCCATCTAATATCGTGAGTGATCGAGACCCACGATTTACTGGAAAGTTCTGGATAGAGTTGTTCAAGCTGCTGGGATCAGACTTGAACTTCTCCACAAGTTTTCATCCGTAAAGCGATGGGTAGACAGAACATGCTAATGCATTATTGGAGCTTTATCTTAGGCACTTTGTTAGTGCCAACCAACATGATTGGGCTAAGTTGCTGAATGTAGCCCAATTCTCTTACAACTTGCAACAAAGTGAATCCACTGGCAAAAGTCCCTTCGAGATCATTATGGGACAACAACCTATGACCCCTTATGTTTTGGCCACAAGCTATGAAGGAAAGAGTCCTACAGCTTTCAAATTTGCTAAGGCATGGCATGAGCAAGCTGAGTTAGCTCGAGCCTATTTGAAAAAGGCATCTAAAAAGATGAAGAAGTGGGCTGACAAGAAAAGGAGGATGGTCGAATTTCTGGAAGGAGATTTGGTCCTTGTCAAATTATTACCACAACAGTTCAAGTCCTTGCAGAAGGTTCACAAGGGGTTGGTCCGGAAATACGAAGGGTCATTTCCTGTCCTTAAGCAAGTTGGTAAGGTATCTGTTGATCTATCCAGTCTTTCATGTAAGCATGTTGAAGCCTTATCATGGAGACGAGGAAGATGCAAGTCGAGGAGAGTCGAAAAGGGCACCCACTGCGGTAGTAACCTCCTTTGATAGAGAAGTGGATTCCATTTTGGCAGACCGCCTAATTCGGCGTAGAGGTGTACCAAGTTATCGGGAATACTTGGTCAAATGGAAGAATGCCCCAGACATAGAGGCAAGATGGGAACCTGAAGACACTTTATCGCAGTTCAAAAATGACATAGAAAGGTTCAAGCTTGAAGGCGCGACGAGGGCGTCACGAACTTGAGTGGGGGAGAATGTCACGCACCGCGAAGGTTCATACGGGATTTCCCGCACATTTACATTTTTCCACACATGTGTAATATTCTAGAAGGTCATTGTACACCATTAGATTAAATGGATCTTGGCAGTCCATTTTGGTAGGTAGGAATTAATCATAGCCCTTCATTTGGTAGGTGGGAATCAATCTTAGTCATCCATTTTGGTAGGTGGGAATTGATCTTGACCATCCATTTGATAGGCGGGAATCAATCCTATCCATCCATCTTGGTAGGTGGGAGTTAATCCTAATCATCCATCAGATAGGTGGGAATTGATCTCGGTCATCCATTGAGGAGGTGGAAGCCTATATATACCTTATGTAATTTATTTGTAATGATCCAAGCATTTCAAGCAATACAAAGCATTCTTCACAAACTCTTGTGTTCTTTTTTTGCTATTGAATCTTCTGAATCTCTAAATTCCTTTATATTCTCTTTGGAGTAATTTATCGAGTTGGAAGGCAGGCTTAGTGCAACGGACCGTGCTAAGTGTCGCACGATTTAGTTGAAGTCTAGGGTCGTGACAATGAGCTGCAGACCAATCCGCCAACAAAGTTAATCCCACCCGTAACACAACGTCAGTAGAATATTGGTTGTGCTTCCAAATCAAACCATTTCGGTGCAGCCATAAACTCCAAGCTACACAAAAAATTATTTCCATTAAAAACATCATTATTTTGCTGCACATAATTAAAAACGAGCTGTTGAAAAGATGAAGCAGTGAAATTAAAATTGCCAAGCTTCCATGTAGCAACAACCATGAGATGATGCAGCAACACGAAATCAACATTCTCATAACAACTGCAAATGGCACAAGATGAATCAACTTGCATACCAAGATCAATAAACGATGATTTTGTGGGTAGGACATTGCGAACTGATCTCCAAATAAAGTTGAGAACTTTGAGTGGAATTTCTCAAAATTTAGTCCATGGTCCTGCATAAACATTAGAAGCCACATTTTCATACCCAAACCTAACAACATAACATCCCGATGAATTGAAATGCCATACTTTTGAATCATAGGTCCATAATTGCCAAGAGAAATTTTTATAACGTGGCTGATGTCTACAGGAGATAAAATGAACTTCATGAAATCCACATTTCAATTAGGAGTCGCAACAAGGTGGGTTCAGTATGGAATTTACCATCTCTGCCCCTAAAAATCCTACTCTATCTCTTATCCTCCCCAATTTTATTAAAAATATTTATTTTAATTTAATATTTTTATTATTTTAGTTAATTACATAATTTTTAAATAATATATATATATATATATATATATATATATATATATAATTCTTGCCATAGAAAATTTTGGAGTCGAAGCAAGACATGAAAATTATTAAAAAATTATCCCGCTCAAGGCAGATTCAAAGAGGGGTACCGCAATAAGGATCTAATTATCATCCTTAATTCCATTCTTTTTTACTATGGTCAATAATCTCACTCAGAGACAGATCTTCCAAGCCTTCAATTGCAGGGGTTTCAACATTGAAATTAAAAAGAGGAAGGTGCAATTTTGCCATTCAACTTTTATCAAATTCTCAATTTTGCCTTTCATTTTTTCTTTCAACAAATTTTACCTATAAAATTTTAAATTAGCTCAATTTAATTTTTTTTTGTAACAATATTAGTTGACTTTTGGTTAAGAAGTAAGTTGACATGCACAATTTTAAACTTAAAATTATTAAATTTCTCGATTTTGGACTTTTCGTGTAATTTTTTATAGTCTCATTTATCAATATGGACATATCTATACTTTTTTTGTAACACCACTCTCTTTGAGTAAGCAAATTGTTCTATTTTTTAATTTTAAAAAATCATGTTTTTTTATTTAGTTGGAATATAAGAGGATAGATTGTCTCTAAAAGTAATCCACATAAAAAAAAACGAACGAAACAACCATAAGGAAAATGAGAAATCAAAATACCAAATGCTAGCAATGATATTTCAACTTGAAAGAGAATAAAATGAGATAATAACTTTTATTTTTCAAAATAGTAGTCACAAATTTGGCCCTTAAAAGAGTTATTTATATGTTTTTTAATCATAATTAGGGTTGGATATAAATTTCTCATGCATAAGAATTCTATTTGAAATAGAAAATCTAAAATCGCAAAATCTAATATAGAAGCCTTTATGCCTAAAACTAATGTGTCATGGTCCTGACTTCTGTGTTGTCACGGCCGTGACCCATGATGCTTGGTCAAATTGTTTATCTCTCATGTCTTCAATCCAATTCAATACTATTTTACATTTCCTTCATTTGTTCTATGCATGTAATCAATTAGGTTCCCGATTATATTGGTCGCTCAAATCATCACATGATTTTAAGTAGATTAGGAGCGGTATCTAGCAAAACATCATAATCATTAATTAACTGGAAAGTCAATGCTCTGACTATAAACTTTTTCATAGATAATTACTGTACAGTTCGTTTTTTCACTATACTATACCTCATTTGATTCAGAGCATAAATTGTGTCAACTCGCACTAAACTGACTATGTCACATCTAGTGCAAATGATATTAGTTCTTATTTATGAAACTTATTACTCTATTAGACATATCTTTTAAAACCTTTTTCAAGACTTGTTTATCTCAGCTAAAGATTTTTGAGTATTAATCTCTACAATAGACTATATGTATACTTTTTTTCTATAATGAGTGGTGAATCCTTTATTGACTACTCAATTACGTTCAAATACCTCATGTTATACTAAATCGTCATCCTATGAGCAATTTTTGAGAAACAATAAGGAATTGAGTCAAAGTATATGATTTAGTATCTAAGATAAGCTCGAGCATTTTAAGTCTAAGGATAATTGCATTATTACTATAATGACATTATCACTAATCTTGAATAAATATGCATATAATTATCTCATAGCAAGTCATTCAATATATTTGGCTACTCTAGCAAACATCTACATATTAACTCTAAACGTCTCATGTTTTCAATTTATGAAATCAATTTTTTGACTAGTCTATCCAGATTAACAATATATTGTCTTATTAATCTTATGACAATGGATCATTTAGGTTTAAACATAATTACACAAGATAAGAATCTCATCATCATGATTTCATATTGTATTACATACTGATAACTTCATTAAACAGTCTAAGATCTAAATCAAATTCATATATAAATGAACACAAATATAAAGAATATGCATTTTATTAATAATAAATGAGTATATCAAATATTTCAAGTGATTGCCTTTGGGGTACATTTCTAACAGATTATTCACCTTCGTTATATCCCTTTTGACGTCAATATCAACATAATTTTCAAAAAGCATATCATTATTTTCATCTAACAATTCATAATCAGAATCATCATAGTAACTATTTTCTTCGTCAAATGAATCATGTACATCAAACTCATTCTACTCAATAACTATTGCATCAATCTCTACCTTCAACATGTTGCATTTCATCATTACATATGGCATAAACATGCACAATTTTAGACTCGCTAACACTACTTGAAATTTCTAAAACATCTTTATCATTATCCAAATTTCTTAACTCATCAAAGATTGACACTTTAGGGTCTTTCCAATAAAGATGTTTATCAAGGAGGCTTACACCTATTTCCTTTGCCATTAACTTGAGTTCAATTCTAGGTATCCTATCAACAGAGTTGTAATCTATCCAACCAATTACATTGCCTTTATGCATGTTTGTACTATCTTTAAATAAAATATGTCATTCGATTGAAAAATAATATGAATCACACATTGCATACATTCAAAAAAATTTTTCAATTTCAAGTCATAAATATACAAAAGGTAAAATAACACAAAATCATCGCACAATAAAAGATATTTAACAGTACCATATCAAGGTTGGTCTTCGCCTTCTACTTTTTGTTTCCCATCCATTAATTGATTACTTGATTAGTTACTCAAATTGCACTATGAATCTTAAATTCAAGATAAGATAATTTGTTTTAATATTGCATATGTGAGAATTAAAAGCACTACAAAGACTAAAACTTTTATAGTTGAAATAATAATATCGCCACAAGCACAACAAAAATATAATAGCATAGTAGATTTACAATCATCAGGCTACCAAAACACACATGCTCTAGTTCCATGAAATGTTCTTCAGATGTGGTTCTTTTTGGTTGTAAGACACCACACAATTCATGCTACAATTCCCTAGGATTATCTATTAGAATTGCATGTCTTATTAGGTGTGGTAAGAGTTGTAGGCTAAGGTGGTTTAATTATTTAAGACCAAATATCAATAGAGAAAATATATCAGAATAAGAGAATTTGATTCTTAGGCTTCATAAACTACTAGCAAACATGTAAACATAATTTGTTTCTTTTATACATATTTAATACCAAATATTTGATTTTTTTTGTATTGTTTCGTTGGAAATTTTCAGCAACTATATGTGTATATTGATTAATTTTATCTTTTTTGCTTCTAGATGGTCCTTAATTGCTGGAAGATTACTAGGTTGAACAAATAATGAGATAAAGAACTATTGTCAGCATCCATAAAGAAATTTAAGAAATTCATTTGATAAAATAACATTTGAGCAACCAAGAAACAATAAGCATGATATTTGATCAAGAAAATAAACCATAAAGAGAAACAAAGTAACATATAGTACCAACCAAGTAACAACAAGCATGACATTTGATCAAGAAATTCATTATTTTTTCATTTTATTGTCAACACCCAACCAAATGAAGAAACTATTAAATAGTCCTATCACCAGATTAATGGAACATATCTACTGCTATAATATAAAAAGAGTAATCATTAATTCATTTGCATTAATTATCATACTCAAATTTTTCTTTAAACTAGAAATTAAGCAAATACCATACCATGAGTTTTATAGCCTAAAAAATGTTGTTATTAGGACCAGGTCGAGTAGTCACTAGCAAGGAAAAGAACTAACTAGTAGTGATCAAAATCAGAGATAACAAGATAAACCTTTCAAATCAATGCTTATGAGTCAAATACTTCTTCTAATTCGGAGGTGTTCTTTCAGGATTGAAGCAACATCACTTTCCTTTTGAAATGTTTGACCAACATCACTGGCAGAGAGCAAGGATTTCTTGAGCAAAATGATAAGAATGACTTTCACAAGTGGGAGAATGGAAAGCAAAATGGAAGAATGGAGCACGATGTTGAAACCGAAATGGAAGAATGGAGCACGAAAATGTCAGAGAATGGCTTTCACCAGTGGGAGAATGGAAAGCTAAAGGGAAAAATGAAGCATGATGTCGAAGGTGGAAAAAGAGCTAGGGCTTTGAAGGATTGGTTGATTTTTTCCTCTTTCTCCATAAAGTTGTTCCTCTCTGTTTTTGTGAAAGAATGTTGATGTGTACTCTCTAGTGATGTGGCATGACACATGTACATTTTGGCAAGGGAAAGTGTATATAGGTACCAAATTGCAACTTGTTAGAAAGTTTTGGTACTAATCTGCAGTAATTAAAAGTTTTGATACCAAATTACAATAAAATGACAAATTTTAGTATCATTTATATGATTCACCCGATTTTTTAAATAAGATAATTACGTATGATAAATGAGAAAAAATTTTGTTAAATTACTTTATAAGTGTTGTTTATATTTAATTTATAGCTACTAAATTACTTACTCATTTTGTTCCTAAAAAAATATTAAAATTTTTTTTTTATTCTAAAATGGTTGATATTTAACAATTATAACTAGGAATGGCAAGAGGGCGGATTCAAGATGAGGTTTCCTATCCCCGTTCCCGACCCTGAACCCAGTCTCATCCCCCTATCCTCGCATGGAAAAATTTTAGCGTTTTCATCCCCGCACCACACGGGGACAGGGATTCCCTGTCCCGTCCTGTTCTTTCAAGTTTTATTAAATTTTTTATTTTATTTTAATGTAAAACATATTTTTTTATTTTAATTAGTTAGTTAAATATATATTTATTTAAGTAAAAAATATATTTTTTATTTTAAATGAGTGTTATATTTTTATTTTATTAATTTTAAAAAATATTAATTATATTAAAATATAAATAATTATTTAAATATATATAAATAATAAATATATAAATCGGGGCGGATATGTATATACCATCTCCTACAAAAAAAAAATTCAGAATCGGGAGAAAAAATTAAAAAAATCCACTTTATTTGGGGCAGAATTGAGATCGGACATTGCAGATCGAATCCAAATTTTCATCCCTAATTATAAATAAACTTTAATTATTTTTTATGCATTCTGGTCTTATCTAATAATTGACAAAAGAGACATTTGTTTTTTTAGGAATCGATAATAATAATAATTAGTAAAAGTTTAAAAATAATATTATATTTTATCTATATTTTAAAAATATTTTTTAATTATTGTGTAAAAATTTTATTAGAACCGAAGATAGTATCTAATATTAATTACTGACTTTATTTACAAATTATTTTACCTTGGCAGGCTTTTTTTAGTTTTTTTTATAGCAGATCCTTCTGGACTCCGAGTGCACAATTATGAAATGACAAAACTACCCTCTGAAGAATATACACACATCAGGTACAACGTTGCTTGTACTACTCCCATTCGCTTATAACGAATTCCCCGCCACAAATAAAATAAAACAAAATAAAAATAATATTTGCCTAAAAATAATTTTAAATGAATTAAAATTATTATATTTTATCAATTTACCGTATTAAATTGCGATACTCAAATAAAATTAAAATTTTCATAAATTTATAGATTCAAAACTCAGAAAATTCTCCTTATCCAAACAACACTTCCGATTCGAAAGAACATTAATGGCGACGACACTTACCTCACCATCTCTGCAGCTTTTGACGGCGCCATTTCCTTCCCCACGCGTCGCATTTCTTCTCAAGTCGCAGCCCCACCTGTCCTTCACCACCCGGGCCGCCACCGACGACGATTCCCAACCCGAGTCGCCAGCGAAACCCGCATCCGAATCCGGTGACGATCAATTCGAGTCTCGCCTCTCGAAGGTCCGCCTCCGTTACCGGAGTGGAACGGGGAAGAAAGCTGAGCTCAGAAAATCCAGGAAAGGAATATCCAAATCCGGATCCGGAATGTATCTTCCACCGGTGCCTTTAAAGGAGGCAGTGTCGGGCGGAATGAAGGTCGAATTGGGATTTAACTCGTACAGTGAGAGGATAAACGGACGGATAGCGATTTTGGGGCTGACGGCGTTGGTATTGGTGGAGCTGGCGACGGGTAAAGGTGTGATTAATTACCATACTCCGGCGATTGTGTTAATTCAGGTCTACTTCGTAACAGCAGTTTCGGCTTTGTATATTAAGTATGAGAAGGAGAAGATAAGTGTTTGGCCCCAATCATCTACTGCCAAAGAATGATTTTTTCAAAATTTGTTATTTATAATTTTATTTCTAAATCTTTGTTTTCATTTTCTGTAAATGCACGTGTGGGCCTGATAAGTAATAGAAGTGTTGAATAACTTTTACAAGTGAACATCCATAGCATAAAGAAGGATTAATTACCATGTTCTTATCTTCCCTTCTAATTTTTACTCACGGTAGGCCAAACCCTAAGGTGAAAATCATCTCTTGCATACCTCTCTAATCTAGGCAAAAATCCAGAAGGAGGATCTTGTGCCTAAAATCTTGTACGGGTTTCGACCCGATCAGAGATGTCAAACTGGACATACTCTACAGGATGGTCGGCATTCTAGATAATGTTTAACTTCTCTTACTTCCTAAACGATTATGTTGGCTTGGCTAACTCCCTAATCCTTGTACCACACGTGATAATATCAATTCGAAGTCCTGATATTCTCACACTTTGTTTTTATTCCAAAATGGTTGATGTTTCACAATTACTTTAATTTATTGCTATATCATTACCTCTTAAATAATTTTGATGATGCGAGCAAATTCCAAATGAAATTTCTTCATCTTTCACCCATTTTGTAAATTAGCTAATTTCTTTAAAAAAATAGTGAAGGAAATATTCTCACACACTCTCTAGCTATCCGGTTCTTCCATTTTCCTCTACTAGATAAACCCTAGTTTCCCAAATAATAAAATTCCATTGATCAATTGACTTATGGTTCACCTGCTTTACCCTTGTTGGTGAAACTCCCTTAAAAACTCTTATTCTTTCTCTGTGACCTCCACTCCTATACATCACCCATTTTATTTGGTCATTTCTTGTTCAAAAACACGATTACAATTAAGACATCGAACTAACTTATATAGTAAGCTTTATGCTTGATTGGTCGTGACATAAAGATGACATGAAAATACCCACAAATGAGTTTGATCATCAATTTGAGCAGATTGAATGTAGATTGAGATTGATAGTCTGCTCTAAATGATAAAATAAAAAGAGCACATTCTCTAAATGATAGAATAAAAAGAGCACATTGGGCTTGTGGGCAAAGTTGCAGAGGAACGGGTGAATTGCAATGGAAAGAAAGGATGCAAAGGTTGTGGAGAAGACGAAAGAGATTGAGAAATTACTGTGTGTTTTTGTGAATATATCATCACTATTGTTATTGCTGCAAACATTTTTTTCCCATCGTTTTATTATTTATTGTTAATTTTATACTTTGGGAGACCAAAGTTTATGTAACAGAAGAAAGAGGAAGTACAAAATAGACAAAAAGAGAGAGTATTTCATTTCTTTTTCTTTTTCTTTCTTAGAAATTAACTAATTTATAAAATGGATGAAAAGTGTAGAAATTTTATTAAAAAAATCAAAACATCGTCAAAAATTGTTTAAGAGATAATGATAGATTAATGAATTGAAAGTTAAAATAGTCATAAATCAGACCATATAAGAATATTTGTCCAAAAATTTATTATAAAGGTTTAGGTGCTATTTGGTCCTTACTTCAAAGGTCAATTTGTGCCTTTGCCCTTTCAAAAACAATATTACCACAACGGTTAAAAAATCAGGACATTTAGGAAGTAACGGAAATTTAATAAATTTGGATTTATTTAATTGTAAATTAAAAAATAAGGATTTAATTGAGTTGTCACAGTTTATTCCATAGAAAGCTAATACTTAACCCTAAATTCAAGAGCTGAGTTGTATTTTCTTTCTCTAAAAGAATTAACTGAATAAAGACTAAATTTAATTAATAGATAATCCAGTCAATTAAATGAATTTTTAATCATAATTTAATTACATAAATTCAAAAAAAATCACAAATCTACCTATGTTTGTTTTTGTCTATATTTTATTAGGCTGAGAAAGGTCATGTTAAAAGCCTGAACTTCTAATTTTGTGGAACACAGTTTTACTTGTAATGGAAAATAAATTGGATTGGTATATTGTTTCCAATAAATAAACTGTGACAACTCAATCTCTGATTAAAAAAAAATTAAAAAAAAAAAAGAATTAGCAATAAATTATTTCTTCCTTAACCAAATTGAAGCACAACAGTGTACAAGATTAATTACGTAAAATTAGAGACTTGCAATTGATCTAAAATTGATATCGATCATTTTTAGATCTTATCCGTCATGAAATCTTCACATAGCTAAGAAAATGATTAATTATTATCAAAATTATAAACTTTTCATTGTAATTTATTCTAATATTCTTTTATCAATTCCCTGAAAAAATAGCGTATAATAATTTTAATAAATAAAAAGAAAGTGAGAAATATATATTGAATACTCATTTAATTTCTACACACGGACATTCAAACTGGGGAAAAAAAATTAGGATCTAAACATTAAAAATGAAAGAATTCACTTTTTCATCAAACTTGAAAATTTACAAGAACTTATTGCAACCACCGCATGAGATTACCATTTTAACTGGAATAAAATTGGCATTTCCCATCCAACATGGTACATTGGCCTTAAAATTGCCACTACAATAAAAGCATCTGTAAATGATACATTAAACATAGACTTCATTCCACAAAAAAGAAAGGTAATAAAAGCAACTGTCGATCAAAAAATCATTAAATTTCATAGATAAGAGATACAACAGGGTGTTTCGTTCTTATTTCTCGAGTAACATTTGTCACACTCCATCTTCCCCATCAAAAGAATGAATCATTAGTTCAAGACAACAGAAGAAAAAACAAAAGAGAAGAATCTAAATCATATGTTATAGTGCTATAGCTCAGTCCCTCTGCAATTCTACGCAAAGCATTACTATGGGGAATTTGTGCTTCTATTTTCATTGTATTGCATTTTCTACATCTGTAGTCTACCCTCACTAAAGCTACACGCAATCCCTCGGCAGTCTTGACCTCAAGATTCCAAGTCAAGAAAACAACTAAATTTTCTGATTCTACAATGTATTGAGGGCTGCATGTCCACATTTTTCTTACCAATGCAATCAAATATAATTAAATCTACTCACCTTAGCTACAAGGACGTCCGTGCCAGAAAATCATTAACAGCCAGGTTAGTATCTCCATGGGAAACGGCATCTTCAGGTTCTGGAACGTAGAGGGTAGATGATGAAGCCTGCATGGTTCACATCAAATATCAACTCAAAGTAACCAATAAAAATACGGAAAAGGCAAACCAAAACCAAATTCTTACAATGTGAAGTCCACTTAATTTAAATTATAAATCATAAAGCAATTACAATAGAAGAATGGATCCAATTGAAAAATGAGAATGAAAATCAGCTCAGATGCAGACCATAACCTACGGCTGATGACCACAAAATTAAAATGACTTTTAACTTTACCAATTGTATTTAACTATAGGTTCAACAATAGGATCCTTCAAAAACTAACTCTGGCCACAAACAAAAAGACCTTGATATAAAAAGTGTACATATTCTTACAGTGGCATGAACTGTCCTAAAACAGCAAATTTTCGTTATTTTATTTTACTTATTGTTTAAGCACCAGCGATGACTCTCCTTTGAGAGAATCATCTGTCAATTCCCCAAACAGGAGCCAGTTTCACTAAATGCACTAACAGCTTTCATTTTTTCTCAGCAACGAGAGGAAAATGAAGGTGAATAGAAAAAGGATCCACACACCTGAATGTAATTCAGATGCAAATGCATCAAAGCACAGAGAGGGAGAGAAGGGGCCGGCCTTACCTCTTCAACTTTGTTCAAAGCATAAACTACCTTAGGTTGACAGGACTCAACTTCAGAAAAACCTAGAATGTACTAGAGGACCAAATGAACAAAAGTTTTTTTTTTGGGCAACTTCAATTAAGAAAATCACAAACTTTCTAATTAAATGCTCAGTGCATAGGTAATCATGAAAGGGAAATTCTGTGGTTACTTTGGGCTAAATACATAAAATTGCCCCTGAAGTTGTAAAAAGGAACAGTTGGCACCCTAAACTTTTTGATCAACCTATCACATCTTGACTCAAAAAAAAAAAAAAAAAAACAACCAGAAGAAGGAAAAAACATGTAAGACACCCCCCCCCCCCCCTTCCCTCCTCCTCCTTCCACATATTCAGATAGAAGGAATATGCAAGTATTTACAACAGCCATGTGCCTGATTTGGATAAAATAAAAAAATAAAAAATAAAAAAGGGAGCTTGAAGCAAATATATAATTCTGTCTCCCCTCTCTTCTATGTAAAGCTCTCTCTCTTGTGCTTTTCGCTGTCTTTCTTCCATCACAAAGGAAATAAGTCACATCTGCTAAATGATATCTCATTAAAAGGAAACTAAGAAAAAAAAAGAGAGACAGAGAGAGAAACTCCGGAATTATAAACTTAAACCCCTTCAATAGACCTACACTTATAGTATATTCCCGGGAACATTGTGAACGCCAATGCATCATCGTGCTGTTATTCCAAGTGCTGCTGACAAAAAGATATAAAAAGAAATGGTCTAATGTATCAATCCAAGATTATTTTAATTTTTTCAATATTTTCGAAATAATGAAAATCTGAAAATAAAAGTTGAATAAATCTATTTTGAGTTAAATGACTAATTCATTATATGTTATCAGTTAATTGCTAAATTAGAAGGGTCAGATGGAAGGAAAGACAGATCAATTTTTTGAATCTGAGAAACAGAAACCCAAACTTCTATCTAAAGAATGAATATTTAGAGAGATGGCTATAAGTGCTAAAAGAAGGAAAGACAAGGGGGGAAAAACAGACAATTGAAGGGAGAAGAAACAAATCAGTGATTTTCCTCCAAGCACCTGGGAAAAAAATAATTACGCAGTCTCCGCCACATGCCACTCAAGGCATATGGAACATACAAATCTGTTAAGCTGAGGTATGTAATAGGTCAATTGAAAAGTTCAGGTTGCCAACTGATTTATTTATAAAACTTCAAGAGCAAGTTTATGTTAAGCCATTACTTTGTAATTAATCACCCCTTACTGATTGAAATATAACATATCCAATGGTGATAAATGCAAAGCACAAAGAAAGTAAAAAAATAAAGTAGTGAGAGAAAACAATATTCATGCAATATGCTGCAGTAAAAAACTGAGTTACATAGAAAGCACCATTCATACAAAATAAAATAAAAAAAACCTTTTCTATGCAAATTAAATTAAGAAAATATTGATTTCTAATTTAACACCAAGTGCACAGGTATTCATGCAAACAGACTTCCCTAAATTTGAACATACCTTTGCATCAAGTTGCATTTCTCCATTGCTATCTTCCAGCAGGTATGCACCATGTGCTTTCAACCATTCTATACATTCATCTAATCCAACCCAGTCCTTCTGGTCATTTCCTTCACCTGCACTGGAAAAGCCCAAGACCTGTGCAATGTATGAAACAGGAATTGTAGGGCGATATGACCTGGACATGCAGTTCACAGCTTTGTACCGTAACTTTTCAACATAAGGATCTGCAGAAACACAAAATTGCCAATCACCTTACAGATATTGACTTAGTAACCCGAAGTGAAAAAGGAAAACGAGCAATTCTAAATGAAAACCTACCCATGAGACAGGTGTTTAAGTTTGGAGCTGTCTTGTATAGTCTGAAGAACACAACATAGTTTCCTGAGGTAACAGCTGCATGGACTGCAAGAGCATGTTTAACAGCTTTATCCTTTTTTGCTTCCTCTGTTAATCTGGCAACTCAAACAGTGAATTAATATCATCATTACAATCATTTTATGCGGAAATTAACAGAAAGGGAATGTATCTGCTTTTCCTAATCTACAATTCAATGTTACATTCATATATGCATAGACAAATAAAAAATAGTATGAAGGAAAGAAAATGAAAAAAATATGAAGTCTGGTAATTTTTTTTATTACTTTGCTAAATTTCCAATATCCACATAAGCAGTGGCAAAGCTTTCCTCAATTATCTTAACCAACATAATTTTGGAAGTTGTCCACCATTCAGACATACCACCAGTGATTAACATAAAAACACAACACAATTCTTATTCATAAGCTAATAAGGAAAACAAAAGAAATTAAAGAGACATCACCACAGATATGCACCCACACCTGTGCACACAAGCACTTCTTTTTAGCATAGGTCTATAGACTGACTCAAACAAGTCAGTATCATGTCTGTAGCTATAACTTGGCTCGTTGCCCAAGTACTAGACAAGTATCCAAGCAGACAAACATAAAAAGAAACACAAACAATGCCATCAACATTCTTTGGCATCAGGCTCATGCATTTCTACTGCATAGGACACAATTAAAATCCAAGTAAATAGAAAACTTCAACCTTACCATGAAGTTTCCCATACTTGAATGTTATTCATTAGACTGTAACAATGTTCAAACAGTCGTACATCAATTCTCCATAGAATGTGTTCCAGAACATGCACAGGCATGTAAAGTTTTATTTATACAATATATAGAAAATCATCTCTCACAACATTTCTCCTCCTCCCCAAAGTATGCTAAATGGATTAACACCTATAAAATTCCTTCAGCTAAATGGACTAGTATATTTGGGAGAGGAAAAAATTTCACTCAAAATTTTGAAAGCAAGTGTAATATATGGGCAATATTAAGGTTAATGCCAACTAATCCTAAGAAATGCAGCGTGGCTTAAAGAAACTGACGTAGGAAAGGTAAGGAAATGCATCCGCTGGAGCTTTTATAGTAGGCACATATCAATTAATTGATGAGTTTTCTAGGTTTATATCTTGACAAAAAAATTAGAACTGAGGTAAATTTTGGGCTGATGAGAGCAACTAAAGAAAAGAAACTAGAGGCTGTGTTGCAGATAGATTCCCATCAACATTAAGTGCTATAATAAATCAAAAAAAATGAGGAAGGGATATTCAGGAATGGCACAAAGGTAAATGTGCCTTCCAAAATGCTCCAGACAAACTCATAATTAAGCAAAGGCTAAAGAAATAAAGAGGTTACACAGACTGATAGATCAAATATTCCTTTCCACGTATGACTAACAATCCCAAGAAAAATTCCAAATTAATGCTAAATGAAAAAAAAAAAGAATTTTTATAAGAAAATTGATATATACCAAATCCTATATTTCTGAGACAAAATGTGAATAACTACAAAAAATTCCTAAATAGAAAAAATAGACAAGAAAAGTCCGCATTAAACTAATTTCAGAACTTCTTCATTTTGGAATAAACTGTTTCCTGTAATAAAGTCAATGAGTTATTAAAAAGTAACTACCACGATCAACCACTCCCTCCCATGTTTTGTAATGATAATTAATGCACTAAAAGCACAAATAAGAAAACAGTAAGCAATCGTTACAATTAAAAAATTTATAATGCAAGATGTTATAAAGTGTGATTTGTTGTGCAAAGAAAGAGATGGTGCTGCACAAACAAAGATTATTAAAGGGGAGCTTTTGTGAGAGCTTGAAGCTGAAAATAAAATATCAAAATGACAAGACACTTAGCAATTAAACCAGAAAAAGAACTACTCATTCATATGTATAAATATTTACATGTAAGTTGCATCATCAATATATTTTTATGAGAATCTCAAATTATTTATTTTATATTGCATGAGAAAGAGAAAATGTTTAGAACAATTATTTTACAGTATAGTAAAATAACCTAATTTAAACAACTAACTGGAAAAAAATTGCATTTATTTATTCATAATAAAAATGATAATCAAAACCAAAAATAAAATTGTTATCTCCATCTGTATTTTTTAGATTTTCCATAATGATATGTTAGACCTCAGATGTTCTTCAGTGTGTTAAAATATAATTTCACTTTTTTTTCTCAGAAAAATCCTTGTTTTAGAATTAGTCAACTGGAGATTTTAGTTTGACATTTTATATGCAAATAAATAGGAGTCCATGAAGTTTACTCATGTTGTTGAATTTGAGGACTTACATGAATATGATCAGAAGTATTGACATTAAAATTAGTTCTCATTCATCCAATCAGTTTATTTAATATTATTTTTTTCCAACCAGAACTCTTGACCCCTTAATGTGATTCTATATACATCAAAGATATTGCACAACAGTAAAGAATATGAAAAATCAAAGGTCAATAATTTATCACTTGATTATAACAAATCTACAACAGATATTAGGAAAAAATGTCAGTATGCAAATTAACAGGTCAGAACTACTGGATCAGAAGATTATGTTGTAGGGGAATTCAAGCAAGAACATGAATCAAAATATAAGAAAAATCAAAATTTGTTGACTAACCTTAACATTGATGACACAAGATCTCTGTTGTTATTAGAGTGCAAGACAACACAAAGTAAGTTGTAAGCTGCAAACTCCATATGGCATCCTTCAATCCCTTCAGCATAGAGGGTTGTCAATTGCGATTGGCACTGAAATAGAAGCATATGTGTAATTACATCATTATATACCCCAATGAATATAGGATGGTATTTGGAGAAACAAATGCCTGATTGTTTAAGATATTGTTCTGCAATTTTTTGCATTCAATCTCCTGGCTTTCAAATTAAGAAGACTTCCAAATCCAAGCTATAACAAGACACAAGCTACTTAGCTTACAAATGACTAACATGTAAACACTTTTTAGTTCAGCCATCTCGGCCAAACAGCAATTATTTTGGCTTATGTTTGACTATATTAAGAAACTAAATAAGTCAAAAGTTTTGTTTAAGCACTTTTTCTGAATTTTGGTCAGTCAACCAACATAAAGAATTTCAGACTTAAAATGCAAACTACTTGTATTTATACAGCCCACTCCAAATGGTCTAGAAGGGCTCCCGCCCTTGCAAATGGGAGGAGAGCAGCCTCCTTTCAGGTGGCAACCCTCACTCTCACTCATTCTTGAAATGGTACAACTTCTTCTTGTCTGATTTTGAGAAGCATAAACATGGGGATAAAACACAAAGAGTTAGATCTTTTGTCCCACAATGGAAACCAAATGTGGAGGTGTTCTACCTCACTAATGTAAAATCACAATAAATGTTAAGCAATTGAATTAAATACTCTCTCTAATTGATGAGAAAAATTAATTATATTTGATATCTAATAATACATAAATAATTAGTGTGAATGTAGGTATTTTGGTTTTGGTCAACCATTGAGCTTAATTAGGTGGACCAAAACTGAGACAAAAACTTATATTTTCTTAGAATGAAACGAAACTAAACCCAATGAACACATTTATTGATTTTGTTTTCCTTTCTTTTCCTTTTTTTTTAATATATTGTCCCCTATGTATAAGCAGTAAAGGCAATGCTAATACAATTTTTGGTGAAATAGCTGCAACCAACATATTGGTGAGATAATTGCAAACACCACCTACTGCTCAAGTTACAGATGGGACAAGCGCTTTGGAAAGTAAGCCACATTTTCACCAAGTTGAAGTGAAAGAAGATGAAATGCAACACAGTAGATAAGTATCTTCAGGCATAACTTCTTCGCACACTTTTATACACATTCTGAATACTTCTAAACCTTTTCATAGAGCGGATAATTTTGATTGTCAAGAATGTAGTATATATGATTATACTTGCAAAATAGCCACTTCTAGCAAATGCAATGTCTCATTGGAAAGGATAACTAATTTCTTTGAAGTAAAATAGCTTGCCCTTAAATGGAAATGACTTCATTGTCAGAAATAAGATCATGGAATCATGGATGCATGAGTAATGCGAAGAACAGGACTTGAGACAAATGCCATACCAAAAGGAAGAGATTAAAACGGTTTTCAACCATAGAATAAAACCAACCTGATTATACTCAGGCAAGTCCCCTACTTCCAAAGCTAAACGAGCATGAGTTTCATATACCTGGAAATGAGCCAAAATATGAGCAATAAGTATGAAAAGACTCATGGTTTGAAGATGTACACTCATAGAACTAACTCAAACAAAACTGTACAAAAAACACAAAAATTTTGAACAAGTATCGAACACACCTTAACAGTCAGTTGATTTCGTATTCGTTGTACTGTTAGGTCTTGGCGAATAGACTTCAATTGATCACATTTATAGAGGTAGTTCTTCTGAGAATTTTGAACCATCAGAAGAGCTTTCTCTAGCAATTCTTCAGGTCTTACCTGTAAAAAACAGCATAGAATAGTTACCAAGTTAATCACATTTCATATGCTTTCCTTTTTCATTTTCAATTTTCGATATCTAATAAAAAAATTTTAAAAAAAACCAAGAAAAGACATTCAATATTACAGCAGAAGGATCGGGCGCAGAAGTCAGGCGCAAATAACATTTCTCAATCTCCTGGCAGGTTCCCTTAACTGTAAGTGCATCCCAGTCAATGTCTTCAACAGCCCTGCTTCCCCCATCATCAAAGTTTTTGCTAAGCATCATGGCACTAGCCCGTTTACTGTACAAGTTTCCAGCTACAGCATATTTTGGCTTGAAGTGGTTAATTTCTGATCGATGTCCTTGCCCTTTCTCAAAACGCTTGGAACGGTTTTCACGTTTCTTTTTTTCCTCCGGTGAATTTTCGAGAGCTATAGCACCAGAGTGGTAAGCTGTTAAATTTTGTTCCTTATCACTATCACTTGATGCATCACCATTTTCGGCACTATTAGGAGTATCACCAACACACTGCCTTTTGAATGGCTTTTGGGCACTTTTACGAGAAGTTTTTGAATCTGAAAAAGAAAACTTGATGTTACTCAAAGCATCCTCCTTGCTCTCAGAATTTCCACTTAAGGGCTGCAAAGAGAAACAAAATTACTAGATGATCAAAACCAGATCTAAAGAAAACTCGACACTCATATCACAAATAGCATGAAACAGAAGCTGATTTGTTAGCTGCCTTCACACTACAAGAACTAAGTAGGAATTACCTTTCTCTCCCAACCACCATATTTTAGATTATCATTACTGACAGAAACAGGCTTTTCAACCAATTTCTCCACAGGTAAAGGCTCCCACCTACTTTTGGCTTGTCTGCTTGGACTCCTTTTGTACTTTGGTAATAAAGCAACAGGAGTTGAAGATTGTGAAATCCTTTGGCCACAAAAATATCACAAATTTTGCATTAATAGTCTACTAATAATTGTGAGAGCTCAACAGACTCTTGCTTTCAAGAATTTAAGCAACAAGAGAAAGAGACAGAAATGAAAAGGCAACACATAGACAAAGGCATAATACGTACTCGGCGAAATCAGGATTTGATAATGGAAAAAGAGGCTCTGTATCCCAATCTCGTGTATGAAGTGTACCATCAGCAGTTGCCTTAGTAATAATCTGAATAAAAAGGAGGGAAAAACTAATTATACCAAAATGAAAAGTGGGAAAAAAAAGGCACTACAAACAAGAAGATAAAGAAACAGTGCATTTAGCATGTATCAGAAAAACTTGCTTGTCAGATAAGCTCAATAAAACAAATGCAAAAAGGCACTACAAACAAGAAGATAAAGAAATAGTACATTTAGCATGTATCAGAAAAACCTGCTTGTCAGATAAGCTCAATAAAACAAATGCAGGAAGGTAAATCAAAAAATTTTCCAAGAAAAACCTCCCATGATAAGGATGAATGGCTTAAAGTTTGAATCCCCCTTTTCTCTATCAGAGCTTAAAAATACCATGTCATTGTGATGTGAGTTATGCAGAATTCAGTAAAAGAATAATTGACAAGATATGCGAGGTATAATTATGAATACTTTAGTTAGTCAAGAAACTTCCAAAACAGTATCAAAAATTTCATACTAAAATATTGATGTAATTCGAGAAAAAATTCTGCTGCACAGTTTTGAAGCATGCTCTATATGATCTTGCAATAGTTTGATATCATGGATGGATTTGACAATCCAATTACATTTTTGGGTTATATGACCACAATTTTTTTGCCCTTGCCACTGCACAGAAAGCTTTAGATTATACATTGTCTTTCCATTGGATTTAACCAAGCACGAACCTTATTAATTTATTTTCCTCATACCAAACTTGGGAGGTGAATGTATGAACTGAAATAAATATATTTAGCATATATAATTAGCTTATTAGCTTATTATGATTCGGTTTAAGAGCTTCATATTTAAGAACTAAAAATAAACTCATTTACTAAATTTAAGACTAACTATAACCTAAAAATTTTCACATAGGCCCTCATTATCCCTTTCATTTGTAAATTAAGCCCACTACACACATTGAACTTCAGATGGGCATCATAATGCATTAACGTTCAAGTTCAATTTGTTTACATCAATTCAAGATCAAATCAAACTCGAGTTGTAACATCGAAGGAAAAATTTTGCTCAAGTATGGTTTGTTCAATTTTGAACAAGCTCAAGCCTATAACTACTTGAATCAACTAACAATAACGACTAGCTTTAAACAGTTTTCCTTAAATATTGCACTTTTACAAAGTAATATATATTAGTAGTGATTTGCAAATTTACAGTTCAGCATATTTATCCATCCTTATCCCTTATGCACTTTCATAGAATACAGAGTAAAATAAGAATTTAAGACATTTCTCATCAATCTA
The DNA here is from genome assembly GCA_023653625.1 of Triadica sebifera. Taxonomy (NCBI): domain Eukaryota; kingdom Viridiplantae; phylum Streptophyta; class Magnoliopsida; order Malpighiales; family Euphorbiaceae; genus Triadica; species Triadica sebifera. The sequence goes on from CM042898.1 coordinate 4,763,350, forward strand.
TAGTTGAGAAAATCAATTCACATAATATAAAATTTGAATTCACATATTGACAACAATTTTCCTCTTGAAGAGAGTGCTTTACACATTGGTTAGGCAGTATGTGTGAGAGACACATTAATTTATGTCCACTAAGTTTTAGCATCAAGAACAATGGATTCTTAGCTAGTTAACCAAACTTTAGAAAATGTAAGAGATTAAAAGATGTCTTTGACAGTGAATACAAATCCAATTGAGGATGAATTCTCTATTTCATCCATAAAGCATAACACTAAGCTCGTGGTGATCAGTTTCAAACTCAGGAGCATAGATAAGAAAAGAAGGGTGAACATGGCAAAACGTAGATCAACAAATATAATTTCAGTAGTTTAAAAATGTTGATAAGAACTGCTTATAGATTATACAACTCACCTCCTTCATGACAGCCTGACAAGCTGCCATTTGTGGATCATTTTTACAGTGATCCTGACAACGTTTCAAAGCCCTTTCAACATAGAAGCGCAGCGAGTTGGGGAACATACCAGGCTGCAATCAAAAGGAAATTATCAATTGCTGCATCATAACAGTGATCATTGATCAAGGAAAATTATTACAAAATAACTTTTAGAAAGTTGGGCAGATGAAGTAGATGCTCAAGATCATATCGCAGTATTTTATCCAAGGCCTTCAGAAAATAATGAGTGCATGTAAAATCCTCAAACAGTCAACAAAAACATAACTTGACAATGACTGTCAAAAAGGACAAGTAAAATAAAATAATATTACCTTAAGAATGGAATCAGCTGCATCATTAGACAACACTTTGTCATTTGGCTTTGGCATTGAGACGGCAACATATGCAGGTTTGGCAGATGCACCAGTTGTGGAGCCATCCTTATCAGTTTTTGATAAACCCAAAGCCAAGTTTGAAGCAATCCTAGGATTTGTTGGAATCTGCATTTTGCTTACCCTTCTCGTATCTAGTGATGGAACCGTTTGTACAGGAATTTGATAATTCTGAGGCACCTGATGAGCAGCATGATATTGTGAATTAGGACCTTGAGTAACAGTCTTCTGTTGTTCCTGAAAATTATCATAAGTAGTTTTTGAATCCAAAGGTTTTTGAAAGTGTGATTGCATAGGAGTAGCATGATGATTTTGACTCGAAGACCCTTGTTTCCCGTAGCTATCATGGGCACTACTAATTGCTGCACCACCCTGACAAGAAAACAAGCCAAAAAAAAATTAAAAAGAAATATGCATCGTGATAATAATAAGTAACCAATTTCCAATATGGAAAGAAGCCAAGGTAATAATAAGCATTGTGGTTTTAGATAGATGTAGCATCCATGTGTAAGGGAACCAGGGCTGTTGTAGCCGTAGCATAACAGTTGCATCATAAAGTTAATCTAATTGTTTTTTTTTAATGAAATTTGCACAAGAAATAAAACTGATAAACATTAAATGAGTTCACTAATACTAAGAATGCAACTAACTAATGAGAATAAATACATCATAGAGACAATAAATTGATTAAATAAAATGATCGTCGTTAACAATCAATATATGCATTCAGCACAAACCTACAGAAGCCTAAGCATAAATAAAGCATAAAGACATCCAAATCTACGATTTATAGACCTTATCATCAATCAACAGTAAATTTGCACATGCAAATGAGGAAGAACAATGAATATAAAAAATTAACTAATTAAACTGCCTATTTACTTTTTTTTGTTACCAGAAAAATCGTGTTAATTTTCTTTTAAGGACTGTGACATTGATGTAGGACAAAAGAAATGAAGGGCCGAAAGGCAAATAAAGGAGCAGAAAGCTCCAAACTGAATCACCCAGTCACAGATTTTATAGGGCAATGGTCAACACTTTTGCTGATCATAGAAAAACAATGATTGTAATGTTATATTACTGCCACTACCATCATTACCTTAACAAATTCCAGTTTCTAATAGCATTTAACAATCTACCCAGGCCAAAACCACTTTACAATGGCTGTTACATACCATTACTTAAAACCACAATAATCATAGTATGCCACAGAATCAAATATGCAGAATAAAAATCTGAGAAGTTACATTGCAACAACTATTTACAGGTTCAGATAGGCAACTGAAGCCTCCATAATAGGGACGGGAATATATGCATAAAAAACCAAAGGGGCTTGTACGATAGCCTACAATGCTAATATTGCAAAATCATCCAGATTCATAGCATCACAATATAAAAGGAATTGGTAAAAAGTTATCAACAATATGAAGATAGTCAAAACCGTACTATTATTACAGGAGCAACTTAATGACATGTCCATAAAAGCGGTTTCCTTCCATCGCTTTCTCATTCACAACAGTCTAATAACTCATTGAGCAAAAATTTGAACCTTAAATTGTTAATATAAATTGAATCCCATTAATTAAGTTACAAGTAGAACATACCAAACTTCAATTTCTTTAAAGGGCATGCAAAATAAACTTTTCAGTAAGCAATTTGGTTAGCATATTCATGACAGAATCTGAATTTCATGCTATGGTCCTTAAGGATGAAAAGAAATATCAAACCTGCAAAGGCAAATCAGATGAAGAGGAATCCAGTCTCCATGATGGAGTAAAAGACATGGGAGGCTGGCTATTAGAATTTGTGTATCCAGCAGTAACAGCAGGAACTGAAGTGCCCTGGTTGGAGGAACTAGCAACAGACAATTGTTCTGTGCCTGGAGCACAAGTAACTTCTGTTTGATTGTAATAATCTGACCATTGCTTGTAGTGTTGCTGATAATTTGCAGAAGTTGCAGGTGCAGTATTAGAATTATAAGCACTTGTTGTGTCCATATTGTAATTTGAATACTGATGAGTTGTATAGTTCATATAATTGCCATCATTCCACAATGTAGTCTGATTACTATATCCGCTACTTGGGTAAGCTCCAGCTGTCTGATAATCACCAGGATTGTAATAAGTGCTTGTATAACTTGGAGTCCCAGTATAAGACCCTGTATTCTGAAATGAGGAAATAGGCGGGTAAGGAGCACCTGTATTTTGATATGCCCCTAGTGGCTGAGAATACGCATGATTAGGTTGCTGCTGAGTGTAAGAATGGTTAGTCTGCTGTTGATAGCCATTATAATAACCTGGATATCCTGTGCCTGCATAACCATATGGATCTTTAGCATTTGGGTATGACACATAGCTACTATATTCCTGTGATGCATTTTCTGTTCCCAAACTTGTTGTACTAGAAAGAGATGTTGCATTCAGCCCATGTTGAGCATTTCTTGCAGGTGGCTCAGTTTGCTGATTATGATGATAAGTGGAATTTGAAGGAATTCCAGACTCCATGGAGCAATTATCTACCCTATGCACAGTCCATGGAGAAGCTTCAGAACTAGTTGTTGATGGAAGATACAAAGAATTGTGTGATTGAGTCGCATCAACAACATATCGACCCTAAAACAGAGAACAAAGCCATAAACATATCAAAATTGAGAAGGGAGATCATATAATAAGTCGCCAGCAATTCACTGCAGCAAATTTAGAGTAGAATAGATTCCCTAAGCAAGAAACCTAGACCACTTATAATGATTGCTAATTAAAAATTGCCTCTGCTAGAGGATATACATAAATTTAGACCATTTAAACTGAACAACCTAGGAAGCACAAGCAACTGAAAGGCAAAATAATCAAAATCCATACATCCAAATTAGCTTTCATTTAAATCTAGTCACTCATCTACGGTGTTGATTATGTCAACAAGAAATTTATAGTTCTGCTTTGTCTTGAAAGAGGACAACAGAAGCAATCATTTTAGCACAAGTAGCTTCCAATGATTGCAAAGGTTGCTGCTTGATAGCATTGAGAATTTAGCAAAAGCTCAAATCAACTCACTTAAACTAGATGAGTAGATGTCATTACCATTCTGAACAAAAACCAATGTGGAAGAGAAGCTCCTATTTTCACATAACTACAAGCTCCAATATGCAGAGTCAAACTCTGAAGAGGTAAAATAGCTCAAACTCTTCAAAGGGATCCACAACTAAACATGCAATTCCTCATAACAACAATAACAAAATTACTAAGCCAAGTGCTCCATCACACTCACTGTCAGAAGCAATAAGTGGAAAAAATTCCTCTTCTAATCAGTATAATCTTCATACCAATAAAAAGTATCTAAAAGTCAAGATCATGGTCACAGATTATTTTGGCATAAAAAGAGCTGGTACTTATACACTCACAAGGGATAATTTCTAGTTATATATACAATAAACAATAATTAAAAAAAACCCCAGAGATGCAGTGCAGACCATTACAATGGAACACTCCAAAACTTTAAAAGTCTCTCCTACAAATATAGATGCACCGTAAATACAGTCAACACTTCAAGGCCCTCAAGAACATAAAAGAAAACTTTCAAGGCAGGAACCATACTGTTACATGTGCAATACAATCATCAAGCGTCATGATAGTCCAAAGAACATGAGAATTTTCAACTTGTCAGAATTAAAGCTAAAGGATCTCTTCTATAGCTAAATATACGCTGTACTCAAATTCTACATGAAGGTTGACCTAAAATAATTTACCACCAATAGTGTCATCAAGTAAATTCACCCTAAGGAGCAAAAATAGAGAACGAACTAATTAACACGAAAAACATAAAGCCCAAATCATCAAAACCCGATATTTGTCTACTACATAAAAGCAACCAAACTAAAAAATGGAAAACAACAACATTACAAATCATGCTTCCTATTTGATGCTTAGCAAACAACTACATCTCCAGCAAAATCAAAAATACAAAAACGAACAAAATAAGTAAATCAAAAAGCTACAAGTTGAGTTAATATAAATAGTTTAACTAAGAACCTTTACCTCAAGCGAGTTCGGGTCCACGGAAGATATAGTCTGCGTATTAACTCCTTGATTCATCATCTCATTAGCATCCTAAATTCAACAAAAATAAATATAAATAATTAGCTTTAACATGAATTTATTTTCTATTACTAACCCCCCCCCAAAAAAAAAAAAAAAGACAAAACAAAACCCTAATATGACCATAGTTTCAATTCGAACCTTCAATTAACAAAAATTAATCATAAAATGGAACTCAGAGCTCGATTGGAGAGATCGGGAAACGCAAAAAAGGGAATTAGCAAGCGAAGACAAATTGAGATCACAAAAACAAACAAAAAGAAAGCAAGGGTTGTGTATGAATCAACTAATAAAAATGAATTAGTAAAAAGAAAACAAAAAAGTTGAATTGAATCAAATATGAATAGAGAAATATTACAGAAGCAAAAATAAAATTTGAGAGAGAAGCAGAGAGCGTGTCAATATCGGGTCTTGTTTGGGTCATGAAAATAGAATATCTTTTCTTTTTTTTTTTTTTTTGATAGAAATGAAAATGGGAGTATTGGCGGTACAGGAACAGAATGATAAAATAAAGCAAAACCAATTTCTAAAGTTTAATTAAATCATTAAACCATTAATTTTATTTTTAAATATTTATTTATTTTGTTAATAATAAAATATTAATTTTTTTTAATAAATGATATTTAAAATAATAATTTTTTATTTAAAAAATTTAACCCAACCCTAAAAATATCATCATTGACTGCACAAAAGAGTATTTTTCAACTATAATTTTTTCAATTAATGTGTTAGTTGTCAAAAATTAATGATCAATGTTACTGCGGCTAACTCAACTTAAGCTCCTGAGTTTTTTTTCTTGCACCTCAATTTTCTCTTGTTCTATCTTTTCAACCCACCACTTATACCTCTACTTCTGTCCTATGAGTGACCACATTTTCTATTCCGTCTACACTAATTTTTGTCACCTCACCTGCACCAACTAAACTGGTCATAATTTATATAGTTGGAGACAATCAATATAACACTCAGCAATTAAGGCATATAATTATGTTTGTATATAAAGAAAGAAAATAGGTAGAACTAGATTTCAAAACAACCGAGTTTTGAAATAAAACAGATTCTTTTTTAGGGTATAATGAGGAAGATAATATTCACGCTTGTGAATAGTTTAGATACGATCATGAATGGATTTCACGTCCGTAAAGATGTGTGTCACGACCATAAAATGCAAGTCAGTGAATATGTGTAGTTGCATTTTTCTCTTTCCTATGCTCTCTATCTTTGTCATAACCTGCTCCCCACCGCCCTAAAACGCTTTCTAACACACTAAAGACTTTTTCTCCACCTCTATTGGAGCAAACTTCCATTGTTGAGTTGGAGAAAAACTTTAAAATTAAAAGGGTTTTGAAAGAGTTCTTGAAAGGTGGTGATAAACTTGGTTTTTAGATTGGTTTTAGAGTGTTTTATGTTATAAGAGTCTTATGGGAATGTTTTTGTATTATTAGAATCTGCTATAGAGCTTGGAAATGCATCCTAATGGGAAAAACAAACTTAAAAAGCTTGAAATTAGCTAAAACTCCATTTTATTTAAAGGTATGTACATATTGACATATTAATTCATTTTTTGCATTTTTGCAATGTGTTATGTGTTGTAAATGCATGATAAAGATGTTAAGGCATGATATTAATGAAAATGACTTGGTTGTGCAAGTTTTGGATGTTAAAAAGACATAAGGGTTAACTTTGAAGGTTAATGAGTTTTTGATATTGTTTTTGTTGAATATGGTTTAAATAATCACATGTTATAAGTTTACGAAAGCATGATTAATCACATGTGGGTGATGGTAAAGAGGTAATATACATGTGTTAATGTTATGAGCATGTAATGTAATAATGTTAATGAAAAAGGAAAAATGAATATACTTTAATGTCTAGTTATCTAATCTACGACTTGATATAGAATAAATGACATGTTGTTGAGAGAGTTACGATACCATATAATATATTGATATAAAGACAAGATAACTTAAGTTCGGGTTATGAGCGCTTTTGATCCTGTATACTAACAATTATTATATTTGCTCAGTTAAAGTGACTTAAACTCAGTCTGTGAGTACTCTTAACTTAAGGAGCTTGAATGAGCATATACAAATAGTGAACAGAGTGACTTAAATTCGAATTGTGAGCATCTTTATTACACAACTCGCAACCGAATAGTCAGAGTTAGAGTTTTGGATGGAAATAAATTAAAATGAATGTGATAAATCAATCATATGAAATTATATGTGAAATGAAAGAAGTTACTGTATTGGTTACCGATATGGTCATGTTATGACCGTGATATGTTGGATATAAAAATGATTATAGATGCATGTTTCTTTCTTTTCTATCTTTTGTGTATATAGTACCAGTAAACATGTTAATACGACAAAAAGAAATGAAACATCTAGAATATAAGTTTTGATGCATAATCGCGATTTAAATGATATGAATATGACATAATATGTTACGAACATGATATAATAATGGTATGATATGACGTGATAATATGTAGAATTTATATATATATATATATATATATATATATATATATATACTACTAAGTATTAGGTTGATTAGTATGTAAGTATTTTTTCTGCATGTAAGTTTAGAGTTGATAGACAAAAGTTGATGAAGTGTAGCAAGTCCATACAGAAAATCAGTAAGTGCAAACCCATATTTGAGGATGGGTGTTACATACATGACATATCTTGGTTATTTTTATATATGTCATGGGTTTTGAGACAATTGTTATACATGTCTTGTAACATCAATGACTTTCTCAACATACATATCTACATGTATTTCATTTGAACATATGTATTTTACATGTATTTCACTTGAACACTTGCATTTCATGTATATTTTTATAGGAACAAGTTTATGACACGCACTAGCTACGTGTCCTAGTATATTGCAATTGTATCGAGTTGCATGTGTATTCTTATAACCTAAACGAGGGTAACAAAATATTAAAAATAAATTAAATAAAGTGACTAAATTAAAGTAAGTAAAATGACTATATTAAGATTAGTAAATATTTTACATTGTTAATTGAATTAAATTGAATCAAAAGATTAAATTGCATATTGTGTTGATTTGTATAATAATAAGAAGAATAATTAGAATAAGAATAAATAAAAAGTAAAAAAATAAAATTTTAAAAAAAAGGAATGGTTGAAAAAAAAAACGAATTTATGGTGGTCTTTGACTTATTAGGCTAAGTCATTATCTGCATTTCCTTATCTTCTTCTTCTTCTTCTTTGCTTCATTCCTTCAGTCCATTTTTTTTAAAATTATAGCCACTTTTTCTTCTCTCTTACACTCCAAAAATTACAGCAACAAGGTTAGCCAAGAGTGATTATAGGTGAGTAAATATTTATTTTGTGTTAATCATGATTATGATGTTTAAGGTTCATAAATAGGCAGCATCTTGTACTATGGTTTCAATGATCTTCGAGATCGAAATTGGAGAAGTGTAAAATATAAAAAGTGTTCCTTTAAATTTTAGGTTTATGGATATATAAACATTTTTGCAAAATGTGGTATATATGAAGAGAAACTCTCTCTTGATTGAAACTGGTTTGGATGTAAACCCTAGTTGAGTTAACTACTGTGTTTATTGGTTTTGAATATGATAAAGTCATTATTTAAAGTCTTTTAAAACATAAAAGTTGTAAATATATGTGTTATATATTTGTATACCAAATTTCAGGTTCATATATCTTGTGGATTTGGAGTTATTATGAATAGAACTATGATTATTTCATAGTTTGAGCTGACTGCTTAGTGCTTTAGGCAGATCTAGCAACTTATTTGGAAATTTTGAACTTCTTAGAGATATATTCTGTAAATTATTAAAATATAAAAATTATAAATATATATCTTATATAAATGTGGGTACTAATTTTAGCTTAATATGTTATGTATATAGTAAGTTATGGTCTTTACAATTCATACTATCCTAGAAACCAATTTTGTTCTAAATGAGTAAAATATTACTTATAATTTAAGGGCCTTAAAAATATAATTGATAAAAATTGTAAACATGAAAAATGTTCCATTTGAACCCATATAAGTTTATGTAATTTTTTATTGAAATATTAATTATGTATCATAAGTTATAATGAACCTAAGTTAGTACCTTGAAATTGCTTAAAGGCAGAAAATAGAACATAATTGGAAATTTTACCAAAAATTGTACAATACTTCAATTGCTTTAAAATTTTAATATGTTACATAATTATATATTAATTTTAATTAGAAATAATAATCAGATTAATTAGTTATGTATATAAAAATTTATAGGCTAAACAGTTTCATAAGGTCACACTGTCTCATAAGAAAAATCTTAACTATTGATATAAAAAATGTATATTAATTTTTTTAAGCCACATTAAGTTTCTCTAGTCATAAATTAACAAATTACATTTCAATATTAGGCTCAAGACAAATTATAAATACACAAAAAGGGGGTAGACAATAAGTTAAAAGTCAGAATCAAAGAAAAAATGTGAGTCTAATTATCAATTGAATTATTTAGTGCATGTGAATATTGCTTGCTATGTGATTCATATAATTGTCATGATTTTTTCTTGATAATATGATGATGGATAATTTGTAACATTTGTGGTACATATAAGTGAAATACTTGTGGTATATTTGAGGTATATGTTTGACATATATATATATATAGTATATGTATAGTATATGCAAGGTATATGTATGACATATGAGGTATATATGCAGTATATGTATGATATATGTGATAAGATACAATAGTTGATGAATGTTTAAGTACAAGTACATATGCATATAGACTTAAAAGACGTTATGACTGGTTAATCAATATTGCAAAGCAAAAGAAGAGACTTATGACCTAACAAATGTGCAAATGAAACAAAAGATCAAGCTAGCTAGCAAATACAAATGCTCATATGACAAATGTTCACATGGAAATCCGGAGCAATGTCCATTTAACTGGATCACAACAAAATCAAATGAGCAAAGCATGAGCATAAATAAAGAATAGTGATTATATTTTTAAATTTTATTTATGATTATATGATAAAGGTGAATGGAATGGAATATATATGGTATGCATTGGATTTATAATTTGTTACTATGAGTTTCTTGGTACTTTAGAGCTCATTTGATGATTATTCTCACTGAGCCGTAACTCATTAGTTTGCATAATTTTTTAGGTAAAGAAAAGTGTTAGTTTTTTTCATTGTCATATAAAAGACATGGATGAAAGATTATCGACCGAGCCTCATTACTCTTTTTCCTTGCATTCCATTCGAGCATAAAAATATATCATCTGTATTTTGGATTTACGTGTTTGAATATGTATAGTCACTCTGGATTGGTTTTTAAAATGTATAAATGAAAACAACTCGTAAAAATTTATGTGAAAAGTTTATGTTTTAATATATGTGATATATTATATTATGGCGAAAGACTCAAAGTTGACTTGCAAAATTTTTGAATGATATTACAAGATATAAAAAAAATTTAATATCACTATTAATAAGATATTTTGTCTTTCAAGTATATTATGTGTGATTAATTGATACAACGATAGGTGGTACTCAAATGTATAAGATGTGGTGTTACATGTCTTGTAGTTTAAAAATATGTAATTGACATTATGATGTTTTTTGTAAAAATCGGGCTAGTAAAAATCCGAACAGAGTTTATTAATCCAATATAGGGTATCTGACAATGAAACAGATGATGCAAGTTTTTTTAGAGTGGTTGTATATGTCTTAAACATGTTTTAGATATAAAAAGAGTTCTAATTGAGTTTATATTTTTAATAATAAATAAAAATATTTTAATTTAACTGATTTTTCAATAATTAGTCTTGAGCATTATATAATTAGGGTCTTTCTGGTTATATTGGCAGATTTTACGATCAAGTTGGACTTTTAGCTTCATAATTTTGACAAAGATTGAGCAAACATTATATTTGGTGATTGATAAAAATTGGGGTTAAAGTGATTTTAAGTTTTATATTTACTTTTTATTTTTAATAAATAAAATAATTTATGTAATAAAAATTATTAAATTATAAGACAGATATAAAATTCACTATGCATGCATGTCACTGCCCATTTGTTTTGTTATAATCAAGCCAAGTTAATGTAAATAAATATTTAATAATATTTTTAAATAAAAATGGTAGTTCTGATATCGAATTAAATATAATAAAATATTATACCTTGAATCAAATAACTCGTTATAATTTATAAATTTAAAAACAAGTCAAGTTAATGTAAATAAATATTTAATAATCTTTTTAAATAAAAATGTAGTTCTGATATCGAATTAAATATAATAAAATATTATACCTTGAATCAAATAACTCGTTATAATTTAAAAATTTAAAAACTAGTTTTGCCAAAAATTAATAATTGATAAACAATATATTATGCTATTGTTATATGAATTTGCTGTTTAGTAATTTTTCATTAATCTTAATCTACTGCTTTTTCAGCTTCCTTATTGTACTAAGGAAAAGGAATTATATTGCTTGGTCGGTTGACTTATTAAAAAAATTATATAATTTAAAATAAAGTCCATATTTTATTTTTTTATTATCTAATCTTGGCCGTCTTCAAATAAATTCTACATGACTATTTAATATTTATTTATATTTGTAATTTTTATGTTAATTGTTATTTTATGAAAATAATGGTACCATAAACTACTTAAAGAAGACTTTAAATGTTTTTTATTCATTTTTTAAGTTATTTTTTCGTATTATCATTTTTTTTATCATGGTACGTACTTCTTACCCATGTCATACATGTCATTCAATTAATAGAAAAAAATCAAAAGAATGATAATTTTTTTAGCATTTATTAATAAACAAATAACACACTAGCATGAAGGAGTCTAATTAAGTTAGCACAGCACCAGAGGGTTGGCTTAATATAAAAAATAAGTTATTGTTGTTGAAATCGAAACAAGTTTTGAAGCAAATTATGACTGAATCGCAATTTAAGTTTTTCAAATGGATTCAATTTCTGTTTGGTTATGTTTTAATTTCTTTACAATTATCTATAAAAAAATAGACATTACTAAAATTTTTAGAAAAAAATAAAAACATAAATCTATAATTATTATTCAAGCCATTCATTGCTAAACAAAAATCTACAAATATTATTTTTTTTCAATATTGATCATCCACATAAAATTAATTACATACATTCAAATTTCGACATAATATAAAATATAATAAGGTGAATCCAAGCCTTTATAAAAATATAAGTTAAAAAATATCATAGAAATAACATTAGATCAGAACCAACATAGCATGATCAACATCAACACACTAATTAAATCATAATTTTTTTAATATATATACCAGAAAATCAACAACTAATTGAAACACAAAACCTAAATATTCTTAATTTTAAAATCTTATGGTTCAAAAGCTAAATATTATGAAAAAATAGTTGTACAGGGTCTACAAATTTATTAATAAATCAAATCAATTGGGGACTGTTTAACGTGTGATTTTTTGTTCAACTCGGATTCATATTTCGTTGAACTTGTTTTTCACTCTATATCAAATTAAACATGTCTAAATATTCATCTTTATTTTTTTATTCATGACCAATTTGAGTTGATAATTGTTAGAAAAATATCCTAAAAACAATCACCTTAGGACATTATATTCATTAGTAAAAGACAATTTCATTATTCAGTGTTCAATTTTATGAATTTGATTTAGAATATATTAAACCAAACAATAAAGTTTTTGGTATATAGTACAACTGAGAAAAATCATGATAAGATCATAATAATAAGATTCTTATTATATACAATTATGTTTATTCCTAAATTACCCATAATCATAGCATTAACAAGAAAAAATATTGTTAATATGGATGAACTATCACATGTTATATTATTTGATTGAATCAAACAACAATTCTTATAACTTGTATACATAAAATATTTAAAGTTAACATATAAATATTGATTATAGTAGTCAAATACATTAGATGATCTAGTCATAGAATAATTACACGAATATCTATTTAATGTTAGTAATTTTGTTTCATTATAGCAATTGTGCAAGTATCATTAGATTTGAGATATTCAAAATTATCTTAAATACTAAGTGACATACTTTGACTTTATTATTTGTTATCTTTCAGAGTTTGCTCATAGGAAAAATATTGAATATGACATGAGATATTCAAAAGCACTTGAGTGATTGATAAAGATTCACCATTTCAAATATAAGAAAAGTATACCTATGCTCTTTTATAAAAGATCATTACTCAAAAAATTCTTCCTCGAGGTAGACATGTTTTTAAGAGAGTTTTTAAAAACATATCTTATAGAGTAATAGATCTAAGAGATAAAAATTACATATTTGAACTAGATGTGACTTATTTAGTCTAGTATAAATTGACATACAGTCTATATTTTGAACCAAATGCAATATAATATAGTAAAAAAAGTAATTGCACTAATTTTCTGTAAAAAAAGTAATTACACAGTAATTATCTATAGAAGAATAAAAAGTCAAATCACTAATTTTCTGGATATTTGAGTGGTCATAATATATTGCTAGATGTCACTCATGTTATGCTAAATGAGGAGAATTGATTATAAGATCAATTATGAGCTAAAAAAGTTTATTTCATAAAATCTTAATTAGATCATAATTTTTTTCGATATTTTAGTTGTCAACATGATCAAAAGTATATTAGGCCACACATAAAGAGAAGATGAAGGCGGAATAAAATGATAATTGGATTTTATTTATGAAAAGAGAATGAATTATTTGGTTTTTATGAGTATTATAAATCGGTCATGTCACGTTTATAATCTAAACGTTAATTGTATACGCGTATTGTAGTCGTTTGTACTGCAGTATAAATTCGTATAAATCAGAGTTTAAATATGGACTAATGAGTGTAAAAAATTTACTTTAATACCATAATAGGATGTTTAATGGGAATATTGAATTGAATTGATAGTTGCAATTTCGTACTTAGCATACAAATCAAGACAACAGACGAGGTTGAAAATGTGAGATTTTTATCTGGCAGTAAAAATTCGAGTTAAGTATACCAAAATATATAAAATAATATTTTAAGATCATAAGTGAAGTTATATGGAGAAATTTTAAGGTTAAAGACTCTAATTTACAGAAATACAATATCTAGTGCAGATTTACAGTCTAATTTATGATTGAGAGCTAGAGATATTCGTTTACGATCGTAATTGCATCGATGTGATTGCAATTAAACTCTAAAACTTAAAAAAGTGATAAGTTATAAATCGAATTACGAATGAACTTTTACAAATATGATTTAAAAAAAGAATTAAATCGCAAAAATACAATTTTGGCATTAACGGTCGTTTTGCAAAATCAAGAAGAACATTTCGAAAAGAAAAATTTTCTGAGAATATTGGTATATTCAATTTGACAAGATAAGGTTATTTATAATATGAAATTTAAGAAAATAAATTTATTCAATGATTAAATTGAAAAATTAGAAAGTTTAATGGAAAAAGTTCAAAGTCAAATTTTTTTTGAATTAATTTCGATAAAAATTAAAATATCTTATTGATTAATTTTAATTGACTAATATGAGCTTGGACTAAGCTCCATTAAGATTAATCAAGCATTAATAAAGTATAAAAGTAAAAAAAAAGTCAATAATTTTATACAAAAAAAAAAAGAAACTCATCTTCTTCTTCTTTTTCTTTCTCCCTCATCCCTCACCTTTCTTTATTTCTTTCATTAATTTTCTTAAATTCACAATATTCAAGCATTAAGGAGCAAAGTTTTTAAGTGAAAAATAAAATAAATTTATTTGGAGCTAAAAGAATTTGTCAAAAATTTCAAGAAAATTAGAAGTAAATTTTTTTTCATTTTTTTTTCAAAATTTCATGAATTTAAGTTAATTTGAATGATTCTTATGGGTAGATTTTAATTTGGTGGTGTATTGGATGTTGAATTAGTGTTATTAAAAAATTAGAATTTTGTAGAAAAATTATGAAAAAATTAGATAAAAATAGGAAATTAGTATAATAAGGCTGGATGATGATAGATATGGTGAAAATTTTATGAGAATAATTTTTAGAAATTTGTGTGGAATTTTTAAGAATTTTTCATAATTATTGCCAAATATTTAAAATTTTATTTTGAAGGATTTGTGTCTTAAAATGATGAAAATTGAGTTAAATAGAGTGTTTGGAAGTGAAAAATAATTTTTGGAGTAGAAGACATATTTAATAGAAAGTTTGATGGATTTTTCTTTATTTTTGGCCTAATTATTGAAATTTTTATTGGAAATTATTGAATATAATTTTAATAAAATTGGTAATGAAAAATGAAAGAAAATGGGTTAAAGTGATTATAAGAATTTATTTGAAATTTTTGAAACATTTGTTAAATTAATAGAAATTTTTAGTGAAAAATAGAAATTAGAGGAAAAATATAAATAAATAGAGAAAAATAGTTTTAGTAGAGAAAAAATAAGAAAAAGAAAATATTGCAAAAGAAAATAATATTTGAAATTTCGAACGATTGGAGTCTCGGATTACGCGTCAAATCCGGGTAACAAGAAATAACACCGATGAGAGATTTTGATATATGAGATATTTTTGGTAAACTTTATTTTCAATAGAATTTAAGTTAAATATAGTGCAGTAACTAATTATAAAATATATGTGCTTTAGGCATGGCAACAGAACCAGCACCAAGTGCGGACCCGAAAAAGAAGCCAACAAACACTGATAAGTAATTGTTAAGGTATATACAATAATTTATAATTTTGGTAATTAAACGCATAAAGTAAAATTTTAATGGAGTTTTGATTTAAATGAATTTTAAATTTATTTATATATTGAATATGAGAATATTTGTTATAACATGTTTTATGAAAGAAATTCAAATATAAAACCAATTGAGTATTTGTTTGATGTGATGTTTTGTGCAAGCATATAGAAATTTATATTTGATGATAATTTTATATTTTAGCCTGTATGTTAGTATAGACAACAATTTAGCGAGTTATTGCTATGCGAATAGGGTTTACTGACCTAGTAGATTTGTTATGGTCATATGATATGTTTTACGGCCCGATGGGTTTTCTGTAATCATATAATATATATATTCGGTTCGGTTGGTTTTCTGAAACCGTACGATATAATTTACTTACATTATTTTCTTCTAATCCGGTGGATTTTCTAAGATATGATATGTGTTTTTCGTTTCTCTATGATTAGTCTATAGTAATTTAATATATGAGTATAACAAGAAATTTTTATGACATTACGATAGTATTAATAAAATGAATTTTATATAATATTATAAGATGATATTGATAATGAATTTATATTTTCTATTGCCTATAAATTATTGTTATTATAAATTACTATACCTCATTAAGTTGTATAATTCAGTGCACAAGTTGATTTTTCTCTCACGCAAATTTAAAGTAAAAATAGAGAGATAAACTTTGTAGATATAGTATCGTTGATAATAGGCTCGTAGTATGTAGCCGATCAGCAACGATAGTCACCCCATGCAGGTTGATATTTTATTTATATTTTACTATTTTAAGACTAATTTTATGTAAATAAAATTTTAAATTCATGTGAGATGTGACGTATATTGCATAAGTGGAGTGTGTAAAATGTGATGATTTTATACACATTGTTTGTTATTTAATTTTATTTATATGTATGTTTCAAATTTTTTATTATTATTTATATGTATATTTAAAAAAAATTACGGAACCATAATACTCTTTATCTGGCTAGTATACGACGGTATATACAGAGTGGTAAGAAGTGTTACAGACTAAGTCATTTTAGATATGAGCTGAATTGCCCTAGGAAAATGGCCTATTAAGATTTTTCCTCTTCCCGCCCTAATTGGGATTAAGGGGTATAAATAACTCTTTAAAGGGAACTCGGCTAACCTTAAAATAATAAACAAAAAGATTTTTCCACCTTCCTCTCTACATATGACCGAAACATTAAACTTGTAACATTCATCCATACAATAGGACAACTAATACTATACAGGCGAATGTCACACGACTATATCTATATAAACTTGTTCTAATTTAAAAATTTTTATAAATTATATATGTATCGAGATTATCATATATAATTAACATGTAATCTAAAACATTTATATGTTATATAGCGTATAAAACTTTTTCTATATCTAAATCAAAACTATAACAAAACCAATAACTAGTTTGGGCAACATCAATATTATCAAACTCAGCCCAATTAGTCAATTGGAAAAGAAAGAGGGTTTAAGGTTAGAGATTAAACCGAGGTCGAACCAATTAAAGTGAAATTCTTTCAAAATATAGTATTTAACATATTTCATGTATAACAAAATGTGAAAATACTTATATTAAACATATTTCATAAACATTATGTAATAATATGTTTAAAATGTTAAATATTCAAATTTAAATTAATACATAAATATATTCAAAAATATTTTCAAGTATAGTAATATCTATATTTATATATATTATTTTAAAAATAATAGAAATAATTTATGCTTGTATTTTTTTCTTTTTTCAAAAATTATAATAATAATTTTCAAAAAATAATATCCAGCATGTATTCATTTTCCTTCAATAATGTAACCAATTTTATGAATAGTTAAAATTAATATGTAGCCATATTTGATAATAAATATCCATAATTCAAATTAACATATAATTATATTATGAAATATTCTCAAATAAAATAAAATAAAATATTTATAATTATTAATTTAAAAAACAACAAAATTAATCTATTAATTTATATATTTTCAATTTTTAGAATATTATTATGCATTAGTGTTAAGCTAAGAGATAATTAGTGAAATTTATCTCTATAAGAATGCATTAAACATGAAAACAAAGGACATAGTTGCATTATGTTGAGTTTAGGATATGAGTTTATAAGTATATGAATTTACAAATAAATACATATTATTATCATAAAATTGAAGTTGCCTGTAATTTTAATGAACTTTTATCATATAAATTGTAATAGATAAATGTAAATAGGTATTTCCATGCTTTATCAATAAGTATATTTTACAAGTTTTCTCCTTATCTTTTGAAGTATAATTAGATTTAGTTAATCTTGCCTTGATCCACTAGGTGCAATATTGTTGCTGCTAGTCTAATGGCGACAAGGTTGTGTATGGCCATTTGTCACAACCTTTCAAAGAAATAGTCCTAAGGTATGATCCTTACCTATAGTGACATAGTTTTATAAGGGTATACAAAGGCTATGGCCAAAAAAAAAAAGGAAATCAAAATATAAAAAAATTAAATAGCCATTTATAGTAAAATGTGCGGTTCCAATATATATATATATATATATATATATATATAAAATGTGTCATCCCTCCAAATAATAATATCTTAATTAATTACAAGGGTAAACACATAGAAATTAATGAAACAATAATAATTATTATATTGATGGTATGATACCAACATACTAAAATTAACTAAAAAGATTTGGGAATCTAAAATTAATATAAATGCCAAAATTTTAGTAGTTTTCCTGGGTGTAGAACAGTCGTTGTCATTGTCTTTCCTTTTAAACATAATTGTTTATTACTTTGTATTTGAAGAATAGATAAAACCAGAGTGAATCAAACTTTAATTAATCCTTGTATTTAGTGTTCCTATACTCGACCTTTTATCATTTATTAGTTATTTTTTACCCTTTAAAAAAGAACTAACATTTTTTATTACAATCCATAAAATATATTGTTAATACAATAGAATATTTCATTTTTTTCATTCAAATGCAAATATAAAATATAAAACAAATATGTAATAATACTAAATAAAGTTTGCCCATTTATTCTATGCAACTAAATATTTTCCATACATAAGGAAAATAAATACTAATTAATAATTAGTAATATTATGAATTTATGGTATACAAAGTACCAAATTTTCATGGCATTTTTTCCTTCAATTTCACCCCTTCAAGAATTCCTCCATAGTTGATTATAAAAATATAGAAATTTAAACATTCAATGAACAAATTAGAAAGTTTTGACATTAATAAAATCATATATTTAATAAAATATATGTCTTAAAAGATAAAATCAATTTACTACATGAGTCACAATTTGTCACATTAATTTTAATATTAACGTAATATCTCACCAACCAATAAAGTAGTAAGTGTTAAAATGAAAAAAATTGACAACGATTAGCATTCCTCTCTTACAAAATGATAAAATGAAGTTTGCGGTCCTTGGTCAACAAATGAATACTTTTGTTTCTTTTTTATTCCACAAAGATATTTTTATGCAAATTAGTATCAGTACAATCATGTAGGTTTTTCCAGCTTTAAGCCCAATTTAAATAATTTATTCTAATATTTGAGATGGAACCTAATGTAGCTTTGAAAAGTAAACCATATAAATTGATCAAAATGAATCATATGGATTTAAGGCCTAAGTTTACTAACAAATGACCTTTGCTAATATAGAACATTGGAATTTTACCCTTTTTTGTGTTAGACAAAAATGTATTTTTTTTTTGTTGATGTGCATGCCTACATTAATCAGTCAAATAATTATGGACATGTAGTCCTACCGTGATAGATACTTTACCTAAATTTTTAAACATTTTTATGATAGAAGAGTTTTGCCAATGATACCTATGGCCCTATCGTGATTGCTTACCTATTTTTTGAGAAAAAGACTGACACCACACCCTGCAACACCTGCATAGCAACAAGTTTGGTGGAGAGTAAAAGGTTGCGACAAATAATTTTTTTCTTTAACTTATTATTATTATTAGATGTATTATTATTGTCACATCCGTGAGTTAGACTCTGACCGTATACGTGTACTGTGGTCGTTTATACTGCAGTATAAAGGCGTACGATCGGAGTCTAAATATGGATAAATACATAAAAATGTAATTATATTAATATGATAAAATGAATAGGAATTTTATTAAATGAAATAATACAATTTCATGTTATGCACGCAAATCGAGACAACAGCCGGGCCGAAATTTGAATTTTTGCTCGGTAGTGAAATTATAATTTAAGCATATCAAAACATGAAAAATATTATTATAAGATCATAGGTGGAGTTATAAGGTGAAATTTTAAGGCTAAGGGTTTGAAATTGTGGAAATAGGATATTTAGTACAAGTTTACAGTCTGATATTTCAGATCAGAAGCTAGAGAAATGCGATCACGATCACAATGGAGTCGATGTGATCGAAATTTAATTTTAAAATTTTTAAAACTGATAAATTAGAACTCGGATGACAAAAGAATTTTTACGGGTCAAATTAAAAAAAATAATTAACCCGTAAAAAAACTCAATTTTTGCACCAGTGGTCATTTT
Source organism: Triadica sebifera (assembly GCA_023653625.1). Lineage (NCBI taxonomy): Eukaryota > Viridiplantae > Streptophyta > Magnoliopsida > Malpighiales > Euphorbiaceae > Triadica > Triadica sebifera. Next base: position 4,783,630 of record CM042898.1, read on the forward strand.
GCAAAATCGAAGAGACCATTTTGAAGGGAAAATTATTTTATAATTTTTGGAATATTTAATTTGATGAAATTGAATTATTTAGAGGTTGAATTTTGGAGAATTAAAATTAATTATGAAGAAAAATGAAGAAAATATTTGATTGGTTGGAAAATTTTTAAGTCAAAATTAATGGAAATGTGATTGGGTCATGTGTCAATATTATGGAATAATTAATTATGCTATTGGTCAATGAGGAGATGGATTAAGGAATTAATTGTGATTAATTAAGTTAATTGAGTATAAATAGGATAAAAATCTACAAAATATCAAAATCTATTTCTTCTTCTTCTTCTTGTGTGGCCGTCCACCATGGGAGCTGGATTAAGCTTTTCCTTCACCTTAATTTCACAAGATTACCAATAATCAAGTATTTGGAGCAAGAAAAATTAATTGGTGGGTGAAGAAAATAAAGGAAAATTGGAGGAAAATTATTTCTTTGGCCAAACAAATTCAAGAAAAATTGGAGGTAAGTTTTTATTCACTTTTCCTTCAAATTCATATGAATTTATGTTGGATTTGATGATTGTTTAAATTAGAAATTGAAGTTGTGGTGTGTTGTTGGTTGAAATTGCTTGATGGAAAAAATTAGGGTTTATGGCAAAAATCTTGAAAAATTAGAGAAAAATAGGAAATGAAGAGAATAAGGTTTGAGGATGATGGATTGAGTGAAGAATTGATGGAAATGAATTTTAGGAATTTTTGTGGAATTTTTAGAGAATTTCCATAATTATGGTTAAATTTTGGAAAAATTATTTTGGAGGAATTTTGCCTTAAATTGAAGATAATGGAATTAATTGGAGTGTATGGAAGTAGAAAATAAATTTTTGGATGAAAGAAAAATTTAATAGAATTTTTGGTGAATTTTTAGATTTTTTGCCAAATTATGGAAAAATTTATTGGGAGTTGTTGAATATTGTTTTGGTGAAATTGATGATGGAAAATGAAAGAAAATGAGTTAAAGTGATGATAGAAATTTATTTGGAATTTTTAGAGTATTTATTGGATTAATAAAAATTCTTGAATTGGAAATGGACACTAGAAGAATAAAAGAAATACATGGAGAAAAATAGTTTTGGAGGCAGAAAAATAAAGAAAATAAATTATTATAAAAGAAAATTTATATTTGAATTTTTGGTCCACCGGGAAGCGTGATAACGACTAAAACCGGAATTTATGCATTGAACATGCATAATAAGAAAATTTTAAATTATAGGATCTTGATATTCGTGAAAGCTAAAAATTTAAATTTTGCTAGATTTTATGTCGTAAAGAGTTCAATAGCTTATCGAAAATTTTTATCTCTATATGCGACATTGGACGAGGCGCCAACCCGAGATAAAGGGAAAGAGCCGGCGGATACCGGCAAAGCGTAAAAATGTTAGTGCAACTACTTTTATAATAATAGTCATGTAAATATGTTTTATGTGAAAATTGGAATTTTTGCAATTATTGTATTGGAAATATATTTTTGTATTCCAGAAAATTTAAATGTTAAAAATTCTCTATGATGATAATTATTTTAGTATTGAAAGGATATTTATTAATTTTATGAAAAATGAAGTGAACTATGAGTATGAGAATTTTTTCCACATGTTAGCCTAGACGTGAACTAGGGTATTGTTGGCATGCCAATAGGGTAGAAATTATGGTCCTGTGCATTTCTGTGGACCAATGAAATATTGTGATCCTGTGCATTTCTGTGGATCACCTGATATAATTGTCAGTCCTGTGCATTTCTGTAGGCTGAATCATATTACATTTGGATCCTGTGCATTTCTGTGGATTCTAAGTTGGGATGTAATATGATACCCCTTTGATTCCCTAGGAGAAAGTCTATGACGTTATAATATGTGGGTATATGAAAAATATATTATTAAGAATTAAACGATATTTGAATTATAAAAATATTGTATTATGATATTTACAGAAAAAGATGGAAATTTTGAATTGATTTTATTTTAAATACATGTTTTTATTTTAATGATTATTACTATAAGAGTTTTTGCACCACTGAGTTATATACTCAGCGCGGGAGTTTATTTTCTCTCGCGTAGGTTACCAAAGTAGCAGAAAGCGTCCTGATTTGTAGATAGAGACGCTGATTGGGGACCGCATTATGGAGCACAGCAGTAGTAGTGGTAGCCACCCAGAGCGGATTGATATTTTTATTATATTTTGATATTTATATATACAAGTTTTTAAATTTCATTACAGCATGTATATAAATAAAATAAAAAGGTGTGTGTATAATATTTTAGTATATATTTTAAATTTCTTATATTAAATATGTTTAAAATTAAAGAAGTATTTTTGGAGAGTTTTATTTTCTGTAGCACCTCTTATCCGTCCGGTATACGGATAGGTGTACGGAAGGGTAAGGGGTGTTACAATTATTATTATCATTATTATTATTATCATTATTGCCCTTTACTAGAATTCCAAGGAAATAGTCATTCAAGTAAATAAAAAAACTAGACATACGCAAAATACAAAAAAAAAAAAGAGCTAATAAAAGAAGTGCAAACCTAATATGAAACATTATCGATATAATTAGAATTAATTCAATTATACCAAAAAATATTACAATGCATATAATTTAAACTAAATTAAATTTAAAATTTTTATACATCATGATCATGATGACTAGTTAAAATAAAATATTAGATTAATTAACATAATTTTATAATACTGTAGAAATCAAATACAATAATGTATGGACAATCATTAGCTCAAAAGTTTCACAAAAGCGGATAGTTACAAATCAATATGTTTTTTAAATATAAAATATGTACAATTATAACTACTCAAATCCTAAAAGATAAACAAAAAAAATATTTATTACCAACCCTTCAAACTTATCTTTAGGCTCTGAATTGGGGTGTCCTTCTCTGTCGATCAATTTATAGGCTCCACACTTGTGCATGATAAAAATTTATATGCTAAACAGTATAATACTTAGTGGTACATAATAACATGCAAAGTGTATAAGCATAGATATATAACATGCATTATTAACTTACTATCATATTTTTATGTCATGCCTTAATTGTCCACATATAAAATACCCATTTAACAAATGATGTCATGCTCTAAAGTATTTATACTTATACACAAGCTTGAACATGACATAACAAGAAATCAACCATAAAGCATGCAAGTGTATACCACACTTAAATAATTATATAATTATTTATCTAATTTACTCTTAACTAAACTAAAATGAATATGAGAATAAAATTCAAGGCTCTCACCTGAACCCCTTATCACAGTTGTGTAAGTCTCTCATAACACCTATCTGAGGTAAAAGAAGTATGCGTTTATATCATAACCAAGGGAGCTCACTTGAGCTTTTAAACTCTTGTCATTTGAGATAACTCATATTGACCATCCTAAGTCATCTGGTACCGATCTACTCTTAATGATATGTCATTTATCCTAACTTTAGTCCTAATTAAAGTATTAGACATAATTGTGTTTACAACTCTTACCATTATCATAATTTCCATATACCATTTCTTAACTATTATCATTCCTTGCATTCATTTTCATACCATGAAATAAGAAAACAGAGGTATATCATCTCAAACTAAAATCAATATTGATTCATGCATCAAAATATAATAAAAACTAAAATAAGCAACTTCATGACAGTGAATTACCTTTCACGATTGTGAAGAAATCTTTCACAGGTAATTTACTCCAAAATTAACCCCCAGATTTCATGGTCGTAACTAGCCTTTCTGGGCATAAATTCAATCGTGAAACAACCCATGAAGCTACTTGTGAACTATTCTGCTTTACCAAAAATCACCACAACATGAACTTTATGCCCATAAAATACTAGTTCACAGTCATAAATCTGGAAAATTTTCAGAATACAAATCAAAACAGAGCATACCATTTCACATGCAATTTTTCTTTAAGATTGACTAATGTCAATCAATCTATCAACATTCCAAAATAATTTTCCATCATTTATATGTCATTTATCATTTTTAGCATTAAAAAATGAGCAATTAATCACATTTACTAAATCAAATCTACCATAATCTCATTATAGCATTTTAAGTCCACAAATGCATTAAAACCCAAAAATCGTGCATTTTTACCAATCAACAGCAAAAAAAAAAGTGCATTTAAGGCATACCAACATATAAAATGCAATTTAAACTTTGAATGTAGTTAAGTATATACCTTTCATCTAAAATGGAGCATTAACCAAAAACTCTAAGCTTTTCAAATCTATTCCCCATTGGGATGAGACTTCAAGCTCCTTTTCAACTCATAAATATGCCAAAAGTTTCTTCTTAGATCACAAAGCTAAAACAAACTCAAAACACCTTAAAACTAAGTTTTTCTCTCTCATTCTCAAGAACACCTTTCTTCTCACATCTCTTTTTTTTCAAGCTTTACATTTAGTTTGAACTTTATGTTTTTATGTGTAGATGGAGAAAAGGGTTTGTAGATAATGAAGAGAGGGATGGTGGTGTGTTAGGTTAGATCACAAAGAGTGGGGCATATATTTTAGAGGTATGACAGATAGAGAAAATTGTATATATCTCACATACTCCTGACTGACTAGCATTTAAGAGCGTGAATCACCTTATCATAACTGTGACAAAATCCTTCACAGGGGGTGGCCATTAGCTCAACATTCACAGTTATGACAACTTCTTTCACAGGCGTGAATCTCATTAAAATTATATCATTTTGAACCACAGCATGAAAGCACTCGCATCACAATACTCAACCCTTATCCCAAAATATACCATTCTCAAACCCTCTTTAAAACACCACATAACTTATAGGTCATAATTAACTGGTGTTACATGGTACATACAAGGATTAGTTAATTAGCAATATATAAAAACTCAAAGAGATAGGTCAAGTGGAAGAATGGAGTTGTAATATGTAATATTGAATATATACACATACATACACTTAATATATACTTCAAATATACCAAATGTTTACCATATATATATATATATATATAATATGGAATATATATCACCTACACTGAGATTGAGTACCTATTAACATTTTTTAGAAGAAACCCTGCTTAATATATTATTCATCGGCAACACTATTTACTGCATTATTGCATGAAATAAGCTTCATTGGAGTCGAAGACATTGCAACGAGAGCCGAAGAAGCAGAGCAACAGTGGCACACTTAATTTTATATATATATATATATATATATATATTTACACTCCCTCCCACTTCTCTCCCCATTCATCTTGTCCCACTCTCGCATACTGCCTAATATTGATGTTAAAGAAGTAGAAGAAGATGAAGAAGACGAAGGCGATGTTAATTATGAAGATGATGAAGACGAAAAGAATGATGTCAAGGAAATGTCAAATAAGCAGTAAAAGATGAAGACGAAGAAGACTTATTTTACAAAACTCAAAATAACTGGAGAGGCAGTTATATATAATGTATATATACTTTATATATATTATTTATAGATTTTACATATACATCACATACCACACATATATCTTACCTATACCATTAACCCAATCACATACGTCCAAGTTTTCATTTCATTTCAGAATGAAAAAATAAATTTTCCATTTCTAATCAGAGCAAGAAAACAAGCAAACAAATCACAGTTTAAGTATCATTGCTTCAATCTCTGTGATACCTTAAACCAAAAAAATAAAAAAATATGCTAGTGCTTTTTTTTAGTGATGAACCTATTTCATTTGCTGATCTTGAGGTATGTTTAAAGGCAATAGAATAAATAGGTATTTAGCAGAGCAAAAAAATTAAAATAATAATATAAAAAAAAGGAATAAAAAAGGCTTTGAATCCTATCTCTATATTTTCAAGGGGAAGAATAATCATTTTCCTTTCTTATGGCTTTGTCTTTACTTTGTTGGCCTATTTGTCACTACAATGGTGATTGCAGGGGAGGGTTAGGGTTAGGAAAGAATTTCTTCAAATTGATTGCAGGGGAGGGTTAGGGTTAGGAAAGAATTTCTTCAAATGGTGGACATGAAAATCGATTGTTTGGCCAAATAAAAAAAATGTAGGGGGAGAAGAAGATGGAGGTGAAGATGTGGTGGGTTCACAAAAAGCAAATCGAGAAGAAGTGATGGGTCATTGTGTTTGAGCTGAGAGGGTAGAGTTGTTGCGAAATGATGCCGTGGGAAAAAAATGTAAATAATATAAATATATATATAAAAAAAAATGATAGAGTTGTTGTATAGGGGCTCGGTAAAGTGATGATATTAAAAAATTTTATTATGTCTTTAAAAAGAGGGGTAAAGACTCGAGAGAGGAGGTAAAGTTTTTCATTTCTATTTCAATAACAGCATTATCAACAGCATTAAATCCACCTTTATAAAATCACTTTCTCTTCAATGGCATGATATAGGATTGGTTTACATTTCCCGTCTTTCTGTCCTTAGAACATTTGCTACACGGGTTGGGTTTATTCCTGTAGTTGGCCATAAGCTGGTGGGCTATTTGGTCTTTAGACTTTAATCTCATATTTAACCAATGAGAATAATAGTCAAAAGGAGCTACATTAATTTCAATTAAGGTTGGCAACAAAAGTCTTCAAAGGGAATGATAATTGCATTAATCTTTAAGACCCTTTTCATTTTACTCATCAACAGATAATTTAATGTAAACTTCAAGGAAAAATGCTTGAAAAAATGACTTTCAATTTGTTTGTGCATGATTATTCAAAGCTAGAAGAGAAAACCATTAGTTATTTATTCCTTAATTATTTTCTCTCTTAATAAAATCGCCAACTAAATTAAATGACGAGTATTCAATAATTACTCGAAAAAATACCATTTAAATACCTATGCTACACATTGCTCTTGAACTCAGATGTATGATGGTTGAACTAGACATGAGTAGTACTGATTGGATGCAGTGCACATTTGGACTTCGGCAAGGAAAAAGACAAATGTGCTGCTGGTGACCCATCATTACAGGATATGACTCCCAAAGGCCGACCAATTGTTTCAGGCAAAGCAGCCCATTTCCCTTGTTGTGATCATATCTTATCCTGATTTTTCTTTATTCTCTAAAAAGAATATCGGATCAGCCAAGTTATAAAATGAAAAAAATTGCAGCCACGATAGGTTTACAAAGCTACGCTGCTACAAAAAGAAGGAAAATTTTCGCATTCCCAGTGCAATAAGATTCGCCTGAAGCATCAAAAAGGGATGATTTCCAGTTGAAGCAATGTCCAATGAAATTAATCTCAACTCAATTGCACCAAAAAAATTTCAAAGAAACCCACTCTTACTAGTATTTAGCAGGTTTGATTTATATTTAAAAGTTTAACCATATTCCTCTACTCTTGGCGTTGTTCACTATTTGACTAGGTCATATCAATGATCCAGACTAAATCATCAAACTGCTCATATCCTGAGAGCGACAGAAGTAACAGCTGCATACCCACTCGGTATTACATAACTTCAAAATGGCACTATCTTACCTGAAATCACCATGAAGATTACTAGCAAAGACCATTCCTCCTATTTTATAACTCAAAAGGAGGTTAAGCCTCTTCCGTTGCCAAGGTCAAATTTTGATATGATAAGTTATGCTTTCAGAAAACAAGAACTCCGTTAAGTTCACTTTTGACATATTTTTAATGGTTCTGTATCCAGTCCACATGGGAATTCAATAATTTGACCCATAATTATCATATAATTCCAAAACATGGGTCAAAGAAACTACCAAGATGCCAAGGACCCCTCAACAAACAATAAATCACGCATCAAAATTAATCGACTACATATATATCCACTCTTTCATTATACTTTCAAACGCAGCATACTTGAAGCTACTACTCTTATCTGAAAAAGATATAGTCAGAGTGGTGGTAGACAGAAGAAGAAAGATGATTATATGAAAGAAATAATCGGACAACAGAGGCAGAAGAGACCTGATTCGGATGTTTGCAAATCTGCAAGCAGCACTAACTGAGCTACACACAACACTAGTATTGACAAAAGCAAGGCATTTCTGTCATTTCAATCCACGCTAATAGGTCAAATCCACATCTTCAAAAAGCATTTGTTCCAGTGAGGTCATATGACAGTAGAAAGCAAACAAGGCTTGGCAATGGTAAATATCAAAAGCACTAGTATAAAGAAAGACTAAGATTTTTGATCTGCATCCCCCCTTAAAGAGTAATGCCTACAGGAAAAGATATTCGATCTTTATGAATCTGCAGAACATGCCAAGCCAATGATCAATAATTGACATATGAAAGTCAGCACCAGAAATTGCAGAGCCACCAATAAAGCCAATGGAATGTACAATTCTACTGAGGAGACGACTAATGTCACTGCTAAAAAAACCCTATTTGGAAAGATAAGCATTGCTCCATTGTCTCTTCAAAAATGGAATGTACAATTCTACTGAGACAACGACTAATATCACTGCTAAAAAAACCCTATTTGGAAAGATAAGCATTGCTCCATTGTCTCTTCCAAACCTTTTACAAAGCAACATTGCCAGCATGTAAACTGCTAAAAACCAAAATTGTGAAGAAGAACCTGAGCCCACGAAGAACTTGTCTTATAATATAACATGGAACTATCTAAATGTCCCGCACTTGAATTATCACACAGCCCACCAGCCGTCATCAAAACCTAATAGTTATAACTGTTTCTAGAGCTAACAAGCAGTTAAATACCTGCAAAATTCTTTATGTCAATTAAAGTAGATTACAGAAAAAATAGTAAAACTCCATAAAAGCTTCATGCCTTCAACACCACTGGAAAAACTGTATCAGCTGACTTCACAAAATTGTTGACATGATTTGAAGAATTCATATTTGTGCAACAGGACAAAAGGATGTGAAGAATCAAAGCGGAGAATTAGCAAACTTGAGTTTAACAGAGCTCCATTGATGGCTTGGAAATTAGTTTCAAAGTTCAAACATTTCCTCATTGCATACCAGTCAGCCGACAAAGGCACAATAAGCAGCCGACAAGGTTAAGATGCTTCGAGAAGTTCAAGGATCTCCACAGAATATATAAAAAATGATTTCACCAATGACCCTTAAACTATATAAAGTACCGCCATAATTAGGACAGTACAAAACTTGCTCAAATGAAATTTTAAAGAGGGGAGCTAACATCCAGAATTAGCAAAAAAGGAACTGGCAGAAAAGTTGTGAGAAGATCCAGAATATGTACACAGCAAACAAATCATCCAATGCTTGCAAATATCTGATCTGTAATAAAGCTAAAATCTTATATAGCACTAACAACTTCTTTGAGAACCACAAAAAGAACAGCAAGTTGCTTTTCTATAATAATCAGAACCAATTCCGCCTTCTAGTTCCTCATATCCACTAAAGTAGTGAGGCTTGGAACTAAGCTTTATTGCAGATGTCAACTAATCTAATCAAAATCTTTTTCGCTTCACTCGTGATAGGTCATCAAAATCATCATCATACAACACCTGGCCTCCATGTCTGTAGTTTCCTTCTTGTTCTTCAATGCTTCTTGGTCTTCTAGGTCCATTTCCAGGACGGTTCTTAACCCGTCTATCAAATTCCCTAGCTCGTTCATGAAATTCTGGATTATCTTCAGGGAAACATCTAAAGGACCTAGGACCATTCTCTGGATTGAGATGAAAATTTTCACCATCAGCACCATTAAAAGGAGGCCTAAAGGAACGAACATGGGCTCGTCTCTCATCAAACCTTCTTCTCTCTTCACCATTTCCATCCCCACCAATCTCATGAAACCGGCCAGAATGCACAGGTCCCCCAAAGAATTCATCATTCTCTGCCCTTTCTTGAGGATCTCGAGGGTCCACAATACCAAATCTTCTACCATTTCTAAGTAAAAGTCGGCCTGTAGGGCTTCTATTAGAGATTATAGATCTTGGATGACCATGGTCCCTACTAGGATCCATTTCCCTCAATTCATTAGGTCGGGTTAAATATGAAGGAGAGCCGTGCCTCCTTGGCACCCTATCTGCAGGAAAACTTGGGCTATTAGGTGATCTCATCCTCTCCATCCTGTAAATTGGTGATCTACGATGAGGCAATTCAGGAGGTCCACCAAACCCATCTGGAGATCTTCTCCTAGAAGACCATGGACCTGGAGAACGAGATCTGATTGGAGACTTTGATCGCATTTGAGGAAGGCCCCTTCTCTGGACAGATGAGAAATTCCTAGTCCCTTGGACAAAGCGACCTTCTAATCCCTCATACGGGGGTTGAGGACGTGTATATGCATGCTCTTCGTCATCATCGGGAAATCCCCTCATGATCTTCTCAGCATGCCTTAGTCCAACAACTTCAGAACTGTCTTCACCCATGCTTCTTGGAACTCTGCGAACCATTTGAAGTCCACGTGAAGCAGGTCCATCTCTCCCTCCAGGAGAGCGCCTTCTTGAGGAAAAATGGCGGAAAATTGATGTTTCATCATCCAACAACTTTCTCCCTCCCCGAATTGTACCAACAAATGTATCATCGGCTCTAACATTGTAATTCATGAATTCAGTATCTGACCCGGTAACAGCAGATGCATATTTGTGTCTGGGAATAAAATCACATTCAGAATCCCTCTCATTATGTAAAGTGTCAATCCTACTGGCAAGCCTCCCTCTACCATGGAGGAAATTCCATCTAGAGTTTCTGAATGATTGATCCTTATATCTTTCTCTAGAGAATCTGTGGGAACCCTCATTAAATGTTTCTTCCCTAAAACAATTTGCAAAGGAAGAAATATCAGACAATAGTAGATATATTAATACTTAATATATATACAAAATGAATAACAATGAATTATAATAAATAATCACCTCCCTCGAGGATGTAGTCTACCTCCTTCTAGTGGTACATCAGGTAATCTTTCTTGCCCAGGACGTGACAACAATGGCTTACCTGATATAGTTCTCGTCTTACCAAAAGAAGACATGTTAGAAGCTATAGACAAGTTAATAATCCTACTTTGATTACCTCCACTATTGGCATCCTTGGGTGTATCATCAACATTTAAAGATGTTTCCACCTTTAGTACAGCTGAGTCATTCTTTTCCACATCATTCATTTTCACAGTCTCACTTATTCCTTCAGAAAGAGCTGTCAAAGTTCCCTGGCCTCCACTAGCTGGTTGATCAAATGACTTTTCTGCCCCTAGGCCCTTGTCTTTATTTGCTGATAAGTAAAGCATTTTTCTTCGAATTTGCTTCACTATCTTCCTTTTGTCAGCTCCACTGCCTGATATATCAACTGCAGATGACTCTTCCCTTGAAGCATCTTTTTCAGCATCACCAAGGGTTTTCCCATTTGCAGTTTTATCAATATCTTCAACAGTATCTTTGCTTGTTTCAACAAGTTCTTCTTTATTATTGTTCTTTCCCTCAACATTGGATGAACTAGAATCAAGATCAGCATGTAGTTCTTCAAATTTTGCTTTTTTATCATCAGATTCACCCTGACTGGTTTCCTCTCTTTTCTCACACATTGGACCCTCCACTGCAGCATGCGGTTGTGATTCACGGACCTCCCCATCCTCGTAGTCATCCTGTCCTCGACCATCTTCTTCTACATCCATAGGCACAGAATTACCATCAGACTCGCATTCAGAGCCATAAGAATCTTCTTCTAGCATATCACCTGACAAATTAATCTTTTCCTCATCGCTTACAGAACCTTCACCACTTCGGTGTGGATCTGGCGGAAGCTCATCCAGGTCAAAATTTTCTGCACTTTTCTCCTCTGTAATTTCAGCTCCTATTGCACTGGAACGATTAATTTCACCACCACTATGACTCACAGGTACAGCACCCAATTCCGAAGCAACCTGCTCTACACTTTCACATGATTCCTTTGGAGCCTCATTGCTAAGATCAGCTCCTCCAGCAGCCCCACCATGTCCTAAATGGTCCAACATAATGCCATCTGCAGATAAACCTATTGAACAATTAGGTTTTGTAATAGTATTTAGACCTTGTAATACCTGTCCATCTGTTGAACAATTAAATTGTCCCTCAGTTTCCTGACCTTTCAGCACGTGTTCATTTGTTGAACAATTAGATTGTTCCCTGGTATCCTGACCTTGCAGCATGCTTTCATTTGTTGAACAAGTAGACTGTGCTTGAGTATCTAGACCTTCCAGTATATGTTCATTTGTTGAACAAGTAAATTGTCCTCTGCTATCCTGACTTTGTATTACCTGTTTGTCAGATTGGGGTGATGTCCCATCTATTGTCTTCAGTGTTTCTAAATTATCCCCATGAAGTGGTTCAGATTTCATAGATTTGGTATCAACTGATTTGCCAGGACAAGCATTAGGTAACTTCAAACCTTCTTGAGCAAGCTTTTCAACAAATTCAGACTTCACTGATACTGCTCTATAATCTAACAAAGGCAATGAGTTGGCTTTAGCTCCCGCAGTATCATGTTCGAAACTCTCATCAAATGGTTCAGATTTAATGTTCCTAGAGTTAACAGTGGGGCCTTCTGATAACAACACTTCGGGCAAGCTAATACTAGGAATAGCACTGCAGGACTCTTTGTTAGCAGATGAATTAGAAGGTTCCTGACAGTTAAAAGAAGGAAAAGATGGACCACTAAGGCGCAAATGAAGAGAATCCTCAGAATTATAGTGTTGGGTGTATTCTGAAGATGTTCTAGTAAAACTATTTCTGCACTCACTCACATCAAGAAGATGCTTTTCAGTAGCAATAGTGGTTGTGGCCATCCCTGTCGACACTAAAGGTTTTACATCATTTGCTATACCAACTATGTTTGAGCCATCAGCTACAACTTGACCTGAAGCTTCATCACTCACAGAAGTTTCCCATGTATCCATTGTAGTATTCAAGTCCCAATTTGATCTATCAGAAAATATATTAGCATTTTCAATATTTGACTGCACATCATCCACTTTACACTGAGCATTCCTTTCACCATTGCTTAAAGACAAATTCAATGAAAAAGGTTCTATATTTCCCTGTATCCAACAATTACCATTATCATTCTGATCCTCCAGAGCAGAATGATGATGTTCTGTAAAAGAAAATTCATGATTCCCAGAACTAGAAGATTTTACTTCATACTTCTCTTCTATCTGCTGGTTAAATATCTCTTTAACAACATTAAGTGCAGGGGCTTTATCGGGTGGTAAGTTCAGCTCAGTTGCTGCTGATAGCACATGGATATTAGCTGATTTTTCAGCTGTCAGAAGTTTCTCCACATTCTCAAACTTACCTAAAGAATCAGAATGAACTGTAGGGCATGCTTCTTCAATTTTAACTCCAGAGTACTGTACATACCTAGTCCGCACCATGTTATTAGAACTTTTACTTTTCTCAAGTAAAAGCTTCTTTGTTTCATCAGATAGGCTAGAAGAACTTGCTGCAACACTAGCATTTGAAGATGCTGATTCCTTGGACAGTCTATCATGTTCTTTCTCTAGAGAATCATTTTCTGGCAACTGTGAAGATGGGTTTTCAGGTGGAGGTGAAGAAGGCCGAATGAACCTCCTTTTCTTCATAGGAACACCGCCAAGGGGTTTAACCCCAGTCTGCCAGTAGAAGTCAGACAAATTAATATGGCAGCAATAACAACCATTAAAAAGATTTGGAAGTAGGAAATATCTAAAGGGGGGGAGGGGCGCAAAAACAAAATTTTATTGACAACTGAAATCAATTTCCTAAACACAACCATAAATAATAAGATTTCAATCTCTAAATGCAGTAACCAAAAATTAAAGAAGACTGAAAAACCACTTATCATTCGTGAATTTAGTTACGGAGATCTTGTAATCCAACGGAAAACACATATTTGCAAACCCACTTACCCGCAGCAAAAGAATGGTCATTTAAATATATACATAAAGAGGAAGAAAAAGGTGCAGAAATTTTTTCGTACAAAAATTAATAAAATGATATTTACATATATTGCACAAAAAATAAAAATAAAAACTGAAACAAAAAAGGGTTCCAAGCAGCCCTGAAATTTGAAATGAAAAACATTTTTTCAACATGCAAATATGTCCCAAAAATGAAATTTAAAAACGAAAATAACCTATCTCAGATGCTAAGTACACCAAAATGTTAACAATTTTACTAGGTGCTAAATTGAACTCATTTTCGCTGATTTTACCAGGATGTTAGTAGATTTTTCTGCCACCACCAGCTTTTCATCATCATCATCAGACTTAGCCAAAGAATCAGATTTAGTTGCAAGGCTTGGCTCTTCAATTTTAGATCTGGAATCATTAATTCTACTATTTGTTGACACAATACTGTAAGAACCTTTCTTATTTTCCTCGGGGGGAAAATTCTTTTTTGCATCATATACGCCATCAGAACTTGCCGCAAGTTCTGATTCCTGAGATGGGTTACCATGTTCTTTCTCTACTGCAACATTTTCCACATGCAGTAAAGATTGCTCTTCAGGTGTCGGTGAAGCAGGCCATATGAACCTCCTTTTCTTCACAGGAACACCTGCAATATTAAGACTAGACTGCCCACCAAGGGATTTAATTGCAGTCTGCCAATACAAGAATAATCAATCAATATATTCAGAAAGCAAACATCTGAATCTTTTCTAATATCAGTAAGCGATAGCTCAGGAAGGAAACGAACACCTCCTCATTTCCTGACACAGGCATTCCTTGAGTCTCTTTAATTGAAACCTTCTTGACGAAAAGAGTATATGTCTGAAGTGGCTTCTAAATCCCACCTCGATAATAATTATTGAAGTCAGTTTCAAAATGTACTCAGTTAAGCAATGAGGATGAAGCAGTTTCTGAGACCGATCAATAAAAAGCAACGAAGCAACCACCTGAAAGCAACAAAAAAAGGGATCTATTTTTCCTCAATTCAATCAAAATATCAGAGAAAGCATGGGTATAACAATCAAGCATCCAGTTCAAAATTTTGCAATCTAAATGCTAAAGAGATACGGAAAAACTCCAACTAGATCTAAGACCAAACAGATAAAATTTAACTAAAGAACAAATAAACTAGAAATCAACAGGAATTATGCAATCGGAAGTGACTTAAACTAAAAAGAATCATAAAACTGAAAAAAATTAGAAGATATCAAAACATGATCGAACTATTCAAAGAAGAAAATAAGCTCCAAAACACATAGCCAAAGAAAGATCTCAATTTCATTCAAAACCCAGAGTCAAAAAAAAAGGCAAATAATCTCAGAAAAAAAAAAAGAAATTTTTTAACACAGTTTTCTTTTAAAAAAAAAACGAAGAAAATCCGATCTTCCGACTACATAATCAACCACCCACCCAAAGAACAAAATTAAAAACAAAATCGAAAATCGTTCCAGGAAGCATCTAAAATGAACCGTCACCAGACTTTGATCGAAATGGGAATAAAGAATGGGGAAAGCAATCAATCAAACAACATCAGAAAACAAAGAGAGTAATTACCTGATCTAAGAGAAACTAATCTTTAGAGAGAAAATTTATAGAGAGAACAGACAGAGTCTGAAACTTCAGGGAAAACGCAAAGAGAGAATAAACGAAGCCTCAAAGCAGCAGAGGGCTTTCCTTAAATTTGCTTTTAGGGTTAAGAATAACGCATTCCCTCTTAATAAATTATTAAAAAAATATTTAAAATAATAATTAAAAATTTAATTTAAATATATTAACTGTTCTATAATTACAATAACTACCAAAAACTATAAATTTTTTGAAAAATTATAAGATTGAGAATAAAATTTTAGTAAATTTATGTAAAAATATTTAAAATATAAAAAAATTATATTTATAAATTTATATAATATTAAATAAATTGATATTATTTTAATTTTTTAAAAAAATTTATATAAGTTTTTTAAAAATTATTTATTTATTGATTTATTTATTAGTTTTTTTTTTTTGCAGTCGCACAATTTTATTTGACTTTATCTGTCCACAGTGAATCGTGAAAGTCTAAGTCACGCTTTTCATTGGGGCCCACCACTAAGGGGACCATTGGTTAAGTTAACCGACACGTGTATATCTTACTTGCGAATAACGTGTGTGGCTCCCACACTTTGCCTGGCCGTATTTATTGGACTTGTTTCTATTCATACTTATGATTCCCTACTCCTGCACTCACAGATATGCAATGTCGTGTCAAGATATTGACCGCTCGATCTGTGTTGTTCGTAAGAGCAATGCTAAACACCCTCCCTATTTTTCAATGAAAATGTCATTAGCATTCATTATTGGTGGTTTGAGTTTTCAAAATAGTTCTTTTTAATTAATAATTATATTTTAATTCTCTATTATATTTTTATTTAATATATTTTGTTATCAGTAAATTTAAATTATTAATTCAATTTTTTTAAAATATTTCTAACTATTATGGGACCATATTAGGTAAAATGTACTAACCTATTAACTACATTTGTTAATGTGTCTGAAAATTAAAAAAAATATATCAAATTAGGAAGTAAAGAGTATTTATTTATTTATTTTTCACCCAAATTCTACCTGCTAAATCAAGTATTTATAAATAATCTCAGCCATTTATTGTCATGCAAGACAAACTAGTTAATTTTTTTATTTTTTATTTTAAAACTTAATAATTAACAATTAATAAGTATCATAAACATGCATAAATGTGATAATAAATACGTATGGGTAAATTGAGATATAAAACACTTGGAACTATGCAAATACACAATATTGCAAAAAATAATTATTTTGACATTCAAAAAAATAAAGATAATTAATTTCGAAATTTAATAGAGTAAAAATAATTACTTAAAAATTCAATAAAATAAAATAAAATAAATGCAACAAGGTCGAATAAAATTAATAATCTATTTTAAAGAAAGGCCCATATTCCACATATTGCTGGATGGAAGAAGCAAGCCTCTCTTTGTGGTGCTGTATTCCTAAGAAAGGAGAAAGCAAGAAAAATGGCCCTAGCGATTTTTGGAACCTTTTTCATTTAACATATTTTTATGGGATACAATACAAAAAAAAAAAAAAAGTATATTTAATAGAAGGGCAATCTCTTGAATTTTTTTCCCAAATTGCGTTCGCATCAAGGCGAAGAACAAGGCATCCCAACTCCCAAGCGTATGAGCTACTCAACATCTCAGCTTTCTTTTTCTTGGTATTTAAAGCATTTACTTTCCTTTCTAATGTGTATCCCAATTTGAAAGATTTGTAGCTTAGTGAAATACTCAGCACATCAGGCTTCTAATTTTCCACCCCATATGTCCGCAGCTTCCCAGGCCACTATCATTAAATAATTGGATTAATGGCTTTTGAACTTTGATACTAGTAATATTTTAGCTTTCTAATTTTAGTTTGTAACATTAAAGTATTAAAATTTATCATGTTAACAAGTTACAAGTAAAATTTTAATCTCTCTATAAATTAAGACTTTTCTAATTTAAAGACTTTATTGAGAGATTTTATAAGCTTCCCAAGATTTTATAAGTTTCC
Source organism: Triadica sebifera (assembly GCA_023653625.1). Classification (NCBI taxonomy): domain Eukaryota; kingdom Viridiplantae; phylum Streptophyta; class Magnoliopsida; order Malpighiales; family Euphorbiaceae; genus Triadica; species Triadica sebifera. Next base: position 4,801,088 of record CM042898.1, read on the forward strand.
ACCTCTAAGCCCCAAACCCAAAATCAGATTTGCTGGTTTTGTGATCCCTGAATGTTATCGCGAAGCACCTAGCGATGACGCTTGACTCCTCCCTTTCCTAACCCCTTGGCTTCCTTGCCACGCCCAGACATTTTCTTTCTCACAATTTGTGCACAAATAATTCAATATATTAATTAAATTGACAAAAATCCTAGAAATTGTATGGAAAATTCCATTTACTTTTCTTGTATATTATTCTGTGACAATATGAGATTTCTCTCAACCACTAAAATTCTAGTTAGAAGTGGAAAATAATTTTTGGAATTAAATGAATATTTAATAGAATTTTGGGTGAAATTTTAGATTATTAGCCTAATTATGGAAAAATTTATTAGGAGTTATTGAATATTATTTTGGTGAAATTGATGATGGAGAATGAAAGAAAATGAGTTAAAATGATTAGATGAATTTATTTGGAATTTTTAGAGTATTTATTTAATTAATGAGAATTTTTTAGTTGAAAATGGAATTAAAGGGAAATAAATTGAGAAAAATAGTTTTGGAGGAAAAATAAAAAAAAATAAAATATTATAAAGAAAAATAATATATGAAATTTTTGGTTGCACAGAAAAACGTGTCGAATACTAAAATCGTGATTTATGCGTTAAACACGCATAATGAAAAATAATTTTTAATTATACGATCTCAAGATATATGAGAGCGGAAAATCGTCGAAAAAATTAAATTTTATTAGATTTTATATCGTGTGAGATTTAATAGCTAATTAAAATTGTCTATCTTTAGGCGCGAGATCGGGGCAGACACCACCTCAAGATAAAGGGAAAAAACCGATAGACACCGGCAAAGATAAAGAGGTTAGTGCAATTGTTTTTATAATACTAGTCATATATATATAAGTAAGTAATTAAATAAAATCGGAAAAGTATAAAGTAAAAAGGAAATTCTTAGATTCAAATAATTTATGATATTATATAAAATATATTTTATGTGAAAATTTTAAGTTTTTACAATTATTGAATTTAAAATATTTTATTTGTGTTTCAGAAAATTTAAAAGTTAAATATACTTTATGATGATATTTATTTTGGTATGAAAATAATATTTATCGAATTTATGGAAAATGATTGAGAAACAAACAATAAAGTATTTTTGTGAAAATTATTCTTATGCTTTGAAATGTAAAAATGAATTGAATTATGAATATAAGAAATTTTGCCTATATATTAGCCTAGACGTAAACTAGAGTATTGTTGGCATGTCAATAGGGTATAAATTACGGTCCTGTGCATTTTTGTGGATCAATGAAATATTGTGATATTGTGCATTTCTATGGATCGCCTGATACATTTTTCAGTCCTATGCATTTTTGTGGACTGAGCAATATTATATTTGGATCATGTGCATTTATGTGGATCCTAAGTTGATATGTGATATGATACTCCTTTGATTCCCTAGGAGCAAGTTTATAATGTTATAATATGTTGGTATATGAAAAAGATATTATTAAAAAATTAGAGATATTATGTATCATGAATTCAAATTGATAAATGAAAATGATATTATATTATTATCTTGAAAAAATATATTTAAATTTTGAATTGATTTCATTTAAATTTATGTTTTATTTTAATGACTGTTATTTTAAGGTTTTTGCATCACTGAGTTATATACTTAGCGTGAGAATTTATTTTCTCTTGCATAGGTTACAAGTGTAGCTGACAATGTCTGGACTTGTAGATAAGAGATGTTGATTGGTGGATCCTCATGATGGAGTCTAACAGTAGCAGTGGTAGTCACCCTGAATGGGTTGATCTTCTTATTGTATTTTGATATATATATATATATATATATATATATATATATATATATATATATAAGCTTTTAAAATTTCATTATGACATGTACATACGCATACGCATAAAAAAAAAGTTGTAATTAGGGTGTGTATACATTATATTTTTTTTATATATTTTAAATTTCTTTTATTAGATATGTTTACAATTAAAGGAATATTTAAAAAAAATTATTTTTTGTAGCACTTATTATCCGTCCAGTATACGAATTGATGAACGAAATGATAAAAGGTGTTACAATTTTATTGGTATCAGAGTAAGGTTTAGGCGGTTATAGGATAGCAAGGGGTGAAATCAAAATTGTCTGCTCATGTATTGGTTTTTGAAAAAATGATTTGAATGTATAAATATAATTGCTACTGCTTCCTAATGTGGGTGCCTATTGTGCTTTATAGGGTTATAGATTTCAAATGCGGAGGGTCAGAGAAGAGACCCAGAATACTTATGAGCCACTTAACATTGACGCTTCATACCCTTCATTCCAATAGAGCACAGTTGAGGGCAGTGCATCCACCCGTAGATTTGATAGATCACATAGACATGAAGACATGTTCCGGTTCCGGGTTTAGCTAGAGAGGAGCTGCTAAAGGATATGGTTGAGATCTTACGACGTTCTGTCATACTAGCCACTACTGAGATGGGATTTGAGAGGCTTCGAAAGTTGGGAGCTCCAGATTTTTATAGCCGCAAGGAGGATGACGCGACAGCTGCAGAATATTGGCTAGATATGGTAGATAGAGTGTTTAGATAAATGGATTGCACATCTAGAGAAAAATATAGATATGTGGAGTCTTTGCTGCATGAGGGGGCTTATGACTGGTGGAAGACAATACTACAGCGCCCTCAGACACCAAACTCACCTTCTTGGAGATTCTTTCTGGAGCAATTCGGAGAGAGATATATTCCCAGGGCCTATATTGATCAGAAGAGATGAGACTTTCTGGATCTCAGACAAGGGAATAAGACTGTAAAAGAATACGAAAAAGTGTACACTCGCCTCAATAAGTATGCAGGGGGTATCATTGCTGATGAGGTTGATAGATGCAGGAGATTTGAGAAGGGACTACGATCCCCTATTAGGGCTAGGTTGGCAGGATCACAAATTAAGGAGTTTACTGCTTTGAGAACTACTGCTGAGGCAGTTAAAGAGTTCTTTTTTGAGGAGATGAAGGCAATAGTTTCGAGCCACCACAAGAGATCATTCTTTTAGCTGGGTGCAAATTCCTCCACTAGTAAGAAGACCAGGTTTTTTGGTAGCAGATTCCAGAGTGGATCTAGAGGTTCAGGTGCACCAGTCTGGCTATGACAGCCTACAAGATCAGCACCATCAGTTTCCAGTACCCCAGGTTCAATAGGGGGAAGATTTGTTTCATACTTTCAGTGCCAGCAGTGCAGTTGGTATCATAGTGGGGGAGTGTTGGTTGACATTTAGAGTTTGTTTCATTTGTGGGGCGACAGACCACTTTATGAGGGATTGCCCACACAGAGATCAGAGTGCGAAGCCTCTAGGGGCAAGATCGGTTTCGACATAAGGATTAGTACCTGCTAGAGGCCAAGGTAAAGGTCATATTAGGGGCGGTCAAACTGGATCAGTGCAAGCCGGGTCGGAGACTGTTAATAGGCCAAGGGATAACCACACTGCATCTGCCAAAGCATATGTTATGAGAGCACGAAAGGAGCATGATGCTCCAGATGTTATCGTTGGTAAATTTTATTTGCTTGGTTTTGATATATATGCTTTAATTGATCATGGGTCTACACATTCTTACATATGCATTACACTATTGCTTTGCTAGCATTTAGAGATTGGGAATTTAGAATTTGATATAATAGTGACGAATCCCCTGGGTCATAGTGCCAGGGTTAACAAAGTGCACCAGCAACTACCATTAGTGAGTCAGGGTGAGCTATATCCCACATATCTGATTGAGTTACCATTTCATGAATAAGATGTCATATTCATCGATTAGCTTGGCATGGGGCAGTAGTAGATTGTGCTGCCAAAAAGGTAATTTTTAAGAAGCTTGGGTGCAAGGATAAAATGGTATAAGATATTAGAATGAAGATGTCATCTAATGTTATTTATGCTACAAAGGCTCAGAGGTTGATGAGGAAGGGCAATAAAGCTTATTTGGCATATGTAGTTGATACTAGGAAGGAGAGTCTGAGGCTTCAGGACATTCTTACAGTTTATGAGTTTCCTGATATGTTTTCTGAGGATTTGATAGGATTGCCTCTAGACAAAAAGATAGAATTTTCCACTGAGTTGTTATCTGGTACTGCACCGATATCCATCGCACCGTACCAAATGGCACTAGCAGAGCTTAAAAAATTGAAAGTGCAATTGCAAGAGTTGCTGGATAAGGGGTTTATTAGACCCAGTGTGTCATCTTGGGGTACACCTGTATTGTTTGTGAAGAAAAATGATGACACCCTACGATTGTGCATTGATTACAGACAGTTAAATAAGGTGAAAGTGAAGAACAGATACCCACTGCCACAGATAGATGACTTGTTTGATTAGTTGAAAGGTGAAGGGGTATTCTCCAATATTGATTTGAGATCAGGATATCATCAGTTAAGGTCAAGGAGAGTGATGTGCCTAAGACTGCCTTTTGGACTCGGTATGGCCACTACAAGTTCTTAATCATGCCATTTGAGCTTACGAACGCGCCAACAACATTTATGGATATGATAAATAGGATCTTCATACCCTATTTAGACTAGTTTATTGTAGTTTTCATTTATGATATTATGGTATATTCCATGAATAGAGAGGACCGCGATCAACATCTTTGAATTGTGCTTCAGACATTACGTGATAAGCATTTATATGCTAAGCTATCCAAATGTGAGTTATGGCTCGAAGAAGTTGGATTTCTGGGTTACGTGATATTAGTAAATGGGATCAGAGTTGACCCTAGTAAGTTTGAAGTCATTCTCAATTGGAAGTCGCCTCCAAATATAACTGAGATACGAAGTTTTCTTGGGTTAGCAAACTACTATAGACGATTTGTGAAGGGTTTCTCTTTTACAACCGCTCCCATAACACGATTACTTTGCAAGGATGTTAAATTTGAATGGACAAATAAGTGTCAAGTAAGCTTTGATTAGTTAAAGGCTATGTCGGCAGTAAAAAGGTTAGTGCAATTGTTTTTATAATACTAGTCAAATATATATATAAGTAGGTAATTAAAGAAAATCGGAAAAGTATGAAGTAACAAGAAAATTCTTAGATTCAAATGGTTTAAGATATTATATAAAATATATTTTAGAAAATTTAAAAGTTAAATATACTTTATGATGATATTTATTTTGGTATGAAAATAATATTTATCAAATTTAAGGAAAATGATTGAGAAACAAACAATAAATTATTTTTGTGGAAATTATCTTATGTTTTGAAATGTAAAAATGAATTGAATTATGAATATGAGAAATTTTGCCAACATGTTAGCCTAGACGTGAATTAGGGTATTATTGGCATGCCAATATGGTAGAAATTATGGTCATGTGCGTTTATGTGGACTAATAAAATATTATGATCTTGTGCATTTCTGTGGATCACCTGATATATTTTTCAGTTATATGCATTTCTGTAGACTGAGTAATATTATATTTGGATTCTGTACATTCATATGGATCCTGAATTGATATGTGATATGATACTTTTTAATTTCCTATGAGCAAGTTTAAGATGTTATAATATGTGGGTATATGAAAAAGATATTATTAAAAAATCAGAGATATTATGTATCATGAATTCAAATAGATAAATGAAAATGATGTTATATTATATTATTATCTTGAAGAAAATGAATTTAAATTTTGAATTGGTTTCATTTTAAATTTATGTTTTATTTTAATAACTGTTATTATAAGATTTTTGCACTATTGAGTTATATATTCAGCGCGAAAGTTTATTTTCTCTCGCGTAGATTATAAGTGTAGCCGATAACATCTGAACTTGTAAGTAAGAGACGTTGATTGGTGGACCCTCATGATGGAGTCTAACAATAGCAGTGATAGTCATCTCGAGCGGGTTGGTCTTCTTATTGTATTTTGATATATATATAAGCATTTAAAATTTTATTATGACATATACTTATGCACACGCATAAAAAAAAATTGTAATTAGGGTGTGTATGTATAATATTTTATTTTATATATTTTAAATTTTTTATATTAGATACGTTTAAAATTAAAGGAATATTTTTTTAAAGATTTTTTATTTTCTATATCAATTTTTATCCGTACAATATACAAATGAATGTACAGAATGGTAAAAGGTATTATATATATTAACTTTATTATTGTTATTATTGATGCTACAGAAATATTATTAATCTCATATTTATAAATATTTTCACTTAAAATATTAATAGAGCTACAAAAAAATTTATCTAACAATAGTACCTCACTTCTATACTAATTTTACATAATTATTTTGTACCATTTAATACTAAAATTTTATCCACCTACTAATTTATTTTTCAACATTTATCTACCTAAAATTTTGACTTTTCAAAAATTTTCTACCTACTAATTTATTTTAAGATGTTTGAAAATTTATGTACATACAAACAATTTTATACTAATACTAACTTTTTTCAATATTAATTTTAGATTATTATTTGCTAATATTTTCATTAACATATATCCTAAAATTTCTAATTACCAATTTTTAAGATAAATATTTCCAACAACATTTAATATAAATTTTTTTAAAATAAATAATAATTTTAAATAAATAAAATTAAAAACTATAAAAATATTAACCTCTTGTATGTATATCATCCAACTTTCTCTTTCAATATTATTAACCAAATTTACAAAATATGCATGGAGGCTTCCCAAATTTTTTTTCACAATAAAGTGAGGTTGCTAGAAAGAAATCAATAATTTTTCTTTTTAGGGTTGCTAGGTAAGGATGTCAGGTAAGGTTGTTGTAGGGAGAAAGAGTATTTTTTCCCCAAAGAAAGAAAGAAATAAATGAAAAAAGAAAAGTAGAGTATGAGAATGATAGAGTATGTTGGGTAGAGGATGGTGAGCTATAAATCTTCAAATGTTGGTCAGAATATAAATAGAGGCTTAAATGCACAAAAAAACTAGTTATAAATTTCAACCAAAATTCTTGTTTCTCCATTATTATCACGTGAAAGACTTAAAATTTCTATAAAAGTTGGTAACAATTTTTTGTAAAAGCTCATGAAAAAGCTTATTTTATGTTGGTCATAGAAGCAGTGCGCCACTGTTTTAGTGACCAGGTCAACCTAGTCAAATACCACCCTAAATTTGAAAATTTAAAAATACTCTAAAACTTTAAATACCTTTTCAACCTATAATAAAGTGAGAAATACTCCAGTTATAAGCCTAACTATTTTTGGTTTTGGCGAGGTTTGATTTTTTTAATACTTATCTTGGAATCTGGGGTTTGTTGGAGATTTAGAAATGAGAAAATAACAAATTTATGGATTGATAATTGGATTACTGGGCAAAATAGTATGAAGCCTTCAATTCAAAGGGGTTTTGCTAGCGATTCAAAAATGAGTGTTCTAATAGATGTTGACTCATGTAAGTAGTTGGAATTTGCAACTAGTTATGAACATTTTTTTACCATTGGAGATGAATGTTATTCTTAGAATCCCTATCAATTTCAAATTACCAGAAGATGAGTTATTATAGGCACATGCAAAAGATGAAAAATACTTGTGAAAATAGGTTGAGTTGTTGAAAAACAATATTTTGAAAAATTACAGAAAATTTCTAAGATTTTAATAAATTATAGTCAAAAATAAAATTTTTAAAAAATTAAAAGTTTATCTCTCTGTCGTTTCAGATAATTCCCATTTATTTGATATTGTATGAATTTTAAATATTACAGTTTAATATATCACATAATTTTTTATATTTGAAATATTTTTGTGTGAATTTTTTAGGATTTCATGTACAATCTAATGATCGTTTATAAGAGTTTAAGATTTCTACTCGTTACAAAAGATTGTAACTGCAGAACAACCGGTACATTTAAATCACAATCTTCCTAATTGTTATCTCAAACAATATTTTTATCAAAAAAACATATGTTAAACTATTAATTTTTTAAAAGTTTATTCATGGTTATAATTTGTTAAATCTTATGGGGGTTTTGCATAATTTGTTCTTTGAAAAAACATAGAGTATCTCTTATGCATCTTAGGTAAATTCCTAAATTTGAAACTTTTTTTGGAGCCTCCATATACCACTAAAAATTTGTCACGTCATGGAGAGATCAGACAAAGGTTTTTGCCTTGTTCGAAGTTGTTGCCATATCGAGATATTTCAAAAGAAAAGGGATGTGTGTTATGCAAGGAAGAAGTAGATAACTAATATCATGCACACTTTTATGTGATTATGAATGATGCAAGGAGTTTTGGGGTTATACTGATTTTTTTTTAAACAAAATTCCGGATACCCGATATATTAATCTGTTGGAATGGATTATGTAGCTAAAAGGGAGGATAAATGCTAATAATTTCTACAAAGTTGCTATCTTCCTTTAGACTATATGGTTAAATAGGAATCATTATGGGCATAATGGGACTGGGTATGATTTCAGTAAATTAATCAAAATTTCAAATAAATTTCAAGAAGATTACAAGTTTTCCAAATGCAGCAAATTGTTAAGCAAAGTCAATGACCAAGTTAAATGGTAAGCTCCTAAAATAGGGTGGGTGGCATTGAACGTTGATGCCTCCTTTATTAAGGAAAATCTTTTTATTGGTTGTGGTCGTGTAGTGAGGGATGAGAATGGGTTTGTACTGATATCTACAGGGAGAAAGTTAGATATTGGTTGGGATGTTAAGAGTGCAAAAGTTACTGAGGTTGGCAATGGATTATGGTTTTAGGAAAATCATAGTTGAAACCGACTCTAAACAAATAGTAGACAATAGATAATCTACTGAGAGGAAATGAGAAGTTGGGCAGCCATGGAATGATTTATGAAGATATACTTGTCCTCACAAAAGATGTTAAAGTTGTTCGTTTAAGACATGTGGGTAGGGAAGCCAATTATTATTGCCCGTGAGTTAGCAAAGTGGTATTTATCCTTAGATATCCCTCATCACCTTTTTTCGTTTGTAATTGATAAAGTTTCTTTCTAGATTAAACAAAATGTTGTTTTTTTGTAACAAAAAAAAGTCATTTTTCATATATATATTTATATTTATTGCTTTGCAGCTTTGATTATAATACTTAATTTGTGGTGTTAACTAATAAACTAGTTGATATCCATGCATTGCGTTATTTTGCATGATGTGATAATTGTGAAATTTTTAGATAATTTCACTACAAAAAAATACAAATTTAGCGATGAATTATTCCATCACTAAAGTATATTTTCTGTCTCAAAAGGTGTTTAGCCACAAAATGGCGACAAACATAATCCGTATTTATATCAATGGTAGTTAATAACTTAGCGATAGATTTTGCATCCGTAGTTAGCTTTAGCAATAGATATTTTCCGCCTTTATTCTGTGACTAATTTCATCTCAACACACACCACCAGTGAGACCAAATTGTGAAGGATTGACAACAAATTATTTGTCACTAATATAGTGACAGAAAGAAATTTGTAGCTATTTTCTTCAAGGCTTATAAATACAACGACAGATTCATCCGTCGCTAAATTAATAATAGACAATTTCTTTGCTATTTTGTAAAAATTATGTATATATATATAAACTCAAACACTATATTTGTATTGCAGAGAACAAATTGCATCATAATAATATGATTTAACTGGAAACTTTGAGATGACAAAAAATACCAATAATTCAATGTTTCACTTATCATAGAAGTGAACAAAATGATAATATACACAATGACCTTTTTATGCTTCGAATCAATTTTCCTTTCCAGCTTCTCAATCATTTGGATATCAGTTATTCTTAATTGTTATTTTCTTAGCGATGTCCTTTTATTCAGCGGTAATTCTTCATTCTCTTCTTATTGAAGATAATTACTTTTGCATCTAATGCTTGAATAAAAAGGAAGAAATATGCAGATCACATTTAATTACAACTCAGACAATCAAAATTGGAAATAAGGAAAAAAATAACAAAGTAATGATACAATAAATTGATAAGATAATTAACTTAAAAGACATCAATAGCTGGGAACAAGGAAAAAAATGCAAAATAGTAAAATATATCAAAAAGTTCAATCAATGTATTGCATTTCATACCTAGGATTAGAGAAACCGGTAATTATCTAACTAGCAAGTTGAGAAAAAAGAAAAACACTACAATCATTTGATATATTCAAGATAATTACTACAAATGGTGATATTTCGCTAAATATTTTCAATAAAGGAGATTTATAAGCCAAATTTACATTAATAAAAAAATGCTTAAAGATGACTATCAATTTAAGGTTCAAACCCTGAAAAGCCGACCATCCTTTGATTTTAGACAATCAGAAAATGTGGTAATCAAGACAAATTTAGAAATGAGACAAAATGAAATTCAAATCCAAGAACCAAATTAGGAGATCCATTAAAGGGCACCAGTAGATCAAACAAGAGAGAAATAAATATGGAGCTATAAACTATCTAGAAAATAATTGATTTGAAATTGATGGTTAGTAAAGCGGAAAAAAAATCCAAAAATTGTCATAAACGACTAGCAGAAAAATGAGGTAGAAACAAACAATAAAGACTATCCCTACTGCATTAGTGCCAAAGAAAGCAATAATATACTCTTAATTAGTTTTTGGAATTATTATTATAAATGCTTAATAATTTTTTAGCAATTGCCTTACGATTTAAATACGTAAAGGCTGACAATTATGAATCTATGATATCCCTCACTTGAGAAAATGATATTCTGCAGTCATAGAATTAGTTCAAATCATGTCCAAGATTCAATATGTTAGTTGGAGAGAACTTGAGAAAATGATATTTTGCAGTCATAGAAAGTTGCATATCTAGAATAACACAAGTGAGTATATGAATCTAAATTTACAACTTAAACCCACTCTCAAACTCCAAAATTGAAAAAGGATTGAGAAGAGAAAATATAACTTATTGCCAATCAGGAGAATAGATTGATGGCTCACAAGAAGAGAGAGCATAAGTTGGGGGCAATAAACATTTTCTCCTAGGCTAAGAATGCAAAGCAAATATGCAACTTTGATTAATCACCATCTAAAAGCTAAATAACTTACAAGACAGTGTTTTCCATTTTGTATATTGATAAACTCAGCTGCAAGATGATGAAATGCCTTTTCTACGGATCTATGCTTAACCAACCAAGTACATTAGTAGGAAACATCAAATGATATGCATAATTATAACAATACTATGACAAATTTAGTCATTAGATAACCAAGAACGCATAAGCACCTGAGAAAGGGTTGATACTCTAAAGTGTCCTGCAGGTCTTTCTTGGAATGACTCAATAGCAATGCCTGTAAGAAATTAAAAAAATAATAACCGCTGCCTTTTTTTTGTATAAAAAAACTTACAAAAATAACCAATTACGAAAATAAGATACTCTAGACCTTAAGATCATTATACAAGGTATGAAACATATAAATTGTTCCTTTAAAGAGCCTTGCAACTTTGTTCTGAACCATCCGGAAATTTGGGCTTAGCAAAATCTACAAAAGTAACCAATAAGGTTAAGATCAACCCTAGTTCTTTCACTAATAAAATCTTAAATAAATAAATCTTAAACAAACGAAGACTACAAATTTGGGTTTAGCAAAATCTTTCTTTGGTCTCAATTTCATTCTAAATAAATAAATTATTTTATTTCTCTCATTCTACAAGTTCAAATGCCCGAAGCCATTCCTTCACATGATTTTCTATTATGTTAATAAATTATTTTATTTTGAATTCAAAAATCCTATTAGATCCAAAAACCCCAATAAATAAATAAATCTTAAACAAACGAAGACTACAAATTTAGGTTTAGCAAAATCTTTCTTCGGTCTCAATTTCATTCTAAATAAATAAATTATTTTATTTCTCTCATTCTACAAGTTCAAATGCCCGAAGCCATTCCTTCATATTTTGAATCCAAAAATCCTATTAGATCCAAAAATCCCAAAAAATATGGAAACAAAAATATGAAAAATAGCATAGGGATTAAGAAATTAGACTTACTTTTAAATATTACGATGAGCAAATGGCGAGGGGAAAAGAGAGGTTGGCGAAGAGAGAGGACGATGAATAGATAGGACAACTGTAAGAAGAAAACTAACAAAAAAAGAGGGCGACAAAAAGACAAGGTGTTTATGAGAAAGAAATTGATGAAGAGAAAGGGCGATGGCAAGTAGGAAAATGACAAAGAGAGAGGGGGTGTGACAATGACGGTGAGAGGGTCAGTGGGTGAGTGACGGAGAGGGTGAAAGTAGGCTAAAATAAGGGTTAAATAATTCACAAAACAACGTCATTTAAAATTTTAGAATAATGACAGATTGATTTCGTCGTTAAGCCAAATAACATTAAACAGAATAGCGATGGAAAGTTCCGCTGCTAAGTAGTGACAAAAAAATTTCATTTTTAAAGAGGAAAACTATTCCCCCAAACTGGTGGTGCCATATTTAGAGACAAAAATATTTCCGTTGTTAAATTTTTGAAGTAAATATGTCACTGTTTTGTTACTATTGTGAGTTTAACGGTGGATGTAATGATGATTCATTTCTGTCGCTAATCCATATGTAATTTGTCTTTACTTTTCAAAATGTTTTTAGATTTTTATTTCATTACTAATCCGTCACTATTTTATCGCTATATAGAAACGGATTGAATCCGTCGTTATTTTATGTCGTTAATTCGCTATTTTCTTATTCTGACTTAATCTATCACGTCATATATATATTATTCAATTACACGGTAATATATATACAAATTCATTAATTATCAACCAATGTGAATAATACAATTAAATGCGTGTTACTATATGATTGAATTAATTTACAAATGACGTGATAAACTGAATCTATTTAAAAAAATTTTGTGATACTGTTTATATTGGAGCAGTATATGCAAGTTCTTTTTGGAGTATATATACACACACACGAATATGATAGAGTTGCCTTGTATTATCCGATTTATTCTTTAGTTTTTTTAGATAATTTAATTTAAAAAGAATCACATTTTACAACAAAATCCATAATCCTTTCAAGCAATAAAGTGATGTGTGAATATATATCATTTTTATGAAGAATGAAAAATACTTGTAAATGTGTATAAATTAACATTTAATATATCACAAAAAACTCTATTTTCGATTTAAGCAAATTATACCCATATCAGTAATTTACATTTTACTATCAATAAACTATTAATATTTTTAGGCTAAGACAATTAAAAAAACCTTTTAGCTTTCTCTTATCCAATTTGAATCCCTCAAGTTCCATTTAGTCCAATCAAGTAATGAAGTGAAAAATAGAGAAAATTCATTATTTGATGAACTGATATTATATTTTTATTGTTAAGTGTATATATAATATAAATATCTATCCTAATTATAGTTGTTATTGTACAGTTTAATATTAATATTTATTAAATTATATATGTAAATAGTATTAAGATTAGAATTGTATCATAAATATTTATAAAAAAAGATATTTACAATAATATTAAAATATTTTATTAGAGTTGAACTGCTAATTTTATTGTTAAAAATTCCAAAAAAGTAAGACACAAGATTGGTCGGAATTAAACTTTTATATATTTAAATTCATAACTGTAAAAAATTAACGTTTTGAAAATTTAAGATATGATTGACTGAAACTTTATGATTGCTTTAGCTTATATATATATTAGATAACAAAATAATTTTAAATTTTGAAATCAATTTCATTTTTATTAACGGAAAGAAAAAGAAAGAAATAATTTGAATTTTTGTGTTAAGGACAACATTTTATTGAATAGTAAATTATTATTATTATTATTATTAGAGAAAATTACTATTTATGCATAAAATTTGACCTATTATATTATTTTGATGTTCAAAACTTATATGACCAGTCCTATCTATTTTACTATATTCTAATAATATTTTTTTTATTGGACTTTTTATTAGAAAAAAGATTTTATTATAGTGAAATAATAAAAAAATTATTATTTATCTATATAGTTTATTTAAGAATTCTACTTTTCAAGAACTAGATAATTTTATCAATAGACACGGGATCAATTGAAATATAACACAATTTTAATAAAACCGATCAAACAAAAATTGATTATTCAAAAGTAAAAATTTTAGATATTATTTATTGAACTAGGTGGAACCAACAAATCCACACTAGTAAAAGATTTTTAAACTCTTTTAACCTTCAGATTTATAATTATTATGATTATCAAATGACATGATATAAAATTTTTTATTTACGAAACTATAATCACTATTGATTTTTATATTTTTCAATAAATTTTCAACAGAATTGCCGAACTGGTTTTATATTTGGTTTATTTATTTTGTTAGTATAGTAGAATTATTTCCTCAAGATGTTTTAATAGCCTATGATAAATATTCTAGTTATTTTCCCAATGAAAAAAATACATTCAAATTTTTGGTCAATTTTATTATCATATTTCGAATCCTTTGGATTACCACATGGACTTATCATCTAAATAATGGACCAGATATTAGATTCCCTACATTATACAGAGAATTTCAATCTAAATGGTGCGATAATTTTAATACCAGTTATACAAATATTGATTCAGTCATTCAATATTTTTCGCTAGCAAAAAAAGCTTCAGCACTTTCAGAATTTTCACAATCTAAGGAAGAAATTTTAAAGAAAATCTCAACAGCATCTAATCCTGAAAAATTACAAGATTTGCTCAACAAATAGTCTAGTGAAATTAATATTTCTCAAAGTTCAGAAAAAGATAGACTTCCAATTTTTAGTCCAGATTTACAAGAACCAAATTTTAATTTTGAATAAATTAAATATTTTGTAATCATGTAATTAGAGGCAGTCATGTAATTACAAGTAATATGTAAAAAAAAGATATTTATCCTAATTATAGTTGTTATTGTACAGTTTAATATTAATATTTATTAAATGATATATATAAATAGTATTAAGATTAGAATTGTATCATAAATATTTATAAAAAAAGATATTTACAATAATATTAAAATATTTTATTAGAGTTGAACTGCTAATTTTATTGTTAAAAATTCCAAAAAAGTAAGATACAAAATTGGTCGGAATTAAACTTTTATATATTTAAATTCATAATCGTAAAAAATTAATATTTTGAAAATTTAAGATATGATTGACTGAAACATTTATGATTGCTTTAGCTTATATATATATATATATATATATATATATATATTAGGTAACAAAATAACTTTAAATTTTGAAATCAATTTCATCTTTATTAACGGAAAGAAAAAGAAAGAAATAATTTGAATTTTTGTGTTAAGGACAACATTTTATTGAATAGTAAATTATTATTATTATTAGAGAAAATTACTATTTATGCATAAAATTTGACCTATTATATTATTGATGTTCAAAACTTATATGACCAGTCCTATCTATTTTACTTGTTCCAATAATATATTTTTTCATTAGATTTTTTATTAAAAAAAGATTTTATTGTAGTAAAATAATAAAAAAATTATTATTTATCTATATAGTTTAAGCTATTATATTAATATTTCTGAATAAAAGATAAATTTAATTTTTATTAAATATAAATGTCTTAAAATTTGAGAAAATAACTGCATAATTTAAAATTTATTTTATAAATTTTGAAATTCATAGATATAGTTATAATAATAAAAGCTAAATAATATACATAACATTTCGTTTGAAAAAAATATTTTTAAATATTTTTTTATTTTTTTAAATTTTAAAAACTGTTTTAAAAAAATAGTTAAATAAATAAATAGAAAAAAATAATTTATAAGAAATTAAAAAAAATTCTAAAACTCCAATCACCTGTATAAAATTATAAATATACGTTACAACTTACCAGCACAAATCTCCATCCCAAACAGCGACAGCAACCCAGGATTCTCCGGCTGAGCTTCCACGAAGGGCTGTCGCTGAATTGCTTAAAAATGCTATTGCGTGCTGGCATAACACAGCCATGGTGGTCTATACGCCAGCTCCTCATCATCTCTTATCGTTTCTCCGTTAACCTAAATTTCTCTTCTATATGTAAAACCAAGGTTCTCTTTAAAATTTGCCCCAACTTTTCTCCTCCTTCTTCGCCATATCAATGTCGAATATCTGCTAGTTCTTACGGTACAGTGTTTAATTATCTGAAATTTTTAATAAATATTGCAACTTGTCGTTTTATTGTGGCAGGTATCGAGTCATTTGGACGAGGAATGTGAAGATTTTTTGCCATGGTTGGAAAGGAAAGCTGGTGTTGTGATTTCATCCAAGCTTTACATCGGGAAATCCTCCTATGGCAGGTGTTTTGAAACCCTTTTTTTTGGTTATGGAATTATCAACTGAAATTTATTTGAAATATTACTAAATTGTGAAGTTTGATGAGGCGTGTATGACTTTTCATCAACTGTTGGATGTTATTAGATTAGCAATCAAATTCATACAGGGATAAGCCAGAATGTTGTTTTATGCCCACCAACACTAGTTAGAGTTACCGTGTGCCAATGCCTCTGCTATGAGTAATAAGAAAGCAATTCCTTTGATAGTTTGGGCTTGGCATCTCTTTGATGTGGGTGCCCAAGTTTGTATTTAGCTGGCTGGCACAGAACATTGCTATGAGTAACATAGGGCCTTAATAATTTGGTTCCTGGAGGGCATCTCCTATTCGAAGGTGTCCTTGTATCTTAAATAGCCTACTATAAATGCTCCTAATGTTCGGGAAGTATTTGGAGCTTTAATTAGTTTCACTGTATTTAACCAGGGCCAATAATTGTTTTCTTTTCTTTGTTTCTCCACAATGGAGAAAATGTATCTTTAAAACAGATGGCCTCTATATAGAGCTTAAGCAGCATAGCAGCAACTCTCAATAGAAATATATTTTTGCGCTAAACATATTTGATGATGCTTGTCTCCCTTCTTATGGGCCTCCCTTTTTTTTAATAACTATTTTTCCTGATTATATATCTTCAGGTCACTGTTTGCTTCTAAAACCATACATACTGGAGACTGCATTTTGAGGGTTCCATATAGTGTGGTACAACTCTGGATGTATTCGGCTCTGCTATTGTAATTGTAGTTTGACAGTAGTAAGCTATATCGTATTGTCATTAATAGTTTTCTTGCTTGAAAACAGCAAATTGCATCAGATAATCTGCTTCCAAAAGTTTCAGACTTGTTAGACAATGAAATTGACAGTGTTACAAAGCTTGCTATGATTCTTTTGGTTGAGCAGAAACTTTGTAAGGTAAAATTTAATATGCTGTGTTGGACTTTTTTACAGAAAATCAAACACTTATTAAAAAAATAATTTTATAATGTTTACATTGCAAGTTGCTTAAGAAGAATTCTTATATACTTCATGTCACTGTTTTTAGCTTCAATACTAAAATTCTATGTTACTTGGACACTTCAAAAATGAAGAAGTACTTGTGTCTTTAGGATACAACATAGGTATGTGTATGATGCTAATTTGTTAAACTTTTTAAGTTATGTGATACCATTTTATTGTTTATCTTTGTGGTTTGAATTTTGGACTTTTAAGTTTGTAGTTCAAAAGGTTTTATCTTAAATTGAAATGCAGTATTGTAATTTATTTATTTAGCTATTTAAATATTATAATTTGATCAATTTTTTAACTTAAATTATTATATATAAAAATTGAAATATTTATATTTTTATATGTGTATAGATGTATGTTTGTACCAATATCCTAATTTTGAATCATTTTTAGACGTATCCATGTGTCCAAAATTTTAAAAAGTAAGAAGTTGGATACCCATACCCGAGTCCAAGCAACATAGCTGAAATTTGAGAAGCTGTTTAGATCTCATAGCCCCTTCGTTGTTATTTTAGTAAGAGAGAGAGAGAGAAGATCTCATAGCCCATTTGTTGTTATTTTAGTGAGAGAGAGAGAGAGAGATCTCATAGCCCATTCGTTGTTATTTTAGTAAGAGAGAGAGAGAGAGAAGATCTCATAGCCTCTTTGTTGTTATTTTAGTGAGAGAGAGTGAGAGAGAGAGAAGATCTCATAGCCCCTTCATTGTTATTTTAGTAAGAGAGAGAGAGAGAGAGAGAGTTCCTCTCCTTCAAAAGCTGTTTAGATCTCATAGCCCCTTCGTTGTTATTTTTGTAAGAGAGAGAGAGAGAGTTCCTCTCCTTCAAAAGCTGTTTAGATCTCATAGCCCCTTCATTGTTATTTTAGTGAGAGAGAGAGAGAGAGAGAGAGTTCTTCTCCTTCAAAAGCTGTTTAGATCTCATAGAGAGAGAGAGAGAGAGAGTTCCTCTACTTGAGAAGCTGTTTAGATCTCATAGCCCCTTTGTTGTTATTTTAGTAAGAGAGAGAGAGTTCCTCTCCTTGAGAAGCTGTTTAGAGAACCGAGAGAGAGAGAGAGAATTCCTCTCCTTCAAAAGCTGTCCTATTGAGTTTGTCATGCGTACACCAAGAAACAGAAAGAGGAAGCAAGATTAAGGTTTTCCTCATCTGTTCAAGCATATGTACCTCTCTAAGCCCAAAAGTCATTTTGAATTGATTTATTTGCTATCCAGTAAATTAGAACTACAGAAAGTAGATAGTAGATTCTGAATTAGCTCAGTTGTATCTTGCCAAATAGAATCCATTTATCTTTATTTTCCCCCTTTCCCCTTAATTGCAGGAATCTGAGTGGGCTCCTTATCTAAGCTGCCTTCCTCAGCTTGAAGATATGCACAGCACGGTGAATATTTTATTGTTCATTTTCATGAAAAGAGTTTTTCTTTTGTTAATTTTTAAAACTTCTCCATTCATTTTATTTTGTATTTCATTAGAATATCTAGTTGTGTGATCTCCATTTAATGTTTCTGATCCATTTTAGTGCTTCAATCAATGTTTTCATACTGCTCTGCCCTGGTTTGTCATATTGGAAGACCTACTGGGTCTGAATGAAAAGACCCTTATTTATTCAAAACCATTATACCGACTTAAACTGGACAGTGAACTGGTTGATGTAGCCATGTTTCAAATTTTGAACCAACACAATATACACCTGTGCATTGCCCTTAAGTAAAAATGTTCTGAAGGCATCTTACAAAAGTTAGATTCAAACTTTAGGGCCTTAGATCTTCACTAGTGTTGCCTTCAAACTGATTCAGCAATACATGTGCAATTTTAAGCAAAACTTTACATTTGTTTTCCTGTCATGCTTGTATCATCAATTGTAGACCCTCCATTTCTGGCTCAATCTCCCTTTCTTTTCTTTTCTTTTTTTTTTAAAAAATTCTATTTAATTTTTATATATTATCATTATATAAATCTTTCAAATATATTTACCTATATGCAAAATCATCTTAAAAACATAATTATATCTCTAATATGAAACATTTTTATCCTAAACATCTAAACTAATGTCAGGAGAAAAATGCAGTTATTTAATTGAATGCATATGATTTCTAATATATCTTATTATTTTTAATGAGTTTTGGACAATGTTTAGTAATGTGTTTAATTTTGTTCTACTAATATCTCCACCGAACCTCCTAAAACTTGAACTTGATCCTCTCACTTTTCTTGTTTGATAATTGGCAATGTCTGAAAACCTTGGTCACAATAACGATCCCATTATTTGGTAGAATAGTGATGTTTTTTTTACAATACCGTGACCCAATAAGGGGAATAATATATTATAGTTGTTTATTAGAGGAAAATAAGAGTTTAATGAAAGAAAAACAGCACTATTCTTTTGATAGCTAAACTTCTGAAGTGGCATGTTAATGATAAGCTGCTTCTGTTTTAATGAAGTTGATAATTGGTCTATCAAATTGCTGCCTTTTCCCTTAATCTGCTGATTAAGTAGAATATATGGTTCAAAATATTTCAAGCGCAGAAGAACTTTTGCAGTTGGGATGAATACATTTTTTATTTGCTTATTACTTATGACTGAACCAGGAGATTACCAGGCTAACTGGTTATATCAGAATGGTTTTGAGATTGCAAATTTAATATTAAGCTATTTCATTCATTTTTCTGGAACTAGTAACAAGAAGTATGATTGCAACATGAAAGACAAGCAATTTAGTGTTAGATTGTGCTCAAAATGGAAGTCTTTCTTGAAACTTAAAACTGATGCTTCAACTATTCCTAATGCTATTTTCATATAGTTCTACTTCTTCTTCTGAAAATTCGTCCTTAAAAATTTTGCAGATATTTTGGAGCAAAAGTGAGTTAGACATGATCGCTCCAAGCTCAGTATATAGGGAAACAATCAAACAAAAAGCTCAAATAGAAAAAGATTTCTTGACAATTGAGCCAGTAAGTAAATTCCATTTCTTATTGGTGAATTTGCAAACTCAAATTTCTGATGTTGTGGCTGTGAACTGCAAGTGTTTCTACTTATATCCATTTCTAGACACAACTGTTTCCTCCTTTTCACCAGTTTTTGCCTATTTCTCATGACTTTTGAATGAACACGCATTTTTATACCAAATTGGACAATTGTGGTTTCTTTTACTGTCTTGAATTGAGAGGTTATATAACCCAAATAAATTCTTGATAAATAGAAAGGGATCTGGCCATCCAAATCTTAGGGAGAAACAGATGTTAGTTGTATCTATCTCATGCAAAGTTCTTGTTTGCCAAGTTTTTCCAGATGATTGTATGAAAAGCAGTTGAGATACTATACTCCCACTTATACGGCTCTTCAAATATCAAGAAGTAGAAAAAGAAGTGAAGATAAAAAGAGGTGGAGGAGGAGAAGTGTTAGCATCAAAGCTGCTGTCTTATTTATAATTTTGATAGAAGCTTGGGACAAAGAGAAGCTTGGTGTTAGGATCAGTTTGATGGCAAGAAATATGTATCAATATCTCATATTTTTTTGGCATATTTTACCATTTAAAAATAAGCGATAAATAAATCCTTGAAACATCAAATAATTAAAAATGTGCTTGTGGCTGGTCGGATCTTAATGCTTGGGAATTAACTGTTGTTGTAGTTTCATGAAAATATGCGATTGTTAGTTCTCCTGGCCTTCGGTGTGCCATAATAATTTTCCTCCTTTATAGGTGCTTCAACACTTCTCTCAAAATTTAAGGAGCATCACATTTCAAGATTTCATGCATGCATATTCTTTAGGTGAGCAACTTCTTTTGGAAACATTTGTTATTATCTCTTTGTTTCTGTTTCTTTTTTTTTTTCAGGACTTTTTCCCTGTTACAAATTATATAATATATTAGGAAGTAATATATTATATATCAGGAAGTAATATATTTAGGAATAATTGTAGGTATTAGTTTTCTATTATAGAGATCCTTTTATGCATATATATAGGCATGTAACATTTGTTTATGATATGAAGAATACAATTTTCCTATTTTCTTTTTTGATTACATGGTATCAGTGGGTTCTTCACGGGTGTGCTGAATTTTCCAGCATTAGGGTTTGAAATTTTTTGGGTTATCCATTTGAAGTGGCTTTTTGTTGTCACCGCCTACCTAGGGAGGAGCGTCACCTACCGACCAGCCTCTCCTCAGAATTTGGTGATCAGAAGCTCCGCAAGTGAAGCTCATCCACTTGTTAAATGGAGAATTTTCCAGCATTAGGGTTTGAAATTCTGTAGCTGATCCACTCGCCGGCGAGTGAAGGGGCGTCCGGTACCGTCTCGTCCTCCAGTCACTTTCGCAAATGTCGCCCTTGTCATTCCGGCACGTTTCTGTGCTTAGTTCTCCATTTTGGTGATTTGGTCTTGAGTTTGGTGCTTTCGGAAATTTTTGTTGCCATATTTGTCTCTGGTTTGTCCCCTATTTGTGAAGCTATAAAATTGTTCTCTGTGAGTTATGTCAGATAAAAAGGGCATCGTGATATCTGATTTGATTCCACTGATGTCCAAAATCACTGAACATAAGCTTAATGAATCTAATTATCTGTATTGGAGTGAAATTGTTCGGCTCTATTTGCAGAGTATTGATAAGGATACTCATATGATTGAGGATCCACCGAAAGATGAATTGAGGCAAACTTGGCTACGGAAGGATGCTCGATTGTTCTTGCAGATTCGGAATTCAATTGATAGTGAGGTAATTGGTTTGATTAATCACAGTGAATTTGTTAAAGAATTAATGGATTATCTGGATTTCTTATATTCCGAGAAAGGGAGTATTTCTCGCATTTATGAGGTATGTCAAGCGTTTTAACGTGCAGAGAAACAAGATAAATCTCTGACGAGTTACTTTATGGATTTCAAGAAAACCTATGAGGAACTTAATATGTTGCTGCCATTTAGTTGTGATGTGAAGGTTCAGCAGAGTCAAAGAGAGCAAATGACTATGATGAGTTTTTTGGCTGGACTTTCTTCTGAATTTGAGACTGCGAAATCTCAAATTCTCTCTGTTTCTGAAATTTCCTCCGTGCAAGATGTTTTAAGTAGGGTACTTCGCACTGAAGGTACCCCCTGTACTATTCAGTGGTGCTCTTGTTAGTTGAAATGCTAGTTATGAGCATGGGAAGTTCCAATCCAGGCATGACAACAAAGGAGGGGGATATAACAATTCTGAAACTCGCACACAGGATTTGGGGGACATTGTTTGTTATAAGTCAGGACATATGAAGCGTGACTGTAGGAAGCTTCAGAACAAAACTCAGAAACCTCACTCGGCACATTTAGCATCGACCAATGTTGTTCCTGAACACTCAGTTCTTGTCTCTGCAGATGAGTTTGCCAAGTTTTCTCAGTACTAAGAATCATTGAAAGCTTCATCTACTCCCATAACTGCCTTCGCCAATTCAGGTGAACCAAATACATGTTTTATTTCCTCATCCTCCAAATGGGTCATTGATTCTGGTGCCATAGATCACATGACAGGTAATTTTAATCTTTCTCTAGATTTCAATCTCATACATCTCCCTCTAGTATTACTTTAGCAGATGGGTCATCATCTTATGTTCATGGGTCTGGTTCAATTACCCCGACCCCTTTACTTCCTATGTCATCTGTCTTACATTTACTTGAATTGTCTTTCAATTTAATCTCTGTTAGTCAATTTACTCGCCATCTTAACTGTTGCATCTCATTCTTTCCTGATTATTGCTTATTTCAGGATTTTATGACGAAGAAGATTATTGGTAAAGGACATGAGTCTGGAGGTCTCCACGTTCTTAACATATAGATACCTAAATCCATTGCTTGTTCTGGTGTCACATCTCCTTTTGAGGCGCATTGTAGGTTGGGTCATCCCTCACTTTCTTTGCTCAAGAAGTTTTGTCCTCAGTTTAGTAGAGTGTCTACAGTAGATTGTGAGTCTTGTAAGTTTGCTAAACACCATTGTGTTAGCTCTAGTCCTAGAGTCAATAACAAAGCCAGTTTTCCCTTTGAATTGGTTCATTCTGATGTTTGAGGTCCTTATCCTGTATTGTCTAAAATTGAATTTAAGTATTTTGTTACTTTTGTTAATGATTATTTTCGTGTGACTTGGTTATATTTAATGAAAACTCGGTCCAAATTGTTTTCTCACTTTTGTGCCTTTGTTTCTGAGATTAAAACTCCATTTGATGTTTCCATCCATACATTGCGAAGTGATAATGCCAAAGAATATTTGTCAGTATCTTTCCAAACTTACATGATTCAAAATGACATTCTGCATTCAACTTCTTGTGTTGATACTCCATCTTAAAATGGAGTCGTAAAACGGAAAAATAGACATCTGCTTGAGACTGCAAGAGCTTTGTTATTCCAAATGAATGTCTCTAAGATTTTTTGGGCTGATGCAGTTTCAACATGTTTTCTGATCAATCACATGTTTTCATTTGTTCTTCATGGTGAGACTCCTTACAATATTCTTTTTCCAAAAAAATAATTATTTTCTATTGAATCTAAAATATTTGGTTGCACTTGCTTTGTTCGGGATATTCGCCTGCATGTTACTAAATTAGATCCAAAGTCTTTAAAATGTATTTTCCTTGATTATTCTCGTCTTCAAAAAGGATATTGATGTTTTTGTCCTAATCTTAATAAGTATCTTGTCTCGGCTGATGTTTCTTTCTTGGAAAACAAACCATATTTTGTATTTTATAGTCCTGAATGTTAAGGGGAGAATGATGAATTGTTAGTCTATACTATCACATCCTTTGACCCTATCCTTGAACCGGCTCCCGTCAAACCTCATTCTTCATGTGTACTCTAGATGACAGACCCCTTCTGAATTATGTCCTGCACCAGCTCATTCGTCATCAGATCTCGACTCGAGTAATGATCTTCCTATTGCGTTACGTAAAGGTAAACGCCAATGTATTTATCATGTTTCTGCTTATGTTTCTTATGACCATTTGTCTTCTTCTTCTTGTTACTTTATCGCTTCTCTTGATTCCATCTCTATTCCCAAAACTGTTCATGAGGCATTAACTCATCTTGAATGATATAATGCAATGTTGGAGGAAATGAATGCCTTAGATGACAATGGTACTTGGAACTTGGTTAATTTACCTCCAGGGAAACAAGCTATTGGATGTAAATGGGTGTTTACGGTTAAGGTAAATCCTGATGGGTCAGTTACTCGTTTGAAAGCTCGCCTTATTGTAAAAGGATATGCTCAAACTTATGGGATTGATTATTCTGACACTTTTTCTCCTGTTGCTAAATCAACATTTGTCCGATTGTTTATTTCTATGACAACTACTTATCATTGGCCTTTGTATCAGCTTGATATAAAAAATACTTTTCTTCATGGTGATCTTTAGAAGGAGGTGTATATGGAGCAACCTCGGGTTTGTTGCTCAGGGGGAGTATGAGAAAGTCTGTCATCTTCGAAAATCTCTGTATGGTTTGAAACAGAGTCCACGAGCTTGGTTTGACAAATTTAGTTAGACTGTTAAGAAGTTTGGCATGATAAAAAGTAAATCTGATCACTCTATTTTCTATAGACAATCTGAAGCCGACATTATTCTTCTAGTCGTGTACGTAGATGATATTGTCATTACTGGAAGTGATATTGCAGGAATATCATCCCTTAAGTCTTTTCTTCATACTCGGTTTCACACGAAAGACTTAGGGATGCTGAAATATTTTTTGGGTGTTGAAATCATAAGGAGTAAGAAATGTATTTTCCTATCTCAGAGAAAGTATGTACTTGACTTACTCTCAGATACAGGGAAGTTGGGAGCAAAGCCCTGTAGTGCTCTTATGATTCCCAATATGCAGCTTATGAAAGATGGTGAACTGTTTGAAGATCCAAAGAAATATAGAAAATTAGTTGGGAAATTGAATTATCTTGCAGTAACTCGTCCAAATATTGTATACTTTGTTAGTATTGTGAGTCAGTTTATGTCATCATCAACAGTTCATCATTGGGTAGCCTTAGAACAAATTTTGTGTTACCTGAAAGGGGCACCTAGACATGGCATCCTGTATACAGATCATGAACTGTTGGTGATGACATAAACTGACTCACAATACTAACAAAGTATACAATATTTGGACGAGTTACTGTAAGATAATTCAATTTCCCAACTAATTTTCTATATTTCTCTGGATCTTCAAACAGTTCACCATCTATCATAAGCTGCATATTGGGAATCATCGGAGCACTACAGGGCTTTGCTCCCAAGTCCCAACTTCCTTGTATCTGAGAGTAAGTCAAGTACATACTTTCTTTGAGATAGGAAAACACCTTTCTTACTCCTTATGATTTCAACACCCAAAAAATATTTCAGCATCCCTAAGTCTTTCGTGTGAAACTGAGTATGAAGAAAAGACTTTAGGGATGATATTCCTGCAATATCACTTCCAGTAATGACAATATCATCTACGTACACGAAAGGGGCACCTAGACGTGGCATCTTGTATACAGATCATGGAAACACTCATATTGAGTGTTTTTCAGATGCAGATTGGGCAGGTTCCAAGGTAGATAGAAAATCTATATCAGGATACTGTATGTTTGTCGGAGAGAATTTGATCTCATGGAAGAGTAAGAAACAAAATATTGTGTCACGGTCAAGTGCAGAGTCAAAATATCGGGCTATGGCACAATCTTTGTGTGAAATTATGTGGATATATCAACTTCTAACTGAAGTAGGTTTAAAACTTCAGTACCAGCAAAACTATGGTGTGATAACCAAGCCACACTTTATATTGCTTCTAATCCTGTGTTCCATGAACAGACTAAGTACATTGAAATTGATTGTTATTTCGTCCGTGAGAAAATACAACAAGGATTAATTTCTATAGGTTATGTAAAGACTGGAGAATAGTTAGGAGATATTTTCACCAAGACTTTGAATGAGACTCGGGTTGATTATCTTTGTAACAAGTTGAGCATGATTAATATCTATACTCTACCTTGAGGGGAAGTGTTGCAAATTATATAATATATTAGGAAGTAATATATTTAGGAATAATTGTAGGTATTAGTTTCTTATTATAGATATCCTTTTATGTATATATATAGGCATGTAACATATGTTTATGATATGAAAAATACAATTTTCCTATTTTCTTCTCTGATTACACTCCCATTATAGGCCCTATTGATTTTTCAAGAACTAATTTTTAGTTTGCATATATTTTTCCAACTTTTTATTGCTCTTGATGGGTATACTAAATGCCTAAATTATATTTAAAGTATTAATGGACTGGACTATAGTATTAATGATTAATGTTGCTTCTGAAAAAACTAAATTTTTATTCTTATGAAAAGAAAAATTAGAAAGCTGAAATTTCCTTTTAATTTTATGTTGTTACTTTGATGCTAGTGGTAATTGATTCTTTTGGAGCATGTCAAGGTATTAATATTGCTTTGTTGTGAATATGACAGTTAAATCTCGAGCTTGGGGAAGCAAAAAGGGTGTATCTCTGGTAATGCTTTAATCATGAAATTTATCTTGAAAGCATTTTCAGAACTTGCTACTGCTCTAGGAGCATCAGTGTTTTGATCCAAATATCCAATTAACATCCTACTATATTGTTCTGTATATTATTATTAAGAAATCAAATAAGGATGGATACTAATCAGATTGCAATTCAATCCGAAGTTAATATTTTTTTTCTTTGAACAATTTGAAATTAATAGTAATATAATTTAATATTTTTATTGAATATAAACTTATATTTGTTATGTTTTTTTCTCCTAGTTCAATCTTTTCCTTTCTTGTGTGTGCATGTGAGCATTTATTTATCTATAGTGAAGACATGATTTTGTTAACATATTTGTATCATTAATATGATAGTCTTATGTTTCATTTGTATCTTTTCTCTCTTTTTATGTATTATTTGTAGTAATATACTTTTGTAACTAAATGTGATTATATGTTCTTATGATTACTATCACATGGTCAATATCGTTCAAACTTCAAAGATGAATGTACATACGCCTGCGACAGTAGTTACTTATGATTATATGATGGCATGTACAAAAGTACCTACTATTATTTTATTTTAAATTCTATAATTTTTAAAGGAGATTTTTTCATGAATATGAATTGGTTATTTGTAATCCATTACGGTTTAGATATAGACTGAGATTTCAATAATCAGCTGGATTAATAGACAGGATAGGATTTAAAAAAATATTTATTAAATTGGATTTGGATATACTTTACTCTGATCCAATCCTATCCACTGACCTCCCTATTCTTGTGTGTTCATCCTTATATTATGTTGCTATGAATAATTAGATTATTTTAGATTCCATTTGCAGATTTTCTGAACCATGATGGGCTTTCTGAAGCTGCTGTATTGAATGATGAAGAGAAACAAGTCTCCGAGGTGTAGTCTTTCTTTTAGTCCCTTGTGTACGTTTCTGCTGCTAATTTTATCATAAGTGTAATAGTACTATGGCATTTGAACAAACCTGAGAGTAGTTTTAATTATAAGAGAGATCATTCAAATTTCCATTTCTTGGAACTGCAATATAATCTCCTTAGAGTTTTCCTTTTTCTTTTAGGCATTATAAGTTCTGTTTTGTGTTTATTTCTCCAAATCAATATCTGCAGGTCATTGCTGATCGTAATTATGCTCCTCATGAAGAGGTTAGAGAGTGAAAATTTTCATTTAATTTCTCATATATTATTAGCCTTCTGTCTGAAATTTGATATTATTTTGTGATATGAAGTTCAACAACTTTAAGCCCATTGTGTTGCTTTTGAGCAAAATAGCTTGGATCAATTTATGGTAACTTGGGATATAAACGTTCTTATGAGAAAAAGAACTTATTTCCAGACTGCCTCATATATTGTACTAATTTTATTAGGAGAGATTTTGCTTCTTAACAGTTGTACAGTGATTGTAGATCTTGAAGTCCTAAATGCTTTAGGTTAGAGTTCTTAAGATTTTGATTTGTGGGAAGACAGTTCCTGATACTTTATTTGCGCATAAGGGGATTTTGATTTGTGCTGGCAAGATAGTTCCTGAAACTTTATATGCACATAAGGAGGCGGGAAAGGGGGGTTGGGGGGAGGTTCACCATTTGTGCTAATTCATATTAATACCAATGTGTTTTTGGCTGATAAGCCCCTATATGTTTTAGTTTTTACTTATGATAGAAAGAAAATAGAGA
This sequence comes from Triadica sebifera, assembly GCA_023653625.1. Lineage (NCBI taxonomy): Eukaryota > Viridiplantae > Streptophyta > Magnoliopsida > Malpighiales > Euphorbiaceae > Triadica > Triadica sebifera. The sequence continues at coordinate 4,829,590 of CM042898.1, forward strand.
GGTCCTATAGTGTGGTATGCTGCTGGGAATTTGGGTGAGGGTGATTCTAGATTGTTCAAGGGCTGGGATGTTAGGGGGTAATTTGGTAATTCATTCTGAATATTTTTGTAAAAAATCCTAGTGATTAAAGAAGAGTGCAAGCCTATCGAAAGCTTGTGTTTGTTTTCTCAGTCAATTCCAAATTCAGTTCAGTTTTCTTCATTTCCATTCTCTACTTAGTTTCTAGTTCATATCAAATTGGTATCAGAGCTGAAGATCCATGGAAAAGCAGAATTTGGGGCATAAATTGAAGGAAGAGATCTGCTCTTTAAAGAGCATGGTGGACAAACTCTCTTCCCAAATAGACCAGTTCTAGAAGAGGTAAAGGGAATCTTCACACATGACTTCACTGGTTGGAAAAGGAGAATCACT